>CM062393.1:8113085-8713085 GCA_031304145.1 Cardiospermum halicacabum
ACCATTTAGAGAAGTAAATACAACTGGAAAATTCTTTGAATTGAAATAATTTCAATTAAATTTTAATTTATTTTGACATATCATATAAAAAATTAAATTTATTTTCTTTAATTAAATTTAAATTTTATTAATATTTGTAATCATCGTACTGAGCTGAAATTTCAAACCTAATTTAGTAGAAAGGCCCAGGCCCAAACCTATGAGTTATGGTTTTCTGATCAAGATATGCAGGGACTTATAGATCCGCATCACGATGCACTAGTAATCACCTGCAAATCGCCAACTATAAGCTCAAAATGGTAGTAATCGACAACAGAAGCTCAACAAACATTATGTTTCTTACTTAAGAAGATGCATCTGGATGAGTCACTCATCATCCGGAAAACCACAACTCTCACGAGATTCAGTAGCAAGTCCAAACAAACTATAGGTGAGATTGTTTTGCCTGTATTTTGCAGGTGGCATAAACCTCGTGACCAAGTTCCTGCTAATTGATACACAATCTTCATACAATATAATCATAGGAAGGCCATGGGTCTATGAGATAAGGGTTGTCCTTTCAAGTTATCACTAGACCTTTTGATTCCCTACCAAATGAGGGATCAACGAGATCAAGGGAGACTAAAAGTCATAAAAGGAGTGTTATCAAGCTAGCTTGAAGAAATCCCCAGCTACATAGCAACTACATTCTGAAGCCCCCGCAAAGGACCGAATGGAAGTTCCCGTGCAGGAGCCTTTAGAGGAGGTCTAAATTAACCCAGAACATCCCAATCGGAAGATCCAAATAAGCTTTGCACTCGGCCTAAAATTTCGAGATAAACTTCTGACCCTTATTACTGCTAACCTGGATTGCTTTGCTTGGTTCCATGCATATATCAACATCAAATCATTAAAGCTCCATTAAGTAATTAAGTAAAATTTGCTCCAGAACGGAACCAAATCATAAACGAAGAAGTTCAAAACCTCTTGAAAAATGGTAAGGTTCGTGAGATGAAATATCCGGATTGGTTGGCAAATGTAGTGGTCGTTAGCAAGAAAAATGGAAAATGATGGGTGAGCGTCTCTTGACTGTATAATGATGTCATTACAATTGTGCAAGGGTGTGGTTTTTGATGGATTTGTGATTCTTGTTTCAGATTATTTTTAAAACATAAATGACAAAAATGGAAAGAACAATTATGTATAATGTGGCTATACCGACGAATTTAGGCTTTACCTATAATGATTACTCACAAATTGTATAATAGAATTATGTGATCAACAATTTGTACACGTTTTAAATTAATTGTGGTTGGTTGTAGGAGTTTCCAAACTATGTAACTATCAGTAGAGTTCCCATATCTTTCTACTGTTTTGAGTTTTATTTATCTTGAGTCACTTTTTTTAAAAAAATAATAATAAATTTGAAACCATGTGTGTACATAAAATCTTCTATGGAGTAGGAAGTTTAGGAATAGGCTTCATTGATTTCTCTTTTATATAAGTTTTGACATGTACGTGGTAAAATTGGTTGTTGGTTCATCTATGATATTACTAGAAAAAATTGGCTGTGGATGTGGATGGATTGTTTGCTCATACTTGAAGTTGAGCCTCTTATTTACTATGTATATACTAAAATTGTGGCATGTCTTTGGCTTTTGTTAAACAATTCAAGATTTGTTGATATGTTGCACAATGAAAGCAACATTGAGGGCATTGGTGAATTTAGTGAAGAAGACTCTCCGACAGTTTGTGACAGCAGAAAACTTTCTTTAAAGAAGGCAAAATCTGGTGAGTCTGGTATCTTTTTGTAATTCCCTTATCATGAATGAATTAGTCTCTTCTTATGCATTTGTTGTAGATTGTGCCGTGTCTATTGTAGTCCGTTGATGTTAATGGATTAGATTACTTTTTTGGGCAAAACCATAATGATAGCCTTTTCTGATACCAGTTTCTTTTGCTTTATTGCTGATATAGTAAATGCGGCTATTATACTGAACCTTTCTGTTACTAAAGTAATTGCAAGTGCAAGCAACCGGATTGACTTGTATTTTTCTAAAGTAAATTGCTACAATGGAGACACCAGCAAGCATTAAGAAAATCTTTTTTGATTGTAATTACCGCACCTAAATGCTAATTATCTATACCTCAATTATGCAGTTTTTATTAATTGTTATTGCAAGCTTTGTTGGTGATGAGTTTTTCTACTGAGATGCTTAGGGGTGTTCACGGGTCGGGTTCGGATCAAACCCGGACCGACCTATTCGACCCTAAACTCGAAATTGAGGTGAAAATATGGACTGGACCAAACCCTTTAATATTTCGGGTCGGTCTCGGGTCAAGGTTGGGTCGAGTCAGACCCTATAATAATAATAAAAAATTTTAAAATAATATAAACTTTTGAAAATATGTAAATATATTTTAAATTATTGACTCATAATAATATCATTTATCATCATATTGATTAAATAATCCAAAACAACTTGGATAGAGTTAAAAACACAGCATATTTAGCAATATACACAAAAACTAAAATAATAAAAATAAATGCTTATTGGGTCTATCGGGTCGGGTCAGGGCCGGGTCGGGTTAAAAAATCCGACTTTTTCTGAATGTGTAAACCGACCCCAACCCCGTTAGTGGACCCGGACTGACCCGAACCTTGATAAACCCGACGGGTTCGGGTCGGGTTATCGAGTCACGTGTTTTTTGAACACCCCTAGAGATGCTGCTCAGGCATGTTGTTTTTTATATTTGCCTTTTCATTCAACAATAATATCATAGGAGAAGTTTTTTAGATTTTAACTTTTAGTAACCACCTTGCCTTTGACTAGTTGGTAAAATGTTGATTGCCTCTTTGCCTAGGGGTATATTAGCTAATTGATTCTAAATATGTTATTTTTAGCTATTTATGACCAGCATGCTTCAGGTTATACTTTATGGTTTGCTGTCTTTCATTTTTTCTCATGTGTTCTTATTTTTTGGTCTTGCTTGGAAGAAAATGGTTTTACAATCAGCCGAAGCAAAATGGAGTATATGAAATGCAGTTTTAGTAATAATAGGGATAGAGATCAAGGTTGTGTAACTTTGGAGGATCAACAAATTCAAGTTGGGAATTATTTTAGGTATTTGGGCTCTAATATTCAAAAAGCAAAAAATTGGATGGAGATGTGGAACATCGCATTAAAGCTAGATGGTTGAAGTGGAAGAGTACAAATGGAGTTCTGTGTAGGCGGGATATACCTATAAAACTAAAGGGTAAGTTTTATAGGACAGTTGTTCGACCGGGGTTGTTAAATGGTATGGAGTGTTAGGTTGCGAAAGGAAGTCACATTCTAAAAATGGGAGTGACACGAATCAGAATGTTAAGATGGATGTGTGGACACACTAGGATGGATAGAATAAGGAAAGAAGTGATACAAAAGAAAGTGGAGATCGCGTCTATTGAGGAAAATATGATAGAGAATAGATTGCGATGGTTTGGACACAAACAGAGGAGACCTATTGATGCACCCATCAGAAAAATTGAGAGATGGGAAAATGAAATTATTGTGCAGAAGCGAGGGAGATCGAAAAAGACGTGGATGGAGGTGATTAAGAGTGATATGGGTGTCCTGGGTGTGGAAAAGGAAATGGTTTCAGATAGAAAAGAATGACGAGAAAGAATTCATGTGAATGAATGACGAGAAAGAATTCATGTGAATGACCAAACGTGATTCTATATTTTGGTTCATGTTAACCGACCCCAAGTTACTTGGGATTAAGACTTTTATATTGTTGTTGTTGTTGCTACTTCTTTAAAATTCTATACCTAAGCAAAAATGTTTTGTCTATCATAAGTTCATCTATGTCATTTTTGATATCTTGAAAGAAATTTGTAGGTGTGCTTAGTTTTCGATCCCTAGACATAGATAGATTTTAAGTTCAATAAGTTTAACTCTCTCTAGCAATTTTTTTTTTAAAACTTAATGACCTGGAGATTTTTTTGTTGTGTCTAAAAACTTTAAAAATAGGGTTAATCCAAAAAAATCCACATACATTTACCAAATTCACCAAAAAACTACGTGAATTCCATTTTTCACTATTTGCCTGCTTTTGCGTTATTAATCGTTTAAGTTACCATTGACATCCATTAGAGGTAAGGGCATCTAAATCAAGAGGGGCAATTTCGACTTTTATACTTATTTTTTTAATTAAAATTTTTAAAAATTGAAATAAAAGGAGCAAATGACTCTGTTGTACTCAAACATTGAATCTTCATCCCCAACCTCAAGTCTTGTAACTCTGTTACAACTTGAACCACCAAACTTATATAATCCAACCATAAAAAATTTAAAGTTGAGAATTCAAATACCTTTCGAGCAGTCCCAACTATAAAAAATCCACCACCGAACACAAATACCTAATCCGACTCAAACCCATAAACAATCGATTGTCTATATAATAAAACACCAACACCATGACCACACCGGTTGAAGCAGTATACACAACAAAAGAGTAAGTGACTTGTGTTTGAACTTGTATTTTCTTGTTGGTATGTAGAAAGGAAGAGAAGACAGTTTCATCTGTAAATAATTTTAAATTTGAGAATTGTTGATCTAAATCAATAATTTGATTATCTGGAAACGGTTGTTTTAGAATAATCTGGAAAATGCTGACCACATCTTGATTAAGAAGTATGTGATTATGAAGGAGATAAAGAGAAAAAGAAAATACGTGATAATTTGTTTGTTAAAAATTAAGAAAAAGATGAAATTACCCCTCTTAATTCAGGCGTCCTTTGACCTTTAGCGGATAGCAACAGTATCACACACGGTTAATAACGTAAAAGTGGATACACGTAGTTCTTTTTTGGTGAATTTAATAAATTTATGTGGATTTTTTTGGAATTAATCCTTAAAAATAATATTGTAGACACTAAAAATCTTTCCATTTAGATGGAAGTACCAAAATCATAATATTTTTCATTCTTGGCATTGAGAGGGAGCTTTCGCAATATATTCCAAAGAGACATTTGGTGACTGATGCTAGAGGAATTGTGTACATCTTCTATTTACTACATGTTATTCTCTATTTATAAGTAATCGATACTTGTCTCATTCGAGTTCTACTTTTAACCTTTTTGAAACATATTAAAGTTGTGGAGAAGAAATGAAATCTTCTTATGAACGAGGAAATCAAATAAAAGGGTAAATTTGGGATAGTAGAAGCGGTATTAATAGTTTGCTACTCCAGTTAACCATCCCTATTATTTATACTTATTTATTTATTAGTTTTCTTTTTTAAAAAAATTATAAATTCCACTTTTACTGGTTTGAATTTCCGTACTAAGTATGGTTATTATTATTTTTTTTAAAAAATTTAAATATATTTTATAATTTCTGTAAATTTATATTTTTTAATTTAAAGATATTTTATATTTATTTTGTTTGAAATAAAATTTTCTTCCCTATTATTTGTTTTTTATATTTAAATAAGAATATTTTATAAAATATATGAAAATTATTATTTTTTTAAAAAATGTCATAGTAATTGAAAGTGCCAATTAGATAATGGCCCTAAAATAGATCCTAACAAGAGAGAAATAAAAAATTATATAAAAGAAAAAGATAGAACCTCTGTAGTTTTGTGCAGAAGCAGAAGAACACCCACCCACTGAAAGCATTTCCAATTCGTCAAAATAACCTTCAATTCAATCCGATCCCAATGTCCGAATCCAACAACGAAAACTAGATCAAACCCATCAACAGTTTCCTTTTCATCTCATCAATGGCGGGCTCTTCCATCATGGAAACCCTCTTCCAGCGAAATCTGGAAGACCTGATCAAAGCCTCTCGGCAGCAACTAGTGAAAGAATCCCTCTTCATCTCTAAAGCCATGGAGGAGATTCGTCGGGAGATCAAGTCCACCGACCTCAACACCAAATCCATCGCCCTCCAGAAACTCACCTATCTCAGCTCCCTCCACGGCCTCGACATGTCGTTCGCTGCCTTCTACGCCGTCGAAGTCGTCTCCTCCCCTCAGTTCCTCCACAAGAAAATCGGGTACCATGCCATCACCCAGTCGTTCAACGACGACACGCCCGTCATGCTTCTCATCACCAACCAGCTCCGCAAGGATCTAAACAGTACCAATCACTTTGAGGTCAGTTTGGCTCTTGAATGCTTGTCGAGAATTGGTAACACTGATCTTTGTAGAGATTTAACTTCTGAGGTTTTCACTTTGCTGTCCAGTAGTAGGGCCTTTGTTAAGAAGAAAGCTATTGCTGTTGTTTTGAGGGTTTTCGACAAGTACCCTGATGCTGTTAGGGTTTGTTTTAAACGTTTAGTGGAGAATTTAGAGAGTTTTGATCCTGTAATTGTGTCTGCTGTCATTGGAGTGTTTAGTGAGCTTAGTATGAAAGACCCTAGATCGTATCTGCCGTTGGCGCCTGAGTTTTATAAGATTTTAGTCGATTCAAAGAATAATTGGTTGTTGATTAAGGTTTTGAAGATTTTTGCTAAGTTAGCTTCTGTAGAGCCTAGGTTGGCTAAACGCATCGTTGAACCGATATGTGAGCATATGAGGCGGACTGGAGCAAAGTCTTTGATGTTTGAGTGTATTAGGACAGTGGTGAGTAGTTTGAGTGAGTATGAATCTGCTGTTAAGCTTGCAGTGATGAAGATTCAAGAGTTGTTGATTGATGATGACCCAAACTTGAAGTATCTTGGACTGCAAGCACTTTCGATTATAGCACCAATGCACTTGTGGGCGGTCATTGAAAATAAGGAATTTGTCATCAAGTCTTTGAGTGATGAGGATTTTAATATAAAGATAGAGTCACTTCGTCTTCTGATGGCAATGGTGTCTGATAGTAACGTGGTTGAAATAACTAGGGTTTTAGTCAATTATGCACTTAAATCTGATCCTGAGTTCTGTAATGAGATTCTTGGTTCTATTTTATCAACTTGTTCCAAAAATTTATATGAGGTGGTTGTTGATTTTGACTGGTATGCATCACTTCTTGGGGAAATGGCCAGGATCCCACATTGTCAAAAGGGGGATGAAATTGAGAATCAGCTGATTGATATTGGAATGAGGGTCAAGGATGTCAGACCTGAGCTTGTCCGTGTTAGCAGGGATCTTCTGATAGATCCTGCTTTACTTGGTAATCCTTTCTTACACAATATACTATGTGCTGCTGCTTGGTTATCTGGTGAGTATGTTGAGTTTTCTCGAAACCCATCTGAACTCATGGAGGCACTATTACAGCCTCGTACTAGTCTCTTGCCATCTTCGACTAGAGCAGTTTATATTCAATCTGCTTTCAAAGTATTGATACATTGTGTGCACTTTTATCTCCTGCGGCAAGAAAATGTTGCTTCCTCCACTAATTCTGGCAATCAGGCATCAGAAGTTCTGGAATCTGTTTCTGAAATAAAATTCCCTGGGAATTCTGATCTGAAATCTGAAGCTCCTGCTGATTCAGAATTGGATGAAGGTTTCAATCCAAGGGTCTCGAATCAATCATTTGAAGAACCAATTACCGAAAATAATGGAGATGTTTATGATACTAATGGTCAGGCTTCTACTTCTGCGTCCCTTAGGAATAGGACTTTCAGTCAAGAATCTATGGTTAACATGTTACACCTTGTTGAATCTGCCTTGGGCCCTCTATCAGGAAACCATGATGTTGAGATACAAGAGAGAACAAAGAATGTACTTGGCTTTATTGATTTGATTAAGGAAGAAATATTTGCTCCTTCTGTAAAGGAGGAAGATGATTTGGATAACCAAGACACAGAGGCTTCTAGTGCTGTGAATTTGATTACTGATGCCTTTTCCAGGGAGCTTGGCCCTGTCTCCACAACTGCTCAGGAAAGAGTTGTGGTACCAGATGGTTTATTGCTCGAGGAAAATCTGTCTGAACTGGAAACAATATGTACTGATGCCCAATTGCCACTGTCCATGTCATTCTCTCTTGGCAGGTCTCTGTATGAGGAAAAGGTTGATGCCTCCTTGTGTAATCCCCAAAACAAAGATGAGTTGGAATCAGAAGATAAGTCTACTTCTATGCTTGTTGAACACCGCAAACGACATGGTTTATACTATCTTTCTTTGGCAAAAGGTGATGATGCATCTAATGATTATCCTCCTGCCAATGACCCCAGTTCTCATCCTAAACTCAGCGAGGAGGCTGCACATCTAGTGAAGCTCACTGAACAGTCTCTGGCCTTGAAGAAAAAGCCTAATCATGCAAAGCCTAGGCCTGTGGTGCTTAAATTGGACGGAGACGAGATAGCAACTGCTGCCAAAAAGCCTGAGCTTAGTAGTAATACGCTTTCAGGAGCTGTGCGGGATATTCTATTAGGAAATGAAGGTTTACCTACTTCATCAAAAACTAACTTGTCTGATAAGTCATCCAGGAAGAAAAAAGGGAAGGATAAATTGAATGCAGATCCTTCTGAATCAATAGGAAATCTGGGTGATGAAGGTAAGCCTGGTGTTACTACTAGCTCAAGAAAAAGTAAACATCGAAGTCATGGTAAAGAAAGAAGACAGAAAATTGAAGGGAAGAATAGTGAAGAGAAAGAACCGAACACTGACAAGGGAACACAAAAGAGTAATCACCATCATGGTAGGCATAAAGCTCGTCAAAAAGCTGATGGGACCTTAAATGTGGTTGCACAAACACCTGTTATTCCTGATTTCCTTTTGTAGCATTTACTTGTTGGAGAGATTATTTTTGGCAACTGCTACATGGAACTAGGTTCCCTGTGTATGGAAACTTGTGAATGTGAAGGTTAGTTCCATTGTAGATTTATACATTTCTTTCTTTGTTCTGGGCTTGTGGTTGTCATGAAAATTTACTTTTTTCATTGTTATGACTACTTATAATTGATAAGGGTCATTTGTGAAGTGAAAATGCTCTCTTTGAAAACCGTTACTGTGTCTGTTGTAAAGATTCAATACACTGCCTTTGCTTCTTTCTTTCTTTTGGGTCTCAGAATGATGCCAATGTATGCATGCTTTTGTGTGTCAATTGTATTTTTGTGAAAGAATAGAAGTAAGCATTACCATATGATCTTTCTTTCTGAGCTGAGCTGTGACATTCATTTGTACAAAATTTCATTTGTTACTTTGAGGAATTGAGTTGACAACAGAAATTAAGAAAGGCGATGGAACCCAGATGGAAAATTAACATCTGAGCATTTGATCTTTATCTGAGGGAATTTGGCATTGCATTCCTGGAAAGTAGTTACTCCCAAGGAAGAGTGTACAAATTCTGTGCAGGAGATAAGATGAAGTGCTTGAATCTTGAAAACAGTTGTTGGCAAGGATGTCAATGGAATGTCTGATATTTCCAGTAGGATTATCTTTACTTGCTGCTGTACACAGGTAAGTTTTTAAATTGTTTATGTTTGTTGGATAACGTATCAATCTGGAAAGGAAATGGATATTTGGATGATGGTGTGAGCCCAGCTGGCCATACTGGTCATACATACCTGTTCATATGCATGCATTTAGGAAAAGAAGCACATGTATGATGTATAAAAAGTAAAATGTGAAGTCAAGATGGCTTGATGCGTCTTCACCTGTAGATTTTGATAATGCCGAACTCCCAAACCCACTTATAAGTCAAGTCTGAAGCTTTTTCATGGTAAATGAGTCTATGTTAGGTATTCCATTCCATAACTACTTGATGTTGACTACCTGGATAAAGAGAAACCAGAGTTTTGGTGCTATTGTTTATGCACCCAAATTGTTTGAAGTTATTGCATAGCAAAAATCTAACTAAATTGAATTGTAAAATCATTATAAACAAAATAAAGTTATCTCAAGTAATTTTTTTTTTTTAATTTATTGTTATTTCTAATAAAAATTTTGAAATTAATAATGATATTTCAGTTCATAACAGAACATTATATTAATTAAATAATATTCAAATAGTAATTAAATAATAAATATTTTAAATATTACATTAAACCCTAATAAAATTACTAACTATATTCAATTTAAGAATATATAATTTAGTAAGTCAAATAGTGTATTTAATTATACTATATTTTTATAATACTTTTTTTATTTAATTATAAAATAAAATAAAACATAATAAATATATTAATATATTTATAAATAATTATTATTTATGCTCTAATTTATAATAATATAATATATTATAATAAATCAATTAATTTAAGGCAAATAAAATAATATAAAAAATATTTTATTTTATTAAAATTATCATAAAAATATATCTGTAACCCATTTTTGTCCTTTCCTAATTTATATAAATTAATATATAAAAAGTTCAACTTGAATATTTAATGGAATCATGTCGATAGATATATTTCAAGTAGATGTGAGTGATAGCTTATAACTTGGAACTCAAATTGTATTTGCTAATATGAATGCTGAAATTGTAATAATGAAGTATTGATGAATTAATTAAATTGAGTTGTAAAATTATTATAAATAAATAAAATTGATTAGAAAAAGAATTTGAAAAATGAACATTTCTTTTAAAATACTTTAAAAATTTAAATTCAAAATACCTATTATAAAAATTCCAAATTAAGTTTCAAATTTCGGTGCTACCTTTGCTCATACATATAGTACATATGTATAATTGGTGTGATCATATTTAAAGGTTGACCCGCAATCAACTCTTCAAATTTGCGGGTTGCAAGGCTCTGTGTCCACTTTCCTTGCATGCAAAAAGCTCAATTAGGCTCGGCTCTGTTTGCAATGAATACTGCTTTTAATTAATTTTTAACAAATCCTAGTGGCATATTATTAAAATATACATATGGTTATTTTTCCTAAAATTTAAAAGTACTTTTAAATTATATATTGGTTTATTTAAGTCTATGATAGAAAGCATGACATAAATTTGAAGTTTGGAAATCCAATGTAAACATAAACCAAAACACATGCATCCCATCTTGTCTTTCGGTTAAAGCTTCTTAAATTCAACTCTCACCTTCCTCTTCAAATTGGATTCAATTTTTCTCTCCATCTCAAACCAATAATGGCAACTTCAAAGCAACATAACTCTCCAATATCCACAAACCCTTTATTTCATTTGGTGTGGTTTCTAATCGGTTTCTCCATAGGAACCACATGCTGTTTGTACACAAAAAGCTTTTTATCAACCAACACAGTCACAGTATCACATCCTTCAGAACATAGGATGATGCATAAGATGGAAGATGAAGAGCTGTTGAGAAGGGCATCATTTGGGTTGAGAAGTGACGAGAAACAAGTAGCAAAAGTTGCATTCATGTTCTTGACAAAAGGAGATTTACCTCTAGGTCCATTATGGGAAACATTCTTCAAAGGACATGAAACCCATTATTCAATATATGTTCATCCTAGTCCTGATTACAATCACTCACTGCCTCTCAATTCTGTTTTTCATGGAAGAAGAGTCCCTTCCCAGGTCAGTTATCATTCACATTCCCACTTACAACCCCACCATGCATGCAAATAATTTCTTTTTATTCAATTGAATGCAGAGAGTAGAATGGGGTAAACCTACAATGGTTGACGCAATGAGAAGACTTTTAGCAAATGCACTTCTTGACTTAAACAACCAAAGATTTGTCCTACTTTCAGAGACTTGCATACCTCTATTCAACTTCACAACCACTTATAAGTACCTCATCAACACTAACCTCTCCTACATTGCTTCATATGATGACCCTAGAAAAGTCGGACGTGGCAGATACAATCCCAAAATGTTCCCAACCATAACCATATCCCAGTGGCGCAAAGGGTCCCAATGGTTCGAGCTCAGTCGAAAAATCGCAATCAGTATCATATCAGATACCACCTATTATCCTGTTTTTCAACAACATTGCTCTCCACCTTGTTATATGGATGAACATTATTTTCATACACTAGTGAACATTTTAGGTGCAGATGAGAGTTCGAATAGGAGCATTACTTGGGTTGATTGGTCGAAAAGCGGTCCGCATCCGGAGAGATTTGTAAGGAAAGATGTTTCTAATGAATTTTTGGATCGAATTAGATATAGTGAGATGTGTAGTTACAATGGGAGAAATACATCAATGTGTTTTTTATTTGCTAGGAAGTTCATGGCTAATGCTTTGCAACCTTTGATGGAAATGCAACATTTAAATAATATGTGATCAGCACTACATGTGTAAAGTGTTGAGTGGGGATTCCTTATCATGTTATTGTGTTCTCCTCTGGACAACTGCATATATACTTGCTTTCGTTCCATAAGACAAAGGCAATAGACAACGTCTTGTGAATTACAACACACTTAGATATCTTCAAGAATCTTGAGAGTTTATTTACACTTACAAACCAATTAACACAACACAACAGAACAAAATGAAAAACCAAAAACAACAAACCATGTTCTTCAATTTCCAAATGCATCTTCCAAATATCTTCTCACACTTTCTCATTTTCGGCTTCGGATTAGTCTTGGGAATCACCCTCACTTCCCATCTCAACAACCTCCTCTCCTTCCATTTGAGTCATCCTACAATCATCAAACACTCTCCTCCTCCATCTCCTCCATCTCCTCCATCTCCTCGTGCCATGAAGGATGATGAGTTGCTGTGGAAAGCATCAATGGTGCCTCATGTTCGAAGATATCCATTCAAGAGAATTCCAAAAGTGGCATTTATGTTCTTGACTAGAGGTGAACTGCCAATGGCTCCTCTATGGGAAAAATTCTTCAAAGGACATCATGGTCTTTATTCCATTTATGTGCATTCAAGTCCTTCTTTTAATGGAACTTTTCCTAACACTTCTGTCTTCCATGGCCGGACAATACCTAGTAAGGTTAGTCTGTCTTTCTGTCTTTTATGCTTACTTGCATCTTACGTTACTACATTAATTTATCGTTTTCACAGTTCTTGCTTAATGCAAATATTAACGAAACACAATGCATATAATTTTCCTGTTCTTAAATTTAGATAAAAGGGGTTTTGAAGATTCTAAAAATTGTTAAAAACGCATATGTGGATTGTTATACTTTTTTTAATACACTTTTAGAAATTTGTTTAACCAATAATAATATATAATACCATGATGTTACATAGAAGAAGTGTAGCCTAAGAAATGTTGAAATGTGAAGTGAGTCTAGAATATACTTTTATATCTTTCATATTCATCAAGTTAAATTGGATTCTGTACATGACTATCTTCCAAGTTAAAGAATAAAGTTCATATTCAAACATTTTTTAAAATTAAATTGATGCTTTCTAAACACCAAAAAGTGATAAGGTGGCTTCCATCAATATAAAATTCTCAAGTAGTAAAAGTCGTCTTTGTTTAATGATATTAAAAAGTCATCCATATACACTTTATAATTTTATTAACAATAATAATAGCATTGTACTCATTTTTCTGGTTGGAAATTCTAAAAATTTTCACTATTTTTTAAAAAGTAAAACTTTTCAGATTAACAGCCACTTCTTATTATAAAATTTATTTATTAATTTATTAAATAAAATTTTATAATTTTATCCTTAAATTTAATGGTATAGCTGTTTAATTATTAAAATTTTGTAAAAAAAATGAAGTGATTTTATTAAATTTAAAAAATTATATATATTTTTAATAAAAATTTAATTTTTAAATTAGTAGTCTAAATGTAAAGTTTATTTTTAAAATTAACGCTTTTACAAATAAATTTCTATTTTATTTTAATTCTTTTCTATGACTTTTTAAAAATACAACTATATGCATAGAGTGCATGCTTAACTTGGATTCTACTCTATTTCCAGCTTTTTTTAGTTATTTTCGTCATGCTTTGTTTATTTGGGCCGAATACAACCATTGAATTGGGCTTTTAGGCCTCCATGTGTATCTTGTTGGGCCATAATGGGCCCAATACAATTCTTGAATTGGGCTTTTTATTGATATTTGGGCCTCCATGTATGCAGGAAGTGAAATGGGGCGAGTTCAGCATGCTAGAAGCCGAACGTCGACTCCTTGCAAACGCATTGCTGGACATCGCCAATCAACGTTTCATCCTCCTCTCCGAATCATGCATTCCTCTCTACAACTTCACCACAATCTACAACTACCTCACCAACTCTCCCAAATCCTTCGTCGAATCCTACGACTTACCAGGCCCAGTGGGCCGAGGCCGCTACAACCCGCGAATGAGGCCCACTATTCGTCTCAACCAGTGGCGTAAAGGCTCTCAATGGTTCGAAATGGACCGGGCCTTGGCCGTCGAAGCCATTTCCGACCGTAAATATTTCCTCAGCTTTAAAAAATACTGTAAGCCGTCATGCTACGTGGACGAACACTACTTCCCCACTTACGTCACCATCAAATTTCCCAAGAGGAATTCGAACCGGAGCTTGACGTGGGTGGATTGGTCTAGAGGTGGGCCTCACCCGACCCGGTTTCAGAGATCCAACGTCACTCTTCAGCTTTTGAAAAAGTTGAGAAATAGTGGTAGCTGTGACTACAATGGAAGGAAGACTAGAGTTTGTTTCTTGTTTGCTAGAAAATTCATGCCTAATGCTTTGGATAGGTTGTTGAGATTTGCTCCTTTGATCATGAATTTCAATTGATATTATTCTGTCTCATAACAAATAATAACATCATGCTGACCATTATTTGTTTCTTTTAATTTAGTAAAATCACTTTATATAATTTTTGAAAATGACATCCATCAACTATTATAGTGTATAGATGGATGGATAAATGTGTGACTCTTCTTCCTGGAAATTCATTCATGTTAATTTTCTTATCAATAGTGATTGATAAGCTGATAATTAAAGGTGAACTTATTAATAATCAAAAAGGTCGATTAGATAATGCAAAAATGAGGGATTTGAGTGAGGAGACAAATTAGTGTATGTTTTGACTTGTAATATATTTTATATTTGGTAGATTTTAGTTTCATTGACATAATCATCATTATCTGCCAATGCAAGTTCCTATGAAACTCAACATTAAACATGAATAAATAATGAAGTATTTAAAGCGACCAAGACGTGTGAGATATAGAAATTGTGATGGATCGCTACTTCACTATCACTGGGGCCTGCAACAATTGAGAATTGCATAAACCCTAACTTTGCCTCGAAACCTCACCAAACTTTCCTGGAAAAAACCCCAATATCCTCCTGTATTACAAAATTGAAAGTATTTATAAATTCCATCAACCGGTGCGAAATCCTAAGATTCAGATCCAATAGAACTCGATGCGATAATGCAGTTGTCTTTAATAATTCTGTGGACCACTGCTCATTTACACATTTAATTTCTAACCACTCCTAAATGATAGGTGATTCAAATTTTATATTCACTATATTAGTTCATAAAAAAATTTGTTTGTTTTTCCTTTTTTTTTTTATTTTTATTTTTTATTTTCTATATGATAAAATTAAATTTTACTTTTATATCAATCTTAATATAAATATTATTTATTAAATTATTGAATTATTATTATTATTGGATAAATCTAGATTTAAAAATCAATTTTAAATAATAATAATAATAATAATTCCCTTTTGGTAACTATTGTTTACTGCTTCTTCTGTCATGCCATGACCCACCCAGACAATCTTTGAAAAAGAAATTGAATAGATATTTGCCAAATTAAGATCATGACAACCATTATAAACTTTTTAACTTTTCTGCACATTTTCTAAAATTACTGTACCTTTATCTGCTTCAACATGTTGTTCTTGATTTTATCAAATATTGTTTAGTTTTAGTAATTAGAAAAACATATATATATATAAAGTGGAACTCTCGAGCGGCCCATAAAGTTGACGTGGCGCACCGAGAGGTGAACATTAGATAGAAAAACAATGAAAATAGATATTTTTGAATTTGGTATGAATTGAACCAATTAAAATGTTACATGTGGCATTCAAAAATTGATAACTCTTAATTTTTTTATTGGGAAGAGTTAGAAATTTTAATTTTTTAATTTTTTTAATTTTGTAAATTAAATCATAACTGTAGGGAGATGAAATAGAGAGGTGTATTAATATATTAATTATTCATAATTTTAATAAATATAATTAAATACTATAAAATTGTCTCTTCTTTTTCTCACTCTCACTTATAAATGTAAAAAACTAATAATAATAAGGAAATCACATAAACACCCACTTTTTATATTTTTCACTTCTCTCTTATTCAACAATTTTCATATCTATCTCCATCAAAACTATCTATTATCGATGTTTAGTATAATAGTATAATTCTTTCAATTAAATCAAATTATTTTTCGTTTTTGTTGTTTCTAAATTTAATTTTTTAAATTTTTTCCCCTCATTTCACAGTTTCCAGGAGGACTTCTCAACAAATTTCTAGCTCTCGACAAATGACTAGGTTAAGAAGGTAAAAAAAAAAAATGTTATTCGTTGTCTTAATTTAATTTATTTATTTATTAAAAAATTGAATGCATGTGATTTTTGTACTTACACGATTGGAAAAGGGTAAATTAAAATCTTTGTTTGATCCAATAATATTTTTATTTTTTAATTCAAATAAATTTTGTACATATTGAAATCCTATCAAATTAATGTGTGATTTTTTTTTTTTAATTTGGTTTTGAATTTGGAAGAGAAAAGACTTATTACAAACTTTCATTTCGGTTCATGTGAATGGTTTTGAAAACAATATAAAAAAAAATTCAAAAATATATTCAAGATGATTAAAGCTGCATTAATTATATTGTCTTTTTTACGTTATAAATACTTTTGATATTTTCGTTGATAATATCATTCAATAACAAAACTTATTCTCTTTCGTTTCTTCTCTTATCTATTTAATTTATTTTTTTTCTCATCATTTCATACTTCATATGAATATTTGTTTCTATTTTGACTCTTCATCTCAATCAAACGAGCAACCAATTAAAGTACAAATTTTGGTAATTAATTTTAAATTTTTTCTATGGTTAGTTTTAATTTCATGGTATTTATCAAATTTAGATACGGTGAAGATTGATTTATTGACAAATATATTAATTGTTGTTGTCTCTCCTGCCTCCAATACTTTTATTTATTTATTTATTTTTTATATTTCTAATATGATTTTTGTTATTTTTTATGCACATAGGTTATTCATAGAAATATGGTTGAAATTGAATTTCCTTCCCCATTTCTTCTCTTATTCAAGTTAGTGATGGTAGGTTTTTCATATCATATTTTTTATTTTAGAATTTTTATTTTGTATATACTATTGCTTATTATTATTAAATATTAATACTATTTTTTAGAATTTTCTATGGTTTGGTTTTATATTTCTAATTAATACTCTCACAATTATCACCTAATAATTTCTACTTCTTCTCACATCTCTCATTAAAATTTTGCTTATTATTATTATTTTTTAATTTCTTATATATTTTTGTAGTCTATTGATAATTTTTTACTCTATATATGCATATAATAATGAAAATATCAATAGAATCAAAGTGTAAATAATATATATATATATATATAACAAAATTTTATATATATATATCAATGGAAAAAACATTTGCTTTTATTAAGCAATTATAATCCATGGAACTTTTTTTTGTTTGTCTTTGATCTCTTCTCAGGTACTAAAATATGAAAATTGCACCTAAATTGGAGTTGAGTGGATCGCAAGAACCGGAGTCTCTTCTTCATTCGGACTTCCTTAATCGGATCCAATTTGCCTTTTTCGTTCCCTATTATTTTTGTTGTACTAATGAATTTTATTTTTTAAATTTAGAAAATTTCTTTATAATGATTTAATTTATATATTGGTAATCAAGTAGATTTATTCTTTCATTTTTAGATATGTAAATCTTTATGGGTTGTAATTAAAATAATTGAAATGATAATATTTTTTTTATCCTCACTTTACTAGATCTCTATTTCTTTATTAATTAGATTATACATATAACACGTTCTTTTTATAATGACATATTAAAAAATATATATATATATATGGATAATTCAATTTTTTTTTATAAATTTTATTCTATTAACCTAATACATTCCATTTTTATTATATTCAATGATTATCAATTAATATTGATTTTGTATTATATTATATTTATATAATATCTAAATAATGCAAAGACTATTTGTTACTTTTTATTCTCTATTTAATTTTATTTATTCAAAATTAAGTTCTCCTTTAAATATCAATTAATCAAAACATTAATTGAAATCGTTTCAAAATTATATCACTTTCTTTTCATTTCAATAAATTTTATTTATTGCTATTTATTAAATTTGATTGCATGTATTCTCTTAATTTCTTAACCGCCATATAAAATTAATATTATTTTTAATATTCATTTTAAAAATATTATAGAGTAAAAAGCATTATTCACTTGGCAAGTACTATTTTTCTAATGGTTGGCTCTCAATATAATAGAAAGTGGAATGCAAAATTAAATTAAAACATCAAATGATTAATTAAAATAGCAATATGTAACTCCAACAAAGATTTTATTTTTTTTAAAAATACGTAAATGGAAGGACACCACTTATAAATATTAGTGGTATAAACAAGAAAGTTTCAAGATCACATTCTAAAATTTATCACTTCAAGATCGCTAAAATAAGCATTTTATAAAATATTATTACATTGATGACTTGAATATTCAAGATTATATATATATATATATATATAAATGTCATACATACATGTTTAAATTATAGAGAAAAACTATTATTTGGATTTAAGGTTGAGGATTGAAATATCTTCCATAAATTTATTTAAACATTACAAAATTTTCAACTTTTCATCTCTTTTAAAATGTAAATAGTGTCATCCTTTAATAAATTAATTGAACATATTTATATTATTTGTTATATAATTTTTTTCTAATTTAGTTACAAGTAAAATAAAATAAAACTTATTCTAAATTATCATCAACAAAAATTATTTATGATTTGGTGGCTTAATTTAATAGTTAAACTTTAATTATTGAATTTTTTTTTACTAATTTTCATTTTTAATTATTTTTAAACTTTAGTAATTAATTTATATAGTTTTCTATTTGATCTATATTATTTATTTTACTCCACTTTATGCTTTTTATAAAAATTTAATATGATTAATCTCAAATTATTTAATGAGAGAAACATGTTGAAAAATAAAATAATGTTAAAAAATAAAGTAGAAGAAATATCAATTCATTTACATTTTTTTATATCAATTTTAAGTCAAATATCTTTTTCTTTGATAAAATATGATTGTAATTGTTTATATTTTTTATTTATTTCTTCATATTTTATTTATATTAAATAAAAATATATATTAAATTAAAGCGGAGCTGTATTAAGTAATTGAAAATACATGTATATCCGCAAGTATCAAATTTATGACATAATATATTAAATTCCTCACATAATTTTTTTTTTCATACTTTACTTAAATATGAGTATGACATATTTATAAATTTTATTTTATAATATATAATTGTGAAATAAAAAGAAAAATAAAAATATATATGCTAAAAATAATAATACCTCACGCAAAGCGCGAGCCTATTTTTTAGTATTAATATAATGGACAGTAGTCTAATACACTCCAACAGTACTTACACTATGACAATTTATCATTTTGATAAGGTATTGTACTTGATGATTATTATTTCAAGTAATAAATAGTTAAAACGAATACTATTTACCAACATCTGTTGGTTTCTTACTAATTATCTTATTAGTCCCTTTCCATCGCCATTACGTATTGACAAACTTTTTACCATATATGTACAAATCCAATCGATTGATATAAACAATGACTAGCTCAAGCAAAAGACCCCACCACGACCTTTCTCAGAACCCACATATCTTTAACACGTATGGTAATATAAGCTTCATCGTATTTATACACATATAACCATTTTTTAATTCTCTAAAACCGAATTGATTCCAATCCTTTTCGAATCGAGAAAATTTCAAACAAATGATAGAGATTAGATTTGAGTTGATCAAATGGTTTAAGAAAGGGGTTGACTTTGGATGTGTTGACGTCAAAGTCTATACATCACACACGCATCATCATACTCTCTATTTATATACTTCCAAGTAAGTTCCTTCATCATTCCTCGAACCTTCATTTATATTATTACTATAATTATAATATTCAAACTTTTTCCCATATATATATATATATATATAAACATACACACACAATCCAATGAAACTGTATTTCCTAAGCCCTAATCAACCTTTCAAATGGCTGCTAAACGATTCCTCAACGAATCCAGCTCCGACCCACCGGAAAAACGCCCCAAGCAACGTCCCTCTTTCGCTTCGTACGTCCTCCTTCATGTCTTTTTTACAATCTTATAATAATAAATAAATAAATAAATATTTTTGATATATAATTTGCAGTGTAATTGGAGAAGTGGTCATGGTTAACTCCTTGCACAACTTCGTTTCAGCTATAGAGCCCATGCTCAGACGAGTGGTAGTTAATCCTTTCACGTTTGTGTGTGCTTTTAAACGAGTCGAGTCGGTTTGATTGAATTATTTATATATATGCATGATGCATAGGTGAATGAAGAAGTGGAGCGAGGTCTAGAGCAGAGAGGTCTCCGGTCGATAACCCGATCACCATCACTACGTATAAAAGCACCGGAACCATCCACTTTAAAACTCATCTTCACACAAAAGCTCTCTCTACCGATCTTTACAGGAACCAAAATCACCGACGTCGACGGAAACCCACTCCAAATCCTCCTGGTCGACCCCATGGGACCCGCGACTCTTCCTCATCCAATCAAAATCGACGTTGTTGTTATCGATGGCGACTTCCCTCCTGGTGACCGCGACACGTGGACTACACGTGAGTTCGAGAGTAGCATTGTTAAGGAGAGAACCGGTAGACGACCGCTTCTCACTGGTGACGTCAACGTCACCTTGCGAGACGGTGTCGTTTCGGTAGGAGATATTGAGTTTACTGATAATTCGAGCTGGATTCGGAGTCGGAAGTTTAGAATTGGGGCAAAGATGTCGTCGTCATCAGGTGTTAGGATTCGTGAAGCGATCACTGAAGCCTTCACTGTTAAGGATCACCGTGGTGAATGTAAGTATATTTTATTTTTAATTTAATAATATGGAGGTTGATGAATAAGGTAGATAATTCATGTGCATGAATTTTATTTATGAGCTTATTATTATAAATAGTTGGTGATTGCTTAGGGGAATTTTGGTCTTCAGTCAACTTACCCAACTTACACTCCTTTTCTGCTTTTTTTTATTTATTTTGCCTGTTGTATTGTTAAAATATTCCTCAACCTGTTGCTATTTTATTAACAAAATTTGAAATCTGACTATCAAACATATTATTAATAACATTAATTTGATTGTCCAGTCCTCTAAAATGCTCATATAACTTACTAGGAAGGAATAATAATATAGACTGTAGTTTATCCAAAGAATTTTTATGTTTTTACATCTAGATTTTCATATTTTTACACTAATAATCTTGATATTTTATACTATATGGTTATCATTTATAGAAATAGTAATAAAAAAATTAATATATGTAATTCAAGTTTTGAATTACAAATAATGATAATTATTTTTTTATTTTTAAAATGTTATAATTAAAATTTGTAAATCATGGTAAGAAAACTAATCAATTATATATATATTTATTTATTGTATTTTATTTAAGAATAAATATAAAAATTGGTCACTTTTAATTTTTATAGTATTTTATTTATTATTGATTATTAATAAAATCAAAATAAAATAAAAGTTTAAATAATTTTATTTTTTATTTAAAAAGTATAGATTAATAATTTACTAATTTAGTAATATATATATATATATATATATATATATATATATATAGGAGTTGGGATGTTAGTGATAGAAGACAAAATAATTGTTTGATAAGCAAAACTTAACTATAGAACATTTGAAATGAATGAAGTAAGAAAAATGTGAGCCAAATAAAAAGTAGTTGAGACAGGGACCAATAATCTTTGATCACCACATAGATTTAGATAAGGCAATTGATCATCACTTATACTCCAACAACCTTTTCTCAGTTTCCCAGTCAACCACACACCTAATGTTTTTATTTATTACTCATACCACCATCACTTTCATATTAACTCATGCTTTATGTACTTTTCTTATTTTACTTGTATTAATTGTAAATTCATTATTCCCATTATAGTCTTTCATTCAAACAAACATAACTCATCAATTTAATCACCTCAATCAACCATTCATCTCTGTGGATGTACTAAAACACTTTGTGCTTGTATTGTGGCAAAAAGTGTACAAGAAGCATCATCCACCTATGTTAGGAGATGAAGTGTGGAGACTTGAGAAAATTGGAAAAGATGGAGCTTTCCATAAAAAGCTTTCTTCTTCTGGCATTAAAACAGTTCAAGATTTTCTCAAACTATCCACTGTTGATCAACACAGACTCAGAAAGGTAAGCAACCCCATTCCATACAAAATCTATACATTGATAGTGAGACAATTGATTGATTTAACTAATACCATGTAACTATTGTACAGATTCTTGGTCCTGGAATGTCTGAGAAAATGTGGGAAGTGACACTAAAACATGCAAAAACATGTGTGATGGGCAACAAACAGTACCTTTTCCAAGGACCCAGTTACAGCATCATCTTAAACCCTATTTGTCAGGTAGTCAAGGCTTCCATCAATGGCCAAATCTACCACACTCGTGACCTACCAACCATAAATAGGGTATGATTTATTCCATTCATTTTCTTTTCACTATCACTCCATATCTAAGCTTTGGTTTTCATTGCAATTGCCAACTATGTTCTTTATTTGCAGTCCTACATCGAGAACCTGGTAAAAGAAGCTTATTCAAAGTGGCACTTGCTAGAAGAGAGGGAAGGTGCTACAAATGAGCCTGCTTTATTATTGACTCAAGGTGAGTGTGAGTATTAGTTTTACTAAAAGAATTTAATTCCTTGGCTAGGATTTTGTCAACTCAAATGCAACTGTGTTTGTGATTTCACAGGTGATATGGTAGACCAATATCCCAATTATCATCAACATCAAAGCATGGGCATGAAATCACTTCAACACAGTGGGTACACAGTTGACAAATCTGTTGACATGGGATGCAGTGACTGGCAGCTAAATCCTCACAACATTCCTACTTATCTAAGCAACCTTTCAATTGAAAACGGTGTTCAATATAGTATATCAGAGTCATCATCAGATGGTGAATTGACTCCTTCAAGGCCATTCATCAATGGGAACTAATGTAATGCAATGCAACACATGATGATCACCAAGTCCCTAATGACTACTTGTATATAGTTAGGACATAATCACATGGATAAGGGCAAGTGTTTTAGCATTGGTGTTGTGTTGGAAGATGTGTGATTTGCTTCCAACAACCAAGTCTTCCAGTGCTTTGGTTTTTCTGTTTTAATTTTCCTCTTTTCTTTTCCCTGCCTATTACAGAATGATATCTTGTAAATTCTAAGGCAGATGGATTTCCGAAATGAAACACTGCTAAATATTTTCATTAGCGTCGCTAATGTAGACACTGATGGTGTTTAAAAAGACTCTGCCAAATCTACATGACATATTTTTAAATAGCACAAGGGCCTGAACAGAGTTCTCCAGAATCACAAAATGTGTAAACCACCACCAATCAGAGTTGTTTCATAGTCCGCTAAGATACCTGATGATGGCTGCATCCAACAGCTGTATGTACACCCATCTCTTGCCAGTTATCAACATGACTTCATCAAGGAAACAGTTGCAATCATTCCTCTGGCAAAACATTCAAACAGTCTGCATCTAACCAAGGCTTGAAAGCACCACCTTCAAAACTCACATTCTGGAGTGTTTAAATCAAACCAATAGATTAGGAAGAAGAATATATGCCATTAACATTTATAAGAACATGTAAATATAAATTATGCATCCAAAGCTTATGGTCAGGGGAGAAATTGCATTTTCATTAATGGCACCAACAATGCTAGTGGAATCAGAATTGTTGAGCAACACACAGTAATTGCACTTAAGTTTTGGAACAACCTACTTTTGCAAATATTCTTAAATTTACTATTTACTTCTTTACTTTTACCATATAAGTGTGGAATTGATTATTTAATTCAAACAGCCCAAACCAGATGCTAATGTTTCTAAGTAGCAATACTAAAATAGTAATGAAATAGTAATGAAGGAGCTAACTCTTTGAACTAATATATGGAAACATAATGGAACTATAAATCGACAATTGCAAATATGTCATTATTCAAATAATTTAGCCATAAACTAAAATAGATGAGTATAGGCTTAAAAATGGGATTCCCTATCACTAAATCCTATCTGGCTAGAAGCATCAACAGTATGGTAGCAGTACTAAGCAAATTAAAATAAAATCTCTCACCTGCAGCCAAAAGAAAAATCCGCGCAAGATATTCAAGATTTTAGGTTTATCACCAACTTCATGAATTGCTCTAGCAAGATCTACAATATACAATAATTTACCAAAGTTAATAACTTTTAGGTCTAGAAAATTCCACCAGAATAAATAAACTTCATCAAAAAAATCAACAACAGGATGAGAAAACAAAGAAAAAAAAAAGACAGCAACCATAGCCCAGGAAACAATATAGAAATATCATGAACGTTATCATTCATGATCTTAGGTTCAGGGAGTCCGTGAACTTTAATGTATTGTACACCATAATGTAAAGCAAGGTTTGATAACTCATTCATATCTGTTTACGAATATGGCTCTCCAAATAATACCACAAATAAGTTTTGCGACAGCGACTCCTTTCGTCATTTCTTACATATAATTACATTTGTTAGCTGCAACCAAATGCCTACAATAATTTCACTTGAACTAGCAGGCCATCTCAATTATATAGAACTGTATAATAGTTAAACCAAGACCATATTGATAAACCTAACTAAATATCTATCCAAATATTAGACTTGGCGGCAATTGCAAAGGGTAAGATAATTATGCATAACTATAATCTTACCTTTGTGCTTATCAAAGTATGATTTTCCCGTAGAACCAGTTTTAACCATCTTTTCTACTCCACGCAGTGGTAATGGTCGCTCTAATGGTATTCGCTCCCTTGCTTTCCTCATGAGTTCTTCATACTCTCTTTGATCATAAGGCTTTCGAAGAGTTTCCATAAGTTTTTTTCTATATTGAGCCTCCTTGTTTTTTACAAGGCTTCCAACACATCCGTAATCCTCTACGTCAATCTACTTATAAGACAATACAACCAAAACACAGTGTAAATTTTTTTAAAATACAAAAAAGACAAAAACCATAGAGAAAATGAATTCTTGAAGCACGAATATGCAGTATCAGTTTAGAAACATAATTAAATTGTAGCAAATAAAGTTGCTTACAGATAAAAATGCTTTTGATGACACAAATGGATTGTACTCCTCATCGGCAAAGGGATCAGCTTCCAATATTTCCACTTCAGATTCAGAATCAGTCTCCTCCTTCTCATAAACCAGTTTTTCACCACCCCCAAGCACATAGATAAAACTCTGACCATCAAACTCCAATGCATTCAAGAACTCTTGGTATGTGTCATCAACCATATTAGAGAAACTATCATTTGATGGGCAATGGAATACATTATGAGCTTCCAATTCTTCCTCTTTCTCTGCCTCCGGAACCTTTCCACTGACCATCAGGCCATTACTTGATAGGTTGTTTCTTAATTGCTTCCGAGCTTTCTTGTGTCCCCTTCTTGATGCATTATCATCCTCTTTCTCATAATTCACAACTAGAGGCACATTATTCTCAATCGGATATGTAAGCACATATGAGTCTCCATTTTCTTTTAAGTTCTCCAAGAACAACGCATACTGGGAATCTGGGATGTCATCACCATCATCACTTGTTTTAACAGCAAGTGGATCCGTGATACTATCATCATCACTTGTTTTTTTAACAATATGCGGATCCAGGTCACCACCATCATCACTCCTAACAGCATGTGGATCTGGGACACCACCATCATCACTCCTAACAGCAAGAGGATCCTGAATACCACCATCATCAATCCTTCTATCAGCAAGCGGATCCGGAATACCATTATCATCGATCCTTTTAACAGCAATACCACCATCATCAATCCTTCTAACAGCAAGTGGATCCAAAATACCACCATCATCACTCCTTCTAACAGCAAGTGGATCCAAAATACCACCATCATCACTCCTAACCACAAGTGGATCTACAATACCACAGTCATCACTCCTAATAGCAAGTGGATCCGGAATACCACCATCATCACTTGCTTTAACAGCAAGTGGATCCGGAATACCTCCGTCATCACTAGTTTTAAGAGTAACTGGACCATCACAGTTTTTGTTATGCTCTCCATTATCCACAGCAAACTTACCAATACTGTTAAGGTAACTCTCATAGTCAGAATCAATAGTTATAATTTCTACATCTGAGTCACTCTCACAGAGATTGTTTACAACTACATCCTTAGTAACCTTAACCTTAACAGAATCATGAAATCCCCTTCTCTTCCATCGCCTGGCCAATCTCGCATCATCGTGTGGGAAATCAGTTTCTATCTTATCAATACTCCGTGTCTCCTTCTTAATTCTCGAGAACCTGGTCATTCTATCAAATTCTAGAACTAAAAACTACTCTGCAAGTATAGAAAAGAACATAACCAAATAAATACACAACAAGCGACTTCACAGATGAAATTGCATGAAACTGAAACCGAAATATTGACAATGAGAAAAGGCCAAACTAACCGTCACTCAACAGAATTGAACAGACGAAGTCCACAACCTTGGTGATTTCTGTAAAAGAAGAAAGATTTTAACCGAACCTAAATCAGGATTTAGGAGTGAGAATTCTTTTTGAGAAAAAAATACAAAAATCAGAGAGAACAGAGTACCTAGAAGGTGGAAGGAGGGGACGGAGCGACAATGACGAAGACGCCGTGGAGAGATCGTCGGCGAGGAAGAAACAGCCGTGACTGTGTTTTTCCGTGTGAAGTGAAAGTAAAAGAGTGACGTTTTTATGAGGTAGGGTGAAAGAGTGACTATTGATTACATCACAAGCCTATAAACCATTAGATCATCTTAAATTTACAATCCTGCCACTTTTACTAGGGGATATAGGTGCGAAATAACACGCCTTTTCTAAATGCCATATTTCAGAACCCTATAATTTAACTTTAACATAACATTCTTCCCATTTTTTAAATAAAAGTAATATTTTTAAAATAAATAAAATAATTTTTTAAATAAAAACTTCTCTTTCTTTAATTTTTAAAAATAATATTTTTTTTTAAAAAAAAATTCTTCCATCAAACTATTTTAATAAAAATAAAAAATTTAAAAATAAATTAATATTATATACAAATTTATTTTAATGTTAATTATGTATGTTATTAAAAATAGGGAAATTTTTTTTATAGGCCATAAAAAGTTTACTATACAATTATAGGCCATTTTTGAAAAATTTGCAAAATTAAAGTTTGATTTTCACTTCATAGGTCATTCACAGATTCACAGACTGTGAGCGTAAATTACAGCATCTGTGAATTGTAAAGTTTTAGGGGTATTTTAGGAAACTTGGCCTATGGAGTGAAAACTAAACTTTTAAAAGTCTGTTTTTGTATGTTTTTCAAAACAGACCTATAATTGTATTTTAAACTTTAAAAAGCCCATTTGAAAGAATTTTCTCTTAAAAATATGTGAAAATACGCAAAATTAGACATTATTAACTTTTTTATTTTAGTTTTAGACCAACCCTAATCTTTTTTCACTTTTAAACTCTTTTATAAAAATATTACAAAACTAAACTTTTAAAAAAAAATTTGCAAAAAATGAGCTTCCCAGTATTACTACTGGGAAGTAGGCAAAATTCTGCCTGCTTCCTGGTGTGTAATACCGGGAAGCAAAAAATTGTTTCCCGGTATTACACACCAGGAAACTAGGCATCAATTTTGCCTGTACACCAGGAAACAAAATCTTTGTTTCCCGGTGTTACACACCAGGAAACAGGCAAAATTGATGCCTAGTTTCCTGGTGTGTACTACCGGGAAGCGAAATTTCGCTTCCCGGTACTACACACCAGGAAATTAAGTTTCAATTTGCCTATTTTCCGGTATATAATACCAGAAAACTACTAAATATATTTTTTTAAATACCAAAGGGTAATATGGTCATTTTGGTTTATTTTTGAAAAAAAAATAAAAAATTCAAAAGTTTAATTTTGTAAAAATTTTAATATTGATCTAAAAATATAATTTTTTTAATAAAAAGCTAAAAAGTGCAAACGACCCTAAAAACATTCATTCTGAAACTTCATCTTAAAATGTAGGAGTAAGAATACAAAATTAAAAAAAAAAATAGAGAAATTTTCCGAACATAAATTAGACTAAAGAAAATTAAAAAATACGAAAAATAATATAAAAAGATAAAATGTTTTTATACATTTAAAAAATATGTAATTATTTATAAAGTATAAATTAAGTTTTTAATTCAAATGTGAAAAGTCCAAAAAAAAATCATTTGCTATTCTATTATTCAAAAATAATAGAAACAAAATAAAACTATGAATCTAATGAAAAATATCACTGTACATTTATGAGTTTCATATCACTGTACATTTATGAGTTATTTGAAAATTTCAAATACCTATTCAAAAACACTTCCATTCAAAAACACTCTCCACCATGATCATCCCCATTTATATATACATCTCCATCTTCTTCACTTTTAACAAACTAGTAAATTTCTTCTTTAACGTCATAATTTCTCTCTTTTGAAAAATCCTCACGAACATCCAAAAATCTGGTAAAAAAGAATTTAAAATTTGAGCATAAAAAATTAGTGACATCTAAATTTAATAGAGCCAAAATTATCTTTAAAACTAGAAAGATAGAATTTGGGTTAAATATTACTTTGGTCAAAATGATCATTTTACCATTTTTAGAGTAAAAATTCAAAATTTAAAATACGATGGTGATTTATTATTTTTTTTTATGTTCGTGAGGATTTTTCATATCTGGGTCGGGATTGGATGTTACACTAATTAATTTAAATGCCTTAAAACTAGCTCTAGATGTAAAATATATGACATGCCTGGGGAATTTAGAAGTACTTCGACCCACGAAAATATCATAGTTGGCTTGTAGCCATGGGGACGAGGATTGTTCACTTACAGAGTGACGACTCCAGCTTGGGACGACGATCCACTACGACTTCGATATACTCTTGCGGTGTTAGGAGGTCCGGCTTTGAACTTCAATCTATATTATATTTCCCGTTTTCAAGTCTATTTTTTTTATTTTTGGGCAATGATACAAAATTTGGTAACTTGATGATGATTGTGTTAATGGTATAAATTGGCGAAGAATAGCTATATTAGGGATGACAATGGGCAGGATATGGGTGGATATGCCAGTATCCATATCCTTATCCTCTAATTTTTTTTCTATCCATATCATTCCCATATCCTTTTAATTTAACAGGGTAAGGATGCGAGTATTTATCCGCGGATATGGATTTATCAATGGGTATACCCATATCCTCATAATAATTTTTTAAAATAATGATATGATCAAAATTAATCCAAATTATAAACACAAAATTAATCCAAATTCAATCACGAAATTAATTCAAATTATAAACAAAATAAATTTAAAATAAAAAACAATCCTGACACTCTTTTAACTTAAATTTCAAATAAGATAGTCGGAAAATATTTATGTGAAAATCTGGAGTTATCTTGAAGTAATATGACTTCAACAAAATAAAGAAATTTATTTTAAATTATTTTTATTTTATTTTTACTTTTATTTTGCGGGTAGAGGATATGGGTAATGATATTTTACAGTACCCATATCCTTATCATTATCCTTGATAGGTATAGATTTTCTACCCATATCCGCCCGTCAACTTTAATGGGTATATCCATATCTGCCCATAACGGGGTAAGCAGGTATGTGGGTAGAATTGCCATCCCTAAGCTATATGCATGTTATACATCACAATGACTCTTTTACTTAATCATCATGAAGCTTAAAACGAATATTTAGGGCCTAATTAGGTTTGGTATTTTCATAGCTAAACAATCATTAATAAGTGTTGCAATCCATTACTCCAACCGTCCGTGAAGATGTTGTCAAAATTCGACCCATCTTAGGTTGTTGAGGTCTTTGTTCACATCATCAGTGGTGGTGAGGTCGGATCCGCAAATTCTCTCGCTCCTAAGATTGATTTCTCAATTTTTCTCCGAAGAAGACAAGAAAAAACAACTGTATTTAAAACTGAATTTGTGGGAGTTAGGAGATGAGGCTGTGAGAGAAAATTGGATGAGACTGGTCTCTATTCATATAATTTTGGTTCGGTGGTTAATTGAGGGGAGGAAGAGGGAGAGAATGATAGATATATGAATCGAAGGGATAGATGTATGGACGGTTATCTAGAGAGAGACGTTTAATAGTACTCAATTTTCATTTAACAATACTCAATTTTCATTATAAGGAGTCATTGATTTTTATGACATATTTTTAATAAAAAATTAAAATATATGGGCACTCATTGATTTTGAGGAGTATTATTTATATTGAATGTGGTTATGAGTCATTAAATGAGGACGAGAGAGTTGAAAAAAAAAAGACAAAACAAAATCTCGTAAAAAATTTACATTCTCGTCAAAATATAATGAGATTAAAAAATAGTTAAAAAAGACTATTTTTCCACCCAACGCAGAACTCTTAGCACGCCATGTCAACTTGCGGGGCCCTGAGAGTTCCGCTTTATATAATATATATATATATATATATATTACTGGGTTGAGTTAATTGCTTTTTTAGGTTCACTCTTTTTTTTTTCAAAATAATCACCTACTATAAATATAGTTAGATTTCATTCTCTAACTAGTAAGGATGCCCACGCGTTGCGCATGATTTATAAATTTGGTACCCAGTAACATAAAATAATATTTTATGTATTTATTAAAATTATTTGACATACAATTAGTATTTGATTGATTCACATTTCAGGTAATACACATATTTTAACATTATTATTATTATTGATATCTTTTGTGCTCTTTATATTATTACATTTTGTATAAATTGCATTTTTTGAGTACTAATCTTAAATATAATGAATGGTATATCCAACTTATCTAAATTGATGAGAAATAGTATTTAGAATAAGAATCAATATAAATTCATTAGAAAATTAATAAATTTATTTTGTTTTGTTAAAGGTGTACAAATTGCAATAAAATAAAATAAAATAAAAAAATCAATAAATTAAAAATAAGATAAATTCAAAATAAATAAATAAATAAATTCAAGGTTTTAACCTCACTTAGAAATATCTCTTCATCTTTTTAAAATTAAATTAAAAAATTCCAACTACACGAAAAATTATCTCTTAAATATTTGATTGATTTAACGGTAGGACTAACTTAGTTATTTTAAATAAATAAAATGTATATAATTAAATATATAATTATATATCTACAAGTTTTTTCGGTTTGATTTGATTTTTTTACATCTAAAATAAAATCAAATGGAAAATTATGGTATTTTTTCACGCAATAATCAAACGCCCCCGATGTAAACGATTAAAACACCACACCCTTAGTGCTAATTGATTTTGTGTGTTTCATTGTTCCATTACTCACCCCTAATATTTATAGATATATGATTTTAACTGTTTTTTTTTCCACATAATCTATATTACTAATTTCATCGATGAACACTTCTAATTGGAAGCACTAACCAAAAATCAACATAGAAGATAAAAGTAGTGCTTTTTCAAAATTGGTGATAAAATGTAGAAAACAACAAATACGAGTTTTTTTTTTTTTTTTTTTAACAATTTCTTTATAACTAATTATAAAAAAAATAAAAAAAAAATCCTATCAAAACTTGAACCAATTATATAGTGCCGTAAATAATGAGGTTTCCATCATTATTTCAGTTAGAGAATACACAATTACATTATAATTTTATTTTTTTAAATAATAAAGTATGATGTATAATCCGTATAATTATATTATATTATATCTATTATAGGGTTAAGGTATTAAAAGAAAAGTTAGTTTAGAAAAAAAAAACAATATTAAAAAAAATTTTAAAAAAAAATTAAAGAACTAAAGAAAAAATAAAATATGAAAATGCTTCCTTCCACTTAATACAAATTTTCACTAAGAATCAATTTTTAGCTAACCTAGAATCTTTTTTGAGGAATTTCATTAGATTGTATCATATCTATTATGGGGTTAAGCCATCAAAAGAAGAGTTAAGTTAAAAAAAAAGAAAATTAAAGAGCTAAAGGAAAAATGAAATATGAAAATGGCTCCTTCCATTGATATAAATTTTTTCACTTAGAATAAATTTTTAGCTAACCTAGAACTTTTTTTGGAGGAATTTATTCACAACTACAATAACAATAAAATAATTGTGAGTTGACCATCACTTATGTTTTCAATTTTTCCATTTGAGAATTACTTATACAGTTTTACAAAGAAGATATATGACTAATCAACTTTTGACCACAATCGATTATTTTTGAAAATGAAGGCGCACTTAACACAATTAGCATAAACCATTTCATCTTTTGCTAGTGCTGCTTGTATAAATATGTCATAAATTTCATATTTCAAGTCATGTAGATAGAAAATTGATCATTTGAATGATACAACATAACTTAAATAGCCACAGTAGGCTTCATATGTTACAAGCAATTCCGTGAATTGATATCATCCCAGAACTCTATATACTGGTTGTGACTCCAATTGAAGAGTTTAAAAAAAAAGAGAGAGAGAGAGAGAAAAAAATGAGTAACACCAATTAAAAAGACAAATATGTTAAATAGGATAGCAAACAAACATCGGTATATAAATACTTTAGAAGATAAGTTTGTAGAAGATGATGAACATCCATGCTAGTGGGAATTGACCCGTCAAGCAATAAATATTCAGCCTTCTTCAGCAAAAATCAAATGTTGGTGCCTAGTCAGAAGTTTGGCTTATCAAGAGCGAGCCGTTAGGAGTATTAGGAATTTTCTTTGCTGCCAAACACTCACCAGAACAATCAATAATTGCTTACTATATGGTTAATCAGAACAATTTTGAAGGAAAGAGATTGTATAACATTTATTATAGTAACTACCTTAGTCTATATTCGATTTTTAAGATGAAACCATAACAGAAACTATAGATTCACTTAATAGGAGTGAAGGAGGACTCTAATCTATATCACTGGGAACAAAAAAAAGGCTACATCCAAGAAATTGACTAATCAACAAATGGATTACAAATATAATCTTCAAAAAGACTGGTTACTACAGGATTTGATAATGGATTTTAACATTGTAAATGTTGCTAGTTTAAGCTGTCAGATAAGATTTATCAGTGTGATTGTATTTTATAAAAGAAAACATGATATAAAACAAATAATCATAATGAATGAGACATTAAGCTTTGGCTAATCATTCACCTTAATCAGTTTTGTTTGAAGTTTGGAAAACTCAATTTTTCATCCAAGCTGGATTAGTCGCTATAACTTTTTTAAGCCTCATTCATTATTTATTCCTTTACACTATTAGCACCTATATATTGACCGAGTGATTGATGTTCTTTGCAAATAAAACCTAATATGCACAACATTGTTGTCACATATTCTAACAATACAAAAACAAAACATAAAGCATCATACCTAAAATCGTCCATTGTCAATAGCAGAGTCATTTCTTCAAAAGCTTCTAATGATCAGGCGCAAAAAAATCTTCATATCCTTAAAGATGTTCAAGACCTTCACACGATTCTTACTATAAAACATACAATCAGAAAGCCAGGCTAGTAAGTAACACATAAATATCAAACAAATATCTAGTACTGTAAATTCAATCACAAACTAAAACTATTATCTAACTAATGCCTTGAAAAACTTTTGTTCCTCTCAACCCCTTATAATATTTTTACTCAAGATTACTTATGATCTTAGAACAACATTTTAGTCTCCATTCAATGTAATAAACAGATCACTAATAACGCACAAATAGAATGTCCATAACACAAACACAACTTTATATTACATTAAGTTTATTACCGTAGGAGTCCGAAGTGGATTTTTCCAAAAATATTGACATAATTTACTAATCAAACACTCATTTAATCCATCAGTTTGCAAATATCACATCAAACTTAAGCCGTCAATAATGAATCATAAGCAAATTTACTACGCAGAAATAATTCTTCCACCAATTATCAATCCAAAACCAAATCACATGTGAAAAAAATAAAAAAAATGTTAGTAAAAATATGAACTTTAACAACATAAACATAATATTTCAAACTTTTATACTATACCAACCCCACAATTCTATATTTTATATAATAAATATTATAACATCAAATGATGAGGTTATTAGTGTATATTAGAGCTGCTTAACCATAAAATGATCTCATCAACATTTGAAACAATATGGAAATGAAAATAACTTGATAAATGAAGAGAAATGTAGAACGAAATAGCATAACAGATACAGTGTTATTAAGCTACTGGGTGATTTGGAGCTCTTTTTTGTTAAATGAAACTCTTTAGAAAGAATACCAGAGAGTTGTGAAATATAAAGCAGCCTCTTGTATATTTTCACGGCTTTCTTGATCTAGTTCTCAATCCATGACAAAAGAGACACATGTTAAATATAACCAAAAAAAAAACATACCTGGAGAGCCTTTCCGTATATCTTCTGTTGAATCATGGATTGATAAAATGAACTAATCCCTACAAAATAAAATTTGATATAACACAATTCATGAATCCTATGAAAGTAACTAATCCTTGCAGCATTTCTGGTTCTTCCTGTGAAAGAGAGTTAGGATTTCAAATTAGACATAATAGTTCACCAACAAATTACAATAACTAATTCAATTTTAAACACCTGTTGGATAATTAAAAAATATATATATTCTAGTAACCCGCTAAATATCCATGAAGCTCATTTTAGGCACACATATAAAAATCTATGTAATTGCACATTAAAATTACCGACAAAGTCAAGGAAGAGGTAAAATACAACAGGTATTATGCTATCGGAGTTCAAGGTCACCTTTGATTGATTTTGTGGATACCCATATGCCTAAATCGAGCTAGGCGCCCCACCCTGCAAGAATACAAATTTTATTATATTGTTATCAAAATGGATTATTTTACTTCTTTGGATTTGTAATGAATTATTTTACTTCTTTAGATTTTGTAATGTGTTTATATTACTTGTTTGGATTTTGGAGTTTTAGAATTTTATAGTTTGTTAGGATCTTCATTCTTCGAAAATACCATTACAGCTATAAAAATGTTTGATAATTTTAGGTATTAAAAATAATGTTCAATACCTCATATTGTCAAGTTTAAAAATACTATTTAACACCTATTATTGTTAGGTACCAAACTATCATTTAATACCCTATAGAATTAGGTATAAAAATAAGATCTTAATACTTGGTATTGTAAGATATAAATTTAGTATTTAACATCTTATTATTGTCATGTATAAATATAGTTTTTCATACCTATTATTCTTAGATGTAAAATCAATATTTAATACATTTCAATTATTAGGTATAAAAAATTACATTAATATCTAATATACCAAGATATCATAGTTATTATTTCACATCTTATAATACAAGGTATAAAATTATTTATATTTGATCTCTTCTCCATCTATCCCTTACACCAAATAAGGTATAAAATTCTATATATGTCTAAAAATATGAGGTATAAAAAGTAATATTTGGTGTAGTGTATGTCGTGTCGCACACGTCTCAAACACTTTAATTGCTTGACACTTGTCCGACACCGTGTCCACTAAATAAATAATAATAAAGAAAGAAAATTTTGGATACATGTGTCCAACACGCCACTTTATGTGTGTCCTACATATAACTGACACTTTTAACTATTATAAATAAATTATTTTGTTTTATTTACTTTTTTTCTCTTAAAAAATATCGATTTATCACTTGTTAATTTAAAACTCTCAAAATCAAATTAGAATTTTAATAATTGCATATATTGAAAGGTGAATGTTGACGATTTAACATTATTTATAAATTTATACCATCTATTATACATTTTAAGGTAAAAATATAAATACATATATTATATAACTAATTATGTATCTAAATATATAAATATCTACATGTATTTTCTAATATAAAAATATTATTATATAATATTTTAATATTATTTTAGTAGCTGTGTCGAATGTAACGGACCGTTTTCAGGCTTAGTAGTTTGTGTCGAAATATAGGGGTTTATTTGGAAATTTTCTAAAATTCTGGTTAAATTTATAATTATTCCTGAGTCAGTGGGGTTAATTCACAATTTTCTGGTGTTAGAGGGGGTTAGTCGGTTATTCGACATGTTATATATATATATATATATATATATACGTGTTTAGTGTTAGGGTTTCTATTAGGGTTTCAGTATTACTCTTTAAACACGTAAGTTGATAGGCAGAGAGGTTTCTGTGAGGAGGCCGGCGAAGTGATTCCGCTTTAGAGTTTCGATGTGTCTTTGGTAAGTTTTCCGTCTTGTTTCTTATTCGGTTGGTCTGTCTTCTTACGTATTTCCGGTTCTGATTTCGGGTTCATTCAGGTTCTGTTCTATTCTATTCACGGTTCGGTTAGGGTTAGAGCTCTCTCTCTATTCGAAATCAGACAATTCTCGGCAAGTTCCCCTCGTACCATTCTAGGTTTTTGCTGAATGGAAATCGTTCTTTCTGGTTTTTAAGTGGGTTCTGTCAATCTAGTTCGATTGGTCGAGAGACTTTAAGCGTTTCGGATTCTGAGTTCGAGAGGGTAATTGTAATCACGGTGGTGTGAACCACGGTAAGAGGGTTAGGGTTCGGATATGAGTTATTATGGGGTTTTATCGGGTTGGTTCTGGTCTGTCGAACCGGTGTCCGAATCGATTTTCACTTCACTGCAGCAGTATTTATTTGTTTGTGTAACGATCTGTAGGAGCACCGGACGAAGAGGCTGATCAAGCAGCGGCATAGGTCGGATTCTGCTCGGACTGTCGTGATCTGTGGGTTAGGTTAATAGTTCGTTTTTGGTCCGATATAATATTTGTTGTATGTTGGATGTTATATGCATGTGTCATGTGTTGCTAATTTGTGAAACTGTCTCCTAAACTGCCCTGATTAACGATGAAATTAATATACGATAAACTGTCTGTTAAACTAATAAATTGACGGAATAAGACTTCACTATCCTTGGATATTGTAACATGTATACACTGGAATTGATAACTAGTACATAATAAATCTGGTTTAAACGGTAAACAAACGAAACTGTGAGTTTTGCCCTTAGTCAGTCTACTAGTCGAATATATGGCATGCCAAGGGATAGAGGATCCTCACTACTGAAATAATTGGCTTGAAGTGCCTACACTGATTGTAGTTGAAACTACTATACTGATACTGTTTACTGGGCTTCGGCCATACTGTTACTGCTACTATAATCCCGTTTTCCTCTGTTAGCTGCTTTGGGCATAATTCTGATAAATAACTGGTTAAACTGTTAATTAAAATCTGTTTCTGGTTGCTGATTTGTATTAATGGACTGTTAATGGATGGTAATAACTTTGATTGATGCCTGAATTGGACTAAATTAAGTGATCACAAACTAGTTGATATTTCGGTCGGTTATAACTATAATCCTAAAGGTTAAATAATCGGACTTAAACTGTTAAATACAGAATTCTAATGACGAAACCTCCACAAAAAGCATTAACTAAAAATCTGGTTTCCTGGGGCTCTGCCGAAGACTTAATCCTAGCGCCCTACAAGAATATTAGGATTCTAAACCGTGAACTTTAGGAGCCTATTTCAGGATGATAATTGAACTTGAACGAATAAGTGGATAACAGATAACTTGGTTTCGACTAAAGAAAGATAAACAATAAACTGCTGAATGGTAGGATGTTTGGTGTGTTGACTGATATAGTGGACTCTAGGGAGTCTGTAGAGCCTTGCATTGTGTGCTCCCATGTTTAGAGTCGAGTCAAGGTCACTCTGTATGTGTATGTTGGAATAAAACCCAGGTTGAGTGCAGGTACTCCGATTGATTAGGTGCTGTCTCATTTACGGATCACGGCATACATCAGCATTCTATTTTTATTACTGTTAGGTTATTTTCGTAGATTTGATTCATGGATTGTATTTGGGACTTTTATTTCTGGAGTTGTATTGGAAATTGCTGGACATTAGTATTGTTATGTTTCTTGGGACTGTTGGACTTTTGGACTATATGACTACTATTTTTGGGATTTTTGATTTATTTGACTGTTTTGTTTCCATATTTGTTGTGTGGCGTCAGATTCCTAACCATGGTTCTACCAGGGGTGGGGGTTTGTCGTTACATCGAAATTGCGTCATGTCCTAATTTTTTAAAACTTGTCGTGTCCCGTATTCATATTGGTGTCGTGTTCGTGTCTGCGTGTTATCCCATGTTTGGATGGGTGATTTTACATGGTATGGTTTGGTTGTAAAACCAAACCATACCGTGTTTGTTTCCACTTCCATTCATTAATGTATGGTTGTGTAGGGTTCTGCATGGTTCAATTTACTCCACTTGTTTAAACCATCAAATTGGTGTGTTGGGATGGTTTGTAGTTTAGTAATAAAAATAAATTATTTTTATAATTTATTTTTATTACTAAACTACTTCTTCTAATTTTAATTAATATCTTACCATTCTTTTCCCCAATAATATTTTTTATTGGCTTCCACATTAAATTTATTTTATTTTTCTTTCACTCAACTCATTTTTTCTCTTTTTATATCTCCACATTTATATATATTTAAAAAATGTTCACCATATTATATCTATGATTCTTATTCTTTAATTGAATTTACATTTCTTCTTTTATTTTTATTTATTCTATAAAAATACTTTATTTTGCTTTTCATTCTCCCATAATTCTAAATGGGAAAGATAATGATTAAAATGATCGGAGGAAAACTATGTAATATAAGGGATGAACATTTTGATAAATTTATTGTTATTAATTTTTAAAACCATCCATTATGAAACTATCTTTTCTAATATAATTTTAAATCAAAATCATATCATATATAACTGTATCCTAATAAACCATATTTTATGAAATCATGATGGAACATAAATTTGAATAAAGAGTATTGTGGATTAACAAATGACTTCCATGTTATTTTTTTATTTATAAAGATACTTGCTCTTTAAGAAGTGAATTAAGTGGATGACTATAATTAATTTGGATATATAAAATATAAAATTTAAATTGAATATATATTATGGGTATTTGGATTTTGATTAATATCCATTAACTATGATAATAATATAATAATTCCTTGAATATGAATTAAGGTTGACATCGTTTGACTTTTCTAATTTAGGTAAACATGGTTTTGTGAATATTAGTCAAAAAGCATGCCATCAATTATGTCTGACAATGTTGATTTTTTGTTGACATTTATCAAATTAGTATAACTAGTAATTTACTTGCCACGCACGTGGTACTCATAAAAAAAATAATATTAACTAATAAATAAATACTTTTTACAAAATCTAATTTGAATAAATAAAAATAATAGTAAAATATTAGTATAAAATTTAAAAAATACAAAAGAAAATATGGAAGTTTGATTAATTAAATAAATTAGATATAATGTAATTAATTAAATTTTTAATAAAATATAAAGAGATAGTTGATAATATGTGAAAAATATTACTTCCCATATGAAATAACACTAAATTATATATATAGTAAAAAATATACATCTAATATTTTGAAAATTTGATATAATAAGAGTATCATTAACTGTTGTAAATAAAGGGTACTAATGACACTACATTGTCTTGTCAGCCCAGCCCAGCCCTCCCAGCCCAGCCCGCCCAGCCCAGACCAGCCCGCCCAGCCCAGACCACCCGCCCAGCCCAGACCAGCCCATTCGTGTGTTCAAAGCGCCTATGGGAAGATCACGAGGGTCAGTGGATATCAGCTGTACATACGCAAGTAAATAAATAAAGTAATATAAGGAGGTAGCTTGTAGATAGTTTCCAACATTGACCAAGTAACTTAATAAATAAAAAAACAAAATCATCATAATTGAATCATATGATAATAGTTGAACTGTATGTATCCTACCTTTTTTCACTTTTATTTTATTTTTTTATTATAAATATATTATATAATAAAAATCTATAAATTTAAAAAAAGTATAAAAATAGTTTAAAATTACTGTAATTTAATACATTTTAAAAAGTAGTATATTTTATAACTATTATAATTAATCAATAAATAAATAAATATATATATATATATCAGAATTTATCTCATTAAATTTATTATAAATATACGTTTTTAACCAATTTTTAATGATTTTTAATTAAAAACAATTAATTTAAATCATAAATATTATATTTTACAACAATATTATTAAAAAATATTTTAAACTATAAAAATAAATTTAATTAATAATATAAAAATTCTTTTAAATGAGCTTTTTAAAGTTCAATTATAAGTCTGTTTTGAAAAATGTAAAAAAATTTTTTTTAAAAATTTAGTTTTCACCCTATAAACCAAATTTTTTAAAATACTCCTAAATCTTTACAATTCACAGATTTTGTGAATTATACTCACAGTCAGTGAATTACGGTCACCGTATGTGAATGACCTATGGAGTGAAAATCAAACTTTAGTTTTTGCACACTTTTCAAAAGTCGCTTATAATTGTATAGTAAATTTTTAATGGCCTATAAAAAAAATTTCTTTAATAATTTATTTAATTTTTAGTCTTATAATAAACTATAAATAATTTTTCAAATATCTTATAATATAATCAAAATATTTGTAATTAAATATTTTATTAAAAAATTATTAGTATATTATTGTCATGGAGTGCTGCCCATCACTATGTTCTTGGATAATTGTGATTTGAATTGATATAGTATGATAAAGTTAGATATTTTTTTTGGTATCCCTTTTCTTTCTCCCATTTTCTTTACTTTTATGAAAATTTGAGTAGATAGGTTTCTAAAAAGTGAGCAGGCGAGAATTGAAGTTCAAAGCATACTATTTTTTTAAATGTATGATCTTGATTATATTTCAAATACATATATGATCTATTGTTTGAAATTTTTATTTTTAAAAATGAATGTATTATTTCAGCATAAAGTTAAAATTATTTTAAATATTGAAAATACACCGAATTAGATTTTATAAACTTTTTTGGTATTTTTAAATTAATTTTTATTTTTGGTATATTTAGTTTTTTATTTTTTAAAGAAATGGTAAAACTAAATTTAAAAAAAGTAATAAAAAATTATGAAAATGAGTTTTGCGGTAGATTGGAAAACAGACAAAATAAAATTTCTTCCTAATGTCATGCTTCTTGACCAAAAAAGTAGAATATCGAAAAACAGTTATACTTTATTGCTGTTCGGTATAGTTTTACTTTTTAATTTGATTTGTCTTGAAAGTAAATAAAAAACAAGAAGTAAAATTATTATGATCATTTTGATTTGTATTGGCAAACACTTCAAACAAAATTTTAATTCTATAAAAATTTTAACTTTAATCTAAAAATTTAAAATATTTTAATAAAAAAAAAATCTACAAACCCTTGTTAATATTATATAGTGATAATTCTATTTAAATACTTTTAAATGTACCATACTCATTGTACGTCGATTTGCTTCATTCATATGAGGTAAGTTTTAAATTTTCAATATGATGCTTAATTTATTTTTGAACAAATGACCATTTCGATAGCTTGGTTGGAAATAAATTAGATTAATAGATATAATATGCTGATGTGACTGGAATGTGATTTGTATGTATTGGGTGATGGTTTGATGCTACCGAATCAAATGTGTGTGAATGTTTGTTGGTGTAATTTTTTTATTTAGTATATAGAGTGTAGCTGTTAGTTAGTGTGAAGATTATGATTTAATGTACGATGTTTTAGAAGAGAGAGATTAGTGAGGAGTTTGGAGTATATTAATGAAAAGAGTAGTGTATAAAGGAAATATGGGTAAATTTAGATCCATCCAGATAATTGATTAAGTATTAAGTATAGATTGAGTTAATGAATAGTTGGTAATTGATCACTCACTAATTAGTTCGTTAAATTTATTTAAGTTGGTAATTGATAAATTATTAAAATTCTTATTATATATAATTATTAATTAATTAATATTATTATTAATTTAAAAATTAATATCAATAATTACTGATCGAGTAATGATAATTTTTTATCAATTATCAATTAATTATCGATCGATTATCAATAATTTTCATCCAATTTTTATAAAAAATTATAAGGTAGAGATTTTCGATAATTACTAATTACCAACAATTTCTAACCAATAAAAAAATTCGATTAATAAACCGTCCACATATACATTACCGATTACCAAAACTTTACGGAAACCAACTACCAGATAAAAAAATTATTAATAATCAGTTCACGATTACTCAAATTTTACCGTGTTTATATCTAACTATAATGCTTAGAGTTTTTAATCTATTTTTTTTTTCGTTTAACCCCTCTAACTAAGTTGATATCTAAATATTTATTTCATCACATCACTAGTGACTTTTAAACTAACCATAACTGATAAAAAAAATTTTAAGTTAAAAATATTAAAAATTCTCAAATTACAATTTAACATTTTAAACTAATTTAAAAATTTTAAATTGAAAAGCCAAATTCGAAATTTCCATTTTTCTCATACTTTAATTCCATTGCGTAGGTTGCAGTAACTACATACAGAAAGTGGCCCCAAATGAATAACCTCGTATAGAGTCCAACATTATCTAAGGTGAATATAATAGAGATGTTAGAGTGGAACTTATTAAAGATATCATTTATTCACAATTTTTTTTGAAAATCATAATCATGAAGAGTTTCAAATTCTAGAATATAATATTTAGTAGATGAGGTCTCTTATTGCATCATTTTTAATTGAATAAAATTTTGAAAATCAATTTTTTAGAAGGAACTTGTGAGAATTTTTCTCCCAAATATATCTTACTTTGAAAATTTTCTTCAAATAGAAATATGCTTCTTCATTTTTTTTTTTAATTTATCCACAGGAATCTTGCTCCTCTAGTCTAAGCCATCTTTATACTCAAAATACTTGCTCAAAAAGCCAAGGTTGGAAACTAAACATTCAAAGGAATTTGAAAAAAAAAAAAAGTATTTATTAAATTGCTAGCTGTAGATAAAAAATCCTATTACCCTCCACTGAATTGGAGTGTTAGTCAACTCATAAATTCTATCAGATGTCTCCAACTATAATTTGACATTCAAATCCAATTAACTTTTTGGGGTGAGAAAACTATCAAGAGAGAAGATCAAGCAGCGGGATAGTTGCATTTTTCACAACCATCATTTTATTTTGTTTGAATTTGAATTTTATTTCCCTTTTCATTTAACAACCTTCATTTATTTATCTCTTTTTAATTTGAATTTATTTATTTATTTTTATTTTTCTAAAAATTCTATATATTATAAATTTTATAATTATTATACAATTAGAATTTAAAATTTTTAATTTATTAATAAAATATTTTAAAATAACTCACAAATTAAACTTTGTAAGTTTTATTATAAAATTTTTAGATCACTAACTATAATATAAAAAAAAAGATATAAAATATTTTATAATATAAATATATTATAAATAATTTAAGTTATATAAGAAATATTATAAGAGCATTATAAATAAATTTTCTAACCATTTTTAATATAAATTTAATTAGTTTAAACTTTTTTTAAATATTAAATAGTTAAATAAAATATTTAATTTACTTTTAATGGTATAATAAATCTATAAAAAATTATATGTATTTAAAATTTTTATTTTATAAAATTTATAAAATATTTATAAATATAACTGATTAAAATAATATAAAAATACTATAGTTTTTTTTAGAAACTGGACACAAAAGAAATGTAAAATAATCAATTTTTTTTTATTTTATTGAATTTTTTCACCATCGGCAAAAGACTACTATTATTAAACTCGTCTATTAGAGCTCTACTAGAATGTAAAAGTTCGTTTTAAATATTTTAATATTTTTTGTCTGGACAATAATAAAATAGAAAAAAAATTAAAATTAAAGTGGTAAAATGAAAAAAAAAAAACCAAATGGAAAAAAAAAAACAAACCTTCATAGAAATTTTGAGATGGTCCCCCATACATATATATATATATATAATATATATATATATACTAAAATTGTATATATTGTTTATCTATTCAATAATAATTATTGAATATATAAAGTAATTGTAATTTGATCTATTAACTTAGTGAATAATAATAATAATAATAATAATAATAATAATAATAATATCTATAAATTTTAAAATCGAAAATTTAACTTCATGAAAAATAAATTTGAAAGTCAATATAATAACTATTTTCAATATATATATAAATTTAAATTGATCATTATATTATTTTTATTCTAATATATTGAACTCATACTATAATCATAAATATTTAAATTATTTTGATATATTATTATGATAAGTTTAAATTCTAAATATTATAATTTGGATTCATTATATAAAGAAGAAGATAAGTATTGTTAAAATAATAAAATTGAATTTAAATTTATAAAATTTGTGACAATGTTACGTAAAAATAACTTAATAATAATTTCATAATATTTAAGTAGTGTGAAAAATTCAAATTTTATAAAATGCAATATTAATTATATTGGAAGAATATTAGATTTATAAAACAATTTATATTATTGAAATAATCACTAGATTTAACTATGTATTAAAATAACATAATTATTAAATATTATTATGAGTTTGGTTAACAATTAATTTATTTTTTATTAATCAGTAACTAACAGTTAAATTTTTTGAAATAATTTAAATTTTTGATTTAAAATAATTACAACTATTGATTTTACAAATAATATTTTTTCTTAAATTTAAATTTTGGAATATTTATATATATAATTTTTAAAAGCTAAAAAAATATTTAAAAGTTTATCAAATATTACTTAAACCATTTTTATACAATCATTCATTTATTTATATATATATATATATATATATAATTTTTTACTAGTCATCTCACAAGTTGTAAAGAATAGAAGCACAACTTTCCTCATCAACTTCTCATGGAGATGTAATGATAGAATCAAACTGTAATAAATATCTTTTAATCTATCTCAAGTTTATGGTGCAAATGTATGAGTTTTATTCAAAGTCACTCTATAACATCTTTATTTATAACTTTTACCTTTATTCCCTAGATTGAGGAGATATAATATCAATTTAATTCTATATTTTTTTTCCCTTGTATTTTAAGGGAAAGAAAAATTGATAGTAACATTTTACAGGTTAAATCGAATTTAGTATAGTTATATAAATTTTTATATATATATATATATATATTTATTATTTATGCTCAAATATTAACATTTATCCAATAATTTTTTAAAATATTTTTAAAAATTATTTCTCATTATTTGTTAAAAAATTATAAAAATAAATAAATTAACAAGATTTAGTAAATAATTTTATTTTATAGATACCCAGAATATAAATTAAACTTTTGTTAAATTTTAAGATGTTAATATTTATTTAAAAATTAAACAAAATTATAAATTAAGAAAAATAAAATGAATTTAAATAAATGAATAATATTATATGATTCATTAATTAAATTAAATTATAAAAATCAATTTAATAAATTTTAAGAAGATTGAAAATAACTGAATAAATTATAGAGTAATTATTAGTTATATTTAGAACTCTTTTTATTAAATCGTAAAAATAACAAAATAAGTAAATATGGTATAAAACAGACTAAAAAAACAAATAGTTCAAATTATATTAAATACTGAATCATTTTAAAACAATTTTTTTTTTTTTTTAATTTTTTTTTTCTTATTACAACTTTCCACATCAGGAGATGTAATGATAGATTCAAAATGTAAACTATATTTTTTTAAAAATCTACTTCCGTGGTGTAAATGTAGTTACTTAAGAACATCTTTATATATATCCTTTACCTTTATTCCCTTATCATGATGGTGGATGAGATATAAGAATGGAATACTTTCTATTTGTTTTTTTTCCCCTCAAGGGAAATTGGCAGTAACATGTTAAATCAAATTTAGTATAATTATATAAATTTATATATATTTATTTGTTGTGTTCAGATTTAACATTTAACCAATAAATTTTTTAAAAATCTTTTCAAATTATATTTTATTATTATTTAATACAAAAATTATGAAAAAATAAATTAACAAAATCTAAAATAAATAATTTTATTTTATAATTATTCCGAATATAAATTAAACTTTTGTTAAGTGTGAAAGGTTCATATCCATTTTAAAAAATTAAATAAAATTATAAAATTAAGAAAAATAAAATGAATTTAAATAAATGAGCAATCTTAATAAGATTTATTAATTAAATCAAATCATAAAAATCAATTTACTAAGTCATATGAAATTTGAAAATAACTATATAAATTATTTTATTAGTTAGATTAAAAATATTTAGAACCCATCTTTGATTAAATTTGCTATTATATAAAAATAATATAATAAAAAAATTAATAGTGCAGAATTATTTACATATCCAATTAATATTAAAACTAAAAAAAATAATATTGACATTTAATTCTATTGGAAGTATATAATTAAAATTAAGAAGTTAAAAGATAAGTTATTTTAATTTTTAAAATGTAAAATATGAATGTTTATTTATTAAAATCATTTTTTTTGTTAATTAATACTTTCCTATTTATTTGTTAAAAAGAGCTATAAATCTCACACCTACTATATGGTGACTTCCATCTGGAAATTAAATTTTTATGTGATGACTTCCATCTAAATTAAATTTTAAGGGAGGAAGATAAATCAATTTTTATATTTAAAAAACAGGTAAGTTGAATTTATTAATAAATAAATAAATAAATCTACATATTAGAACTTTTAATATTTATTTCTTTTAATTCTTTACAATTTAATAAAACTTTATTTTTTATTTTTATCAAAATAAATTTCTGTTTATTAATTATTTATTTAATTTTTTATATTTAAAAATATAATTATACCTATATTTATAATTATGATAAATTTTATATTTAAATATTTATTACTAAACTTAAAATTATATAGAATAATACTAATTTATTTTTAAAATATTAATTTTATCTCAAAATAAAATCATCAACAACAACGAATACCTTTGTAGGTGCTTTGAACTTTTATTTACATCAGCAGTAATAGGAATCAAATGAAAACTGATAAAGACTGGTGGTGAAATACATTCTATCTTTTGTTCCTCAAATAATGCAATATTATTCTATTTAAAATGGTTGGGGCACTTTTAACTTCAATGGCCAAATATGTACATATGAAGGTGAACTTATATATTAAAGCTGGGGGTATGAAAAAAGTTAATTTATTAATTATAGAAAATGAAAAATGTATGGATGAATTTAAAAGAAACATGAGAGAGAGATCAATTATTATTCCGCCTAAACATTGATTTTTCAATCTCTTACTATAATATTATTCGGATTTTCTTTTACATATTTGTCTCAAATGGCGAAACAATATCATCAATGAATCATACTTAAAAAGCAATGATTATGCGAAATGGCAGGGAGTATTACAACCAAGCCTGCGGAAGCTTCTCTTTAAAACACGTGTCCTTTGTAAAATCAGGAATTCCAACATATTTCTGAGTAGGGTCGGTATGGTTAGGCTGGAACTGAATTTTTTTTATTTTAAAATAATAAAATCAAACTAAACCAAACCAAATTGAAGTATAAAATTAAATCGAAAAATATAAATTTGATTTAAAAAGATAAAAAATAATAATTTAATTTAAAAAATTAAATTTTATTTGAATTGAAATAAAAATAATTTATTTTTTATTTAGAAAAATCGAACCGACGTGTTTGGTTTAATTTTTTTTTCTCATCTCTACTTCTGAATATGAACTCAAAATTTTTAAATGGTCCAAAACTCCTAACTAATACTTATAGCAAATAAAAAAATATTTACTAAAAAAATTATATTTTTATTTTTATTTTTTGTATTAATTAATACTTTCTCTTTATTTTATATTCACGTATCTTTTAATACAACTCAAATCGTATATTTTGATTTTAAACTATTATTTTTTCAATATATAAAATAAAAAATCAAAATTGTTTATAAAAATAAAATATTTCTACTGAAAAAATTATTTTAATTTATAATACAACATAATAAAAATTAACAAAGTATAAGAATTGGACTAAAGTCGATTCTCAATCATTTTTCGTTTTAACACATTAATTCATCGTTATTTTCAATTCAACCAGTTATTCACTATTTTTTTTTTTATTAAACCCGATTCAATGTAAATCAATTACAAATTAAGTTTTGAGGTTAATCCGGATCAAATTAACTGCCGGTTACAATTAATCATGTTGAACTTGCTGGTTCTTATCCGATTTTTAAAACCTCGAGAATAGTTCTACCCTTATTTTTTATTTTAGAAATAAAAGTATGAAAAAGGGAAATTTTTTTATTGGCCATACAAAGTTTACTAAACAATTATAGACCAGTTTTGAAAAGTTTGCAAAAGTAAAGTTTAATTTTCACTTCATAGATCATTCACAGACTGTGACCGTAATTCATAGACAGTGAGCGTAGTTTACAGAATCTGTGAATTGTAAAATTCACAAATATTTTAGGAAACTAGCCTATGGAGTGAAAACAAAACTTCTAAATTTTTTTTATTTACTTTTTGTATTTTTTTAAAGCAGACCCATAATTATATTTTGAAATTTAAAAGGCCCATTTAAAAGTATTTTCACTATGAAAAATTTATTTATTAATCCATTTAAAAAAATTTAAATAACTAAATATTTATAAAATACTTTCATATACATATATATATATATATATATATATAAAACAAATAGAATTTATGATAAAATAAATACGTGAAAAAAAATCTAAAAATAAAGCGAATCCAAAAAGGTCTAAGAAAATTCAGTTACAAAATATGTTGCACCGAAACGAATATCTCTCACTGTGAGTATGAAATTGTTCGCAAAAGATGCCAATCATGTTTATTCAATTAATTTATAGTAGAATTTTCGCTTTTCCTTTCTCATTTTAAATTTGGGCGACTCGAATTTTCGCTTTTCCTTCTCATTTTAAATTTGGGCCACTCACTATATAATAAGCACCATCATTAGCTTTGGTTCTCACTCTCAACCATCAAATATCTGTCTCATTTCTATGATCTTCTCAGCGTACATTAGTCTCCACCACCACATAAACCTATAAAACATCATAATTATTCCTTAAGCATCCTGTTAGTGACTTTACCATCATAGTTATAACTTGAGTGTGAGAGAGCAGCTATGATTCAAAAATACACCTCACTTCTTAATTTTTTTATTCTCGTGTATATTCCTGATGTCATCTGCAAATAGTACTGTCAATTTTGGGCCCGTGCCCGCGGTCAGGCCCGTACCCGCCCGTCCGTTACGGGTACGGTCAATTTTTCCAGACCGTAAAAACCTCGGGCTTTTCTTTGTCCGTGCCCGTTAGGGTCCGTGACCACACGGTCACGGTGCAGGTGACCCGCGGTCAGACTCGTTTATTTATTTTTTTAAAAAAATAAAACGACATAGTTAGATTTTTTAAAAAAGAAAAAGTAAGAAAGTCTTCTTTCACTCGTCGATCACTTTCGCTATTCTCATTTCATCTTAAATAGAAAAAAACCCTAACTCTCTCCTGTCTTTTGTTCTTTTTGTTTCTCTTTCATCTAAAAATTCACAAAGATTCATCTTTGTCTACTATTACAGTTATTCTTTGCTTGGTGAAAGGAAGGTAGGTATTATTATATTGCTCTGTTTTTTTTTCTTTTTAAGATTTATGGGAAGTGTTGATGGAATTATAATAGTTATGGATAATTTTTTCTCAGGCTGTTCTATATTTTTTTTGCTGTGACTCCAACTCTGTCTTTCACATCAGGTAAAGTAATCAGTCTATCTTCTGGATATTTATAGGATTTGAAATTTTTTTTATTGAGAGTGTACTAGTACTCGTGAACTGATGATACATATCTGATTCAATTGACCGTTAGTGGGTTACATATATATATATATATATATATATATATATATATTTGTCTTTGGATTCTTGTGTTAAATTTGTAGAGCTGGGTTAAAATTAGTGAAAGTTTGTGTTGTCTTTGAATTCAATTGAAAGTTTGGATTCCTTCACGCTATATAATTGAGTGGGAGTGTATTGTAATGGTGCTCCTGTGAATTAGGCTATTAGTTTGTTTTAATTGGTTGGTTAGTTACTGTAACAAAAAAATAAGTTGCTGTAACAATTTAAATACTCCATATTCATGGTGTGGTGGTGATAATATGATACTTTTTCTACTGTTTTATGCTCTTGCTTCTCTCTTCCTTTTTCTGCTGTTTAATACATAGTATGAAGTATGTAAATGGTAAATAAGAGGAATCGTGTTTTGTTGTGTTATGAACACTGTGTTTTCTTGTTATCCCAGTTCTTTAACTTGTTTATGTTGTTTAATACAGAAAAATATATTAGTTCAACCAGTCTTTTTAATTTTTGGGTGCTGATAAAGATATATATATATATATATATATAATATTTATGCCTGCGTTTGTTATATTATAAATGTCTTGATAATTTTATAAATTAGTCTTGTTATTACTAAATTGTGGTGGTCTTTCAAGTTTAATAAATTGGTTATTAATTTATTGGTTAATTTCTATATATATATATATATAAAATTATTTATTTATTGGATTTCTTTTATGTTGTAGGTGCTTTCTATATCTAAATATAGAATGGAACCACAAAGAATAGAGATCAATGAAATAGAACAACAAAGTCATCCTAGACTCTCATGATGTGGATGGCGCCGGTCATACCAGTGATAGAGATAGTCAACAATCAAGTAAGAAACCTAAACTATTATCGAGTGTTTGGAATGATTTTACTCCGGTTGGAATCATAGATGGAAAGCCTAAGATAAAATGCAATGTTTGTGGTAATTTATATAATGGAGGGGGAACAACTTATGGGGCCTCAACTTTATTGCGTCATGTGAAGTCATGTAAAGTTTTAAATGATCAAAAGATGAATCAGCCCCATCTCAAGGAATTTTTTGAGTCTTATACCTCTAAACTTAAGTTTAAAAAGATTGATCAAAAGGTTGTTAGAAAGAAATTGGCTATGGCAATCATTAGGCATGATTTACCTTTTTCTTTTGTAGAGTATGAGGCTATTAGGGATCTTTTGACATATTTACACCCAGATATCAAGTTTGTCACTAGAAATACAATAGGATCTAATGTTTGGAAGTTGTATGAGGTAGAAAAAGAGAAACTTAAATTTTTTTTAAAGGAGGTTCCAGGTAGAGCTTGTCTCACGTCCGATGTTTGGACTGCTTGTTCCATTGAGGGTTATATTTGTGTGACCATTCATTATGTTGATAATGAATGGAAATTGAATAATAAGATATTGGCCTTTGCCGGCTTCCCTCCACCTCATACTGGAGCACAATTGGCAAATAAGGTTTTTGATATCTTACAAGATTGGGGTATAGTTGATAAGATATTCTCAATTACTTTAGACAATGCAATCAGAATCTAGAAAGAGAAAATTTCAAGAGATGGTAAATGAGGAGGGCATTGAGAGAGGTGTTCACCTGCGCCTTGATGTGCCCACAAGGTGGAATTCTACCTATTTGATGCTTGAGAGTGCTTTGAAGTATAGGACTGCATTTGATTTCATGAATATGCATGATGATGACTATAATTGGTGTCCGACAAAAGATGAATGGGAAAGGGCGGAGAAAATATGTGAAATATTTAAACCTTTTCATACTATCACAGCTTTGATATCAGGTTCGACTTATCAAACTTCAAATTTGTATTTTCTTCAAATTTGGAAGATTGAGAAACTACTTCTTCAATACAAAAGTAGTAGAGATGAGGTTATCAAACAAATGGTTCAGGGTATGCAGTTAAAGTTTAAAAAATATTGGGATGATTATAGTGAGATTTTATTGATTAGTGCTGTTCAGATCCTAGAATGAAGTTTAAGTTGGTGAAAGACTGTTTTGAGGAGATCGATGATGCAAATGGTGTATTCAATAAAATGGAGAGTATTAGGAGGAATATGAACTTGTTATTTAGTGATTATTCAGATTTATTACCACAATCACAACCATGTGCTCTTCTAAAAACAAAACTAGCTGGTGGCAGAGTGCTTATGGCAGGGGCTAATGTAAGTTTATTGATATTATGTTAATGATCTTATGTGTTATTTAAGTTTTATTAACTGATGTTATTAACTTTGATAATTTTTTTCTATCTGCAGGATGCGATACGTATTTTAAAACGCATGAGTGAATCTGTTTCCGAAAAAAGTGAATTAGATAGATATTTGGAAGAACCACCACTTGAATATGGGCATTTCGCTAGTATAGATGTATAGACTTGGTGGAAGGATAATCAATCAAGGTTTCCTAACTTGTCTCGAATGGCTAGTGATTTATTAAGCATTCCAATCACTATGGTTGCTTCAGAATTTGCCTTTAGTATTGGTTCTAGGGTGTTGAACAAATACCGCAGTTCTCTTCTTCCGAAAAATGTGCAAGCCCTAATTTGTTTGCGTAATTGGTTGCTTGGTTATGTTTCTAATGGTATATATATATTCATTATAATCATATTCTTAATTTCTCATGTTAATTTTATTGATTAATATTTCTTATTTTTTTAGATGATGATTCGATCGACAAAGAGAAGGAGATGCTTGTAGAAGGCACATTATCAAGAGGTGATTCAAATAATGTTTATGAAGTGGACGAAGAATGATTTTTTGGTAAGTTTATATTACAGGTTGTTGGTTTTTTAAGTTCAAAATATTTTTATTATTTCGTGTTTGTGGGATAGATTTGCGTTATTAGTTGACTATTAAGTTGCTTTGAGTTGTGATTTATGGAGTATTCAATTATTATTATTTTTTTAAATTGTTACCGTAAATGAATTCTTAGTATTTGGGTTTAGAATTTTTATTTTAATGTGGTAACAAGTATTAATGAATCCAATGTTGGATGCATTCCAATATTTGAGTCCATGTTTTTATTTTTGTTGCAGAGTACAAGAATTCACTTTTATACTTATATTTATGATAGAATTTCTAATGGTGTAGTTTGAGAATTAGATAGCTGCTCTTTGTGATTGATTATTTGAACAATTTTTCAGGTCACTTGTGGATGACAATGGAGGAAAGCTCTTATTGATAATGGCTCTTGTAATATCTATATATTAGTTAAATGTATTTGTTCTTTCCATGGCGTGTATACTCAGGAGATTAATTAGGGTGCTTTTAACTTAAAAAATGTCACTTACTCTTAATGTTATTTGTTATGTTAGTTTTTATTTGAAGATACTACTTTTATATTAATTATTTTTATTTGTTTCTATTATTATGTTTTTATTTTGCTTTCAAATTTTAATTACTTCAATTGGTATCGTAGTTTGAGAATAGGATTGAAGGAAGAAAAATAACATAGTTGAAAAAATACATAAAATCATTATACAGGTCAAAATTTACGGGCTTTGACCATGCCCGCCCGCATGGTTAGCGGGCGGGCACGGTCAACTCTTCAAGACCCGTTCAAATGTGGTTTTTTTTCAGGCCCATGACCGTAAAAGCCCGTGACCACATTGGCACGGGCGGGCGGGCCACGGGCCTACCCGTTTGATAGTACTATCTGCAGATGACCATAATGAATATTCAGTTTGTACCCGAACGTACATTTCTAAATGTGGTTCGTAGATTCTCAACATCAACTATCTATTCTGGGGAGGTAATAAACCACTGTATTGCGGGGTTGATTCAATGCTCGAAATTAAATGTATAAATGGAGTTCACATCCTAAAAAGTGAAGGGCAGAAATTCAGAGTGTTAGCTCTCAACAGTACTGGAGCCTCCATGATGCTTATCTGTGATGATCTTTGGGATGATTTGTGTCCCGGAATAGTTTCCCAGCCAACCCTCCTCAACAATCCTTGTTTTTAGTATAATACCAGCTTTATAGGGAAACTCAGATTTTTCCACGGTTGCAACAAATCTATTTCTGCTGATGCACCTAACTATTTTGTATGCAATCTGCATGGTGAAGAATAGGTTTTGAGATTTTATGCATTGGAGGTTCCTATGTTCAACCTTCTAAATTTGACAAACACATGTCAAATGGAAATTAAAGTTCTGGTGCAGGTAGCTGAACTGAATGGTGTCTCCGGAATGCAACAACTACTCCAAGTGATGAGGAAAGGGTTCGAAATACAGTACTACCTTGATGATAAACCCTGCTCTGCTTGTAGATCCAGTGGAGGAACATGTTCCTCTATCCCTACAGTTATTGGGCAAAAATTCATATGTTTTTGGCCCGGTCATGGTCTTGAAACGGTAGCTTGTCTAGGAAGAGAAAAAATAAACTCGACAGTAACACCAAGAAATAAACCAAATGCAACAGTGAAGTGAAGAGAAAAATCAAACGTGTCCTTCAAAGTGATCATAGGTAATCATCAATGCTGTTGCATGTCATCTCTAATTTGAAATTTCTTAATGTGTTGCATGTTTTCTACTGTTGTTTTTAATGTGTTATTTATTTTCTTATATTTGTTTGCTGTTGGTTCGGTAGGACACTTGCTTTTGTTCAGGTGCTGACAAATTGAATATTGTGAAAATTTCTCCAAATGGGCCACCAAAAGTTTGAAATACAATAATAGGCCTGGTTTGAAATTTATACAAAACTAAGCTTTATAAAACTTTGTTTTCCTCCCATAGGCCTAGCTTCCAATATTGCCCTTGTAATTAAATTATAATAACAAAATTGAAATTATATAATATTAAAATATAAAACAAATATAATAAAAATAGGAAATTCCACAAATACCACTCTTACAAAATCAACGTTTAAAATTGTATTTGAAACCGTTTCTCCTCAATCACATTATTCACCCAATCACAGACATTACTCACATCTTTCAATCTCACCCCTTGAACTTCAATTCAAAATCAAAACCAGACATTTGTCTCACAGATTGAAACCACCGACCCACACCACCGATCCACATTTGTCTTCTCTTCTCCATTTCTGGGTTCGTCGAAGCAAACCCGTTGAACGCCCATCTCCACTTTTCTGTGTTCGTCGAAGCAGAACAACCACTCATCTTGTCTGTGTTCGTCGACGCTTTCTCGCCGTTGGACGCAATCCACCGTCACATTTCATTGTTGCTTCGTAGAGGTAGCATCACTGTCTAAGGTGAATTTTTGTTTGCCCGCCCTTGGTCGTCATTCGCCACCGCCTATCCTAATCGGGTTTGTAATTATTTTGTTTTCAGATTGAACACTATCGAGGGTTCTAGAAGGGTTCATGACATCTCAGGTGAGTTGCTTGTTGCTTTTTGGTTCTTCTGGTGTCGTGTTTGTTGGTTTATATTGCATGTGTTCTTGTACTTGTGTACAATTAGCAAAAAGTGTTACTTAGGGTTTGGTTTTTAATTCAGGTTATTGCTTTGTACTTTCTGGTGTTGTCTACTATTTGGATTTTGGTGGTTAATGTCAAATGGCATCTGTTTTTCGAATTTGAGGAGTGTGTGAATAATATTCACTGTTTGTATTCACTGTTGCTGGAATAGTAATTGTAGTTTTGATTATGTACCTTAACTAATTGTGAAATACTATTGTTTTGAGTGAAATCTTGTGACTATTATATGGTGTGATTGTTTAGTATTATTTTGTTTTCAATGTGAGGAATGGTTAATTGTCTATGAATTGTTTAAATACGTTTTTTTATTTCATTTTTGTAAAACGCTTATGATTTTGTTTTCAATGTGAGCAATGATTGTTTTAAAGTGTCTGATCATCTTTTAGATATAAGTTCATAGTTTATGCACAAGTCTGCCAATAATATTCACGTTTTGTGATTTATATTCATACTCTGTGAACTATATTCACAGTATATGAGTTTTTTTTTCATAAGAAATGTATTTAATTCGTAGACATGTTTATTGCTTTCAACTTTTGTTCTTACTTCTGATTAGCTTCAATATGAATGTATAGTTCTTAAATAATACCTTTCATTACTTGTGACTCATTCATTTACAATTTTCAAGAAAGTGTGTACAAGAGGAGATGGACAGGGGCGATAGACAGACATCGTGTGAATTGTTTTTCTTCATTCAAGATTTTCAATAGCATGAATAAACTGTCCAAGAAGCACAAAAAACTAGTTGATTTTTTTATGAGTAGTCCACTTAGGCAGTTCCTTGAGTGTGCTCGGGTTGCTGAATACAAGCGCCAACAAATTCCAGGTAATCTGTTGTTGAGATTGCTGTCGCATGAAGTAGTTGTTCAAGGCCAAAGATCTGATGAAATGTTGTTTGAGGTCAACGATGTGCTGCACAGATTTGGCAAAGAAAAGTTTTCCGTGATAACAGGATTGAAATTTGGGGAGGCGAATGTTGATGACATGCAGCAGCCGAAAGACAAGCCTCATGCAAAGGACAGCTTGTTCTCAAGGGTTTTCGGCAAGAAGAAGGGAGCAGCTTGTGGAAATACAGTGATGGCGAGTCTACATGGGTCAAAAAAGCTTTCCTTCCCTGATTGTCAAAAGCTTTTTTGTGTTTTGGTTGTGAATAATTTTCTTTATGGTTATCCCACGACCAGAATGATAGACAATTTCCTTTGGCATCGAGTTGAAGACCTAGATGCATTTCTTGAGTTTCCTTGGGGGTCCGATGTTTATAACAGAACTATTATTGCACTGAAAAGTCTGAAGTGTTTGGTGTAAACATGTATTGTTGTTCATACGCTTTTACGGTAAGTATTTTTTGCACAGTAAGTTAAATTCAATTAGAACAGTTGAATTATGAGGTTGAATTAACATATTTCTCTTTGTACCGTTTGTAGTGGTGGATGCTGGAGGCCTTCAAGCATGTGAGGCCGGTGTTAAACGTTGAGCCAATAGAAAGGGAAGAAGAAAAGTTCCCAAGGTGTGTGAAGTGGGCATTGACCGACGGCTCAATTAAAAATTTCAATGGGCTACCTAAGGTAAGTGTCATTTTCTATTTTTCTAAATATTTCTGAGTGTAATTATGATAATTATTTTCTGATATTCGATTACTGTGAACTATGATCACAGTCTGTGAACATATATCACAGTCTGTGAATATTGATCACAGTCCTCTAATCGTGATTAATTTATGAAATGAAATTGTTCTTTATCTATTTATTAAATGACTTGCATAAATTTATAGGAGGCCGGGTTGTCAAAAATCCAGCATAGTGAAGTTGAGAAACAAGCGTGGTACTTGGAAGGGTTTGAAGCATTCATTGCCAATGCTGTTGACACTGATGTGAATGTTAACATTGAAAAGGGTGAAGGGAATTCTGAAAGATTATTTAGGGGTGCCATTAGAGAGGATGACGATGACAGTGAGGACGATAGCGATCAAGGGCTATCAAGATTTATTATGCAAAGGAGGAAGAAAAAATGTTGATAAAGAAAGGTCCCTTGAAGTGAGGATGAAACGGTTGGAGGAGAAGGAGAAGATGTTAGACCAGCGGCTAGATGCTGTCGAGAATAAGGAAAACCGTTTAGATAGGAGACTGCAATTGTGTGAAATGTTGTTAGGAATCGCTCTAAGCTGTGAACATCACCAGAGCCCTCGGCAGGTATGTTTGTTTTTATCGTTATTAGTTATAAATTGTCAACTCAAGTTTTTAGATTTTAAATTTCAGACAATGTGAACTATATTCACAGTTTGTGATTTGAGATGAGTTAAGTCAAAAATTTTAATTTGTTCGACCTTAATGTTTACATTATTTTAGGAAATGCCAACTAATCACGTTAATGAGGAACGTGAAGTTCAACATGATTTGAGTGAATTTAATCAAGATGGCGGTGATGGAGATCATGGTGGTGTTGAGGATGTTGTGGAACATGGAGACATTCAAGTAGGAGCTGAAGGTGAAGGGAATGAAGCCAGTACAGATGTAAATATCCAGCAAAGTGGCGAGGTATAACAGTCACGATTATTTAAGTTCAAGGTTTTAATTGTGTAGTTGATTATGTTTTTTTTTAACATTTTTTTCATTTTTGACTTCACAGGAAGCTCAAGCTGATGCTCCCAATGATCATGATGTGCATGAACATGATAATGTTGAAGATGATAAAGACCAACCTGAAGTGGGAGATGCAGAACCTGCTGATGTGATCATGAATGTTCTGCAGGACATTAAAGAGGATGAAATTCAATCAAACAATGATATGGTGGTTGACTCGGTTGCAACATCTATTGTACCAAAGAAAAAGAAAGTGCAGAAGAAGAAGCTGATGAAATCAGCTGAAGAGAAAAAGAAGATTTTGACAGAGGCTGCAGAATCTATAAGGAAGAGGAAAAGAAACCAAAAAAGGGGGACAAAAAGTGCAAGTAAGAAGCAGAAAAGTGGGCGTGTGATGACACGCCGACAGAAGAAGATTGAAGAGGAGAAAGAGCATGAGAAAGAAAAAGAAGAAAATGATGGAGACAGTAATGATAAGGAGGTAGAGCAAGAAGACTTGGGCAAAAAGGATGACAAAGTTGAACCTGATGGTAGTGATTGTTTTGAAGGAGCAGAAGGAGATTGGGTTCAGGATAATAAAGGTGAAGAAGATAAAGAAGAAGAAGGATGCGAGGGTGCTAGAGACTGTGATAAGGGAAAAGATATTGAGCAGGTTCCTTCAGATGTAGAAGTTGGGGGTGAGGATGACAAGGAAGAACAGTTGTCTAAGGAGGAGCTCATTCTATTGAGTTCCAGTGTTGGTCCACCTGAGCGCCATGTGAATGAACCAGATTGGCCACAAGGCGGAGCCTGTCTTCGTTGATGCTTGTCTGGGGTTCCTCCCAATTCTAGAAAGAAACTTTCCAAAGAGAATAATGGCTCGAGATGAAGAGTTTATGAATTTTATTAAACAGGAGAAGAATGTAGTGTGAGTAGTTCATAGTTTCTGAATTTAATATTAATATTCAGATGTTGTGATTACAGTTCACATTCTATGAACTCATATTCACAGAATGTGAATTATAATCTTAGTCGTATTACAACTAATCCATTTATCTTTATGTGTTATTTTCAGGCGGCATGTGGATCATCAGTTCATTAATAGCAAAATATTATCTGATAGCCTGCAAACAAAGTATTAGTATGCCGGGACAGACATTGATGCTTTTACCTACATGTTGTAAAAGGTGTATGGTAATCAGAAGATGAAATCTGCTATCCTGTGTACCCTATTCTTTTCTCAGCTGACCTACAGATGGAAGGAGGCTCTAAATTCACCTGCAGGGATCATGAGCATGGAATGTCAGCCTAATTGGATTGAGATTGTGCATGGCCGCCACTATGGGGATTTTAAATGCCCGCCATGGTGGGAACTCGATACTGTAAGTATGGTATTAGCATCAAATATCATTTACTTATCTATTATTTCAGTAAAATTTAAATTGTAGCTGTTACAATTTCCTGCAGGTATGTTTCCCATATAATATTGATGGCAATCACTGAGTCATGTGTGTTTTAATCTGAAATCACATAGGATTATATTGGTGGATCCTCTTGCTGAAAGCACACATAGCGTGGACAATGGTGGTGCGTTGGCTGCACACTTCAAATGTTTGCCATTCATGCTTCCTGTGATTCTTTCAGCTGCAAAGTATTACGACCATGTCGGGGATCGATCAATACGGCCGTGGTTAGTCAATGTTGCAGATAGTCGTCATATTCCTCAACAGTGTGATTTGTAAGTTAATTTTACTGATTTTACTTATTGTAGAATAAGTATTCTAATGTGTACATGTTTTACCGATTTTACTTATTTTACTTAATTTGTCTTCTACAGCCATTCTTGTGGACCTTATGTGTGTATGATGTTGGAAGATATTTATCTTACTCGCATTTCATGGTCTATTGGTAAAGATAAGAGAAGGTCCAAGATTATCCGGGAATACATTGCAAGCTTCGTGTTTAAGTATTCTACAGATGAACCTCCAAGATTCGTAGCTTGATTATATTTATTGAACTTTATGCCAGTTTTTAATTAAGGGATTATGTTTATTTTTTGTCTTTGTGATTGTAATATTTGACGATGATATTTAGGTTTTGAACAATTTGAAAATGTTTTGGGCTGACAATATTATGATATTGAATCTTAGTTTCTGATCATATTTGACAGGTTTTTACAACACTATAAATACTGTGATCCCTAATCATAGACTGTGAACCGTAATCACAGCTGTGATCAATAATCACAGTTCGTCGAACGAGTAAGGGAGATAGTGAATTCACGATTATTCAAGCCCCTAAATCTTTTTTTGATGAGAAATTGCACTTTGGTGATAGACCAAAAACGACCCCAAAGTCTAAGTTGCTTTAAAAATGAGCAAGTACACTAGAACAAGGAAGGAGTGGTATGCATGCATAGTCAATTATTGACAAAATACTATGAAATGATGTGGGGAACCTTAATATGTTATGAGTAGTTGAATGATGTCCATCTTTGCCTTTTGGGATGCCATGCCATCTACATTGTTGTACTGTGAACAATGCTCACAGACTGTTGGGAATCCCTTCATACCTCTTCTCGCCCTGAAAGCAAACATGCATCCCTTTGTCGTGCATGCAATCTCGAAGCGAACACTGTTGGAGTTTGGGATGCAAATAGACAGCTTCTTCTCTAGAGCATACTTGCAAATTGCAAGTTTCATAGCATCCTTACTGTTGAATATAGTACCAACACGAAGAGAACTACTATTTTGGGAATCTGAAAGACAATAGACTTGAGATGCTGGCTATTTCTGTTTAGGCAACCCAGGCAGGTGGTACACGCTTGAAGTGTCAGTTTCCTTATCTTGCTGCATTATTTCTATGTCGTCTTCTTTTTCCCAATCACTCAAGCAATCATTGCACTCTTCATTTATCCTATCACTTCCGTCGTTCATATCATCAATAATATCATCCAACCCATGCCTTTTTCGCCAATTCCACCATATTCATCAGTTGTGATGAAGTCATTAAGTGCATCAACTTCACCACGAAAATTGCCATCAAGTAGGTTTCGCAAATCAGGATCATCAAAATCAACATTATTCCTTGGTAGCAAATCATTATCTCGTAAATTATCTCTCTCTTTTCCTGTAGATTCATAAAAAGTGAGAGATTGTTGTAGTTGAACCTACTGAGACTGACATCGATTTATCTGCAACAATGCTGTAGTATTTGCCTTCAGTCGACCATCACTATCAACGTAAATAACCAAAGGATTCTCTCCAAAAGCAAACTTCAAGTCACCATCATCATTAATAGGCATCCTAATTTTTATGCCATCCGGATTCTTCCACATGAAATGCAGCTGCAGACGTTCCTTCTCTCTTTGTCTACTCTTTTTGGACGAAATCCTATCAATCAATTGCTGCAGCGTCGTGTTTAAATCGAAAAACTCAGCCCCGGGTTCTCTACCACTATATTCAGTACCATTCCACTCTGCGTCGTAGAATAGAGCATCTCTTACATAATTCATCTGAAAAAATTAATTTAACCAGTAAGATAACAAGATACCATCATCAGTTCATGAATTTATGATCTCTATTCAGAAACTGTGAATGTTATTCACAGACTGTGAATATAACTCACACATGTTTACATTATCAGTTCACAGTCTGTGATCAGAAAACACTGTCAATAATAATACAGTCCATCAATTTACAACCTGTATTATAGTTGAGAGTGTTATCTGCTCATTGACTGTGAATATAACTCACACATGTTTACGTTATCAGTTCACAGTCTGTGAATAGAAAACACTGTCAATAATAATACAACCCATCAGTTCACAACCTGTATTATAGTAGATAGAGTTATCTGCTCACAGACAGTGAATAGCGATCATGGAACTAAGAAATTTCATAGATTATGAACAAGGATCACAGACTTTCAACAACAATACACTATAAATTCCAATCAACATATAGAATCGACAGAAACAAAATTTTCAATAGCAGCAGGTCAAGAAAACATAAATAGAGATAAATTTATCATAAAAAAATATTGCTAAGGAAGTACGTAGGGATGCCCTCCAAGTCTTTCTAAATCTCTATCTACCTAACCAGTTAACTCAATCTAATAGCAGTTTTAGTCCACTGCACTCATGATTTTTATTACAACAACAGTTTTGGTCCAGTTTCAATATAATAGCAGTTTGCATCACACCTTATAGTTTCTTTTTGACGGTATTATCACTGCTATAAACTATTTACAATTCAATGACTGTGAACTGCTCAAACATTCAACAACAGTACACATCAAAATTCACAGCCTCTGTATTAAGCCATGAATTATCTACTACCAATGACATATTTATCAATTCACAGACTGTGAATAACGAAGAAATACATGAATAACAAAGACCAAATATTTCAATTTAATGGCTTTCAGCATCCCACAATTATTACTAGAACAGAACCAAAATGCATCAAATTCAAATCAATAGCTTACCTTTTATATCAAAGAAGACCAAGTAGCCCCACGACCTAGCGGCAGATGAGTCACGATCTAGCGGCAGACCACCATGACTAGAACCTTACATTCATCAATTCTCCAATTATCTCCACACCAGACGACGACTTGAGCAGCTGGATGAAGATCGACACAAAAGCTTTCAATGAAATCAATACCCGTTGACAAAACTGGACGATTTCGATACAGTGGAGAATAAGATGGAGGCTCTCGATGAATTAGGTGAAGAAGAGGTTGAGGCTTCGATCGATTAGGTCGTAATTGGAGAAGATGACACAGAAGCTGTCAACAGAGGAGAAGATAGAAGATTTCAATTCGGAGGAGAAGATGGAGGCTTTCGTTGTTACAAATGGTAAGGAGAAGATGGAGACTTTCGATTGATTAGGTTGATGGTGGAGAAAAAGAGTGAGTTGAAAGAAGAAGATCGTTTTTTTTTCTGAATTGAATCTGATGAAGCAAAACAGAACCAGTCCAAACTGGTTGAAGGGCAATTTTAGAAGGTTAGATTTTCTTTTTTTAAGTAAATTAAAAATATATTTTTACTATTTTTTTAATTGAAAAGGGTAGTATGGGAAGTTAGGGTTATAGGATGAAAACAAAGTTTTAAAAAGTTTAGATTTGTATGATTTCTAAAATGGGCCTATAATTATACTTTAAACTTTTGGTGGCCTATAGATTTAAAGAACCCTTGAATGTTAAATAGGTATTTCAGTATATTTAGGAGGATTGACGGTCTAAGCATTAATTTGTTTCTATTTATACAAAAAGAAACATGCTCATGCCTCTCCGAGTATCCCTTATGAGCTCTCTCCCATGGCTAATCTTGAAAGAGAGATTGAGTTGTTTGGCATTCCCAGATTCTCTTATACTGAACTCGAACAGGCAACCAATTGTTTTAATTCAGATAAACTACTTGGTGACGGAGGCTTTGGCATAGTGTATTATGGTACGAGTCACTTATTTAATTTTTTTAATCATTACTTCTATAATAACATTGTTGTATATATATTATCAGGCAAGTTTCAGGATGGACGGGCTATTGCAGTGAAATGCCTATACGGACACAACTACAGGAGAGCCCAACAGTTTATGAATGAAGTAAAAATTTTAACCCACTTACGCCATCAGCATCTTGTAATTTTGTATGGATGCAGCGCTCACGGTGATCATGAACCGTTCCTCTTTTATGAGTATATTTGCAATGGCACAGTGGAGAATCATCTACACGGGGAACTTGCTAGTTCTTGAGCACTCATTTGGGATACTAAGCTGAAATTTGCTGTTGAGACTGCCCCAGCTTTGGCGTATCTCCATTCTTCTAATATTGTCCACCGAGATGTTAAAACAAGTAACATTCTACTTGATGATAATTTCAGTGTGAAGGTAGCGGATTTTGGAATTTCACGTCTATTTCCAGAAGAAGCCACTCACATTTCAACAGGTCCTCAGGGCACTCCAGGTTACATTGCTCCAGAATACGGTGTCATCGGTCATCTCAGTTACAAAAGTGACGTTTACAGCTTGGGGTAGTCTTGGTGGAGTTGATATCATCTAAACCTGCATTCGACATCACACGACCACAGGTGCAATTGGTGAAGTTGTTTATGGATAAAAGTTAGAGGAGGGAGTTGGATCAGCTAGTAGACAACAGTCTTGAGTTTGAAAGAAAATATAGTATCTGGAGAATGATACATGCTGTGTTTGAGTTGGCAATCAAATATAGAAAGTGATAAAGATTCGAGACCTGATATGACTACGATTTTGAATGTTCTAAAGGATATAGAGTATGATGGACAAATCCAAGATAAAGGAAAAAGCAGTTGTTACATCAGAAGATAAGGGAAAAGCAGTTGTTACATCAGAAGATAAGGGAAAAGAAGTAGATACATCAGAATCAGAAAATAGCATGAAGTGCATGCTCTCTACAAGTTATGGTGGCTCTACAAGTTATGGAGGCTTATAGTATGTACAAGAATTCTTTTAAGATTTTTCTTCTTTATGTTAAGCTTATAAAATTGGAGCTTCTGCCTCATTGCTAATATAATCTGAGTGTATTTTGACGTTTTTCTTGTTGCGTTTTTAATAAAACACAGAGAACAAAGAACAATAAATATAAAACACTGCGAATACAATTTTATTGAATGATAATAAGCACCTTTTATAGAGGCTAATACATAGACGTTACAAACATAAAAATCTGCACATGAAATCATTATTGCATAAATATAGGAATAAAATTTGACTAACCAAAAACAACTTCAAATGTGAGTGGTTTAACTGTTTGAATCAGTCAAACTCCAACGTTCCCCCTTGATTCAAACTGTTGTTGGTTATAGTTGTAGGCATGATATAATTATTGGATTTGAGTTTATGGATATAGTTGTAGAGATCTCTTGACATGGATATTGACATGGGCATGGATATTGGCATAGGCATAGATATGTGGTAAGCACAGCAAGTCAAAACAGTGTCTCAGTTTGCTGAATCAAACCTACATTGGCTTCCTCTGGTTGATTTTTGCAGACTTTTTCAATATGTCCCAGCTGTTTGCACTTATTACACTTAACATCTGGCTTCCACCAACACTTATAATGCGGATGATTTGTTTTCTTTTAGTGTGGACATACCAAATTATCATTAGTCTCAGATTTCACCGGAAATTTCTTTTCTTCAAATTTTACTTGAAAAACCTTCTCTTCACATGTTTCAACCCTATTGATTCATGACTCATGGGCTTGACGAGAACCCATCAATTCATCAAAAGAATAAGATTTTAAATATTTAGACTCCTCAATTGCAGCAACAACATGATCAAATTTTGGAGTCAAACTTCGCAAAAGTTTTGAAACAACACTTTCATCAGAAATACTCTCGCCATATGATTTCATTTGAGACACGATATCAGAAGCTCTTGATAAACAGGTTTGAACAGATTCTAAATTTTCCATGTGAAGCATCTCAAATTGCCTACGAAGAGATTGCAGTTTAACATAGATTACCTTTGTCGAACCTTTAAATTCTGTTTTCAGCGTATACCAGGTTGCCTTGGATGTCGTTGTTACAGATATACGTGAGAACATGTCATCTACAACTGATTGTTGAATGAAAAACAAAGCCTTGACATCCTTCTTCTTGTTCTCCCGAAGACGTTGCGTATCTATATCTGTAATTGCATATCCGCCTTCCACAAACTCCCACAAATCTTGAGAAATTAAAAGAGTTTTCATTTTAATGCTCTAGAAATCATAATTCTCACCTTTGAAAATCGGAATTTTAAGTTGTTATGACGTCGCAGTGCCATTAGTTGACATGATTGAATGAAGCATTTTCTTGTGATTTTTTTTGTTTGTTCAACTCACGTATTACTTGTTAATTTTGCATTGTTTATATCACTCTTAAATATGTGTTTTACTCTGTGTTTCTCTCAAACCAGACTCTGATATCATGTTGCATTTTTAATAAAATACAGAGAACAAAGAACAATAAATATAAAACACTGCGAATACAATTTTATTGAATGATAATAAGCGCCTTTTGTAGAGGCCAATACATAGACGTTACAAACATAAAAATCTTCGTATGAAATCATTATTGCATAAATCTAGAAACATAATTTGACTAAAAAAAATAATTTCAAATGTGAGTGGTTAACCGATTGAATCAGTCAAACTCCAACATTTCTTCCTGTGTATGCTTTACAAATTTTTGTTTCTATCTATTTGATTAAGGGATGACTCAACCTAAAGAAATATGCTTCAGATGCTTCAGACCTGAAGTACAGGAATTTTCTTCTAGTCTGAAGAGTTATGTTTCTAAATGGTAAGTTGATGCTAATAGTCTGAAGAATTCCTTGATTGATCTGGTTCAAAATTTACAAGAAATGCTAAATCCTTCTAGTCTGAAGAATTTTGTTAACCGATCAGATTTAGATTTGCCTTCTGGTTTTGGTACTGTCAAATATCATGTACATGTACCGAAGCAACATCTTAAGAGACAAATAGAGTTTGATTTGAAATGAATTGAAAACTATCTCACTATCCAAGTACTAATTTGTAATCTTTGTTAGTGTGTTTTGTATTTTAATTTATATTTCTTTATGATTGAATGCTAATACTCAAAATAAAAAAGTAAAATGAGATCTAAACTGAAATTTTCTATTCTACTTCACGTCCATCTTTTTAGTTAAAAGTTAGTTATAATTCGATGAAATTCACATTTGATCAAAATGACGCTAAAATACTTTCAATCAAATAAAAATAAGTCTCTTAATATAAATATTTTGATAAATGATGATCGCCTATGCTCATGATAACTATATAAATTATTTTATTAGTAAGATTAAAAATATTTAGAACCCATCTTTTATTAAATTTGCTTTTATGTAAAAATAACATAATAACAAAATAAATAGTGCATAATTATTTTACATATCCTATTAATATTAAAACTAAAAACAATTTTAGTTTTTAAAAAATAGTGATATTGTTTTTTGAAAAAAAAATTGAAAACATGAGAGTGATAAAAGAAAAAAATCACATCTAATTTTTAAATTAATATGATTATTAATGAACACATTTTGTTTTTATACTAGAATTGATATTTAAGAAAGTAAAATAAAATAAATTAAAGTATAAAGTAAATTTTATTTTTTAGTTAAGGATGAAATTCATAAATTATTTCTATAAAAAATAATATTGACATTTAATTCAATTGGAAATATATAATTAAAAATAAGAAGACAAACAATAAGTTATTTTACTTTTTAAAATATAAAATATGGATGTTAATACATTAAAATTATTATTTTTTTTAATTAATATTTTTCCTATTTATTTGTTAAATAGAGCTATAAATCTCACAGTGACTTGCATCTAGGAACTAAATTTTTATATGGTAACTTCCGTCTAGAAATTAAATTTTAACGGAGGGAATAAATCAATTTTATATTTAAAAAAATGGGTAAGTTGAGTTTATTAATAAATAAATAAATAAATCTACATATAAAAACTCTTAATATTTATTTCTTTTAATTCTTTACAATTTAATAAAATTATATATATATATATATATTTAATTTAATAATATTTTATTTGATTACTTTTATCGAAATAAATTTCTGTTTATTATTTATTTATTTATATTTAAAAATATAATCATACCTATATTTATAATTGTGATAATTTTTATATTTAAATATTTATTACTAAACTTAAAATTATATAGAATAATATCTAATTTATTTTTTAAAATATTAATTTTTATTTCAAAAGATTACTTAGAAAAAGAACAACAACAGCTTATGCCTTTGCAGGTGCTTCGAAGAGAACTGATAAAAACGGGTGGTGAAATATATTCTATCTCTTGTTCATTGAATAATGCAATATTATTCTATTTTGAATGATTGTGGCACTTTTTAAGTTTTATGGCCAAATATGTACATATGAAGGTAATTTCTATATTATGGCGGGTGGTATGAAAAAAGTTAATTTATTAATTATAGAAAATTCCAAAATATATGGATGAAATTAAAAGAAAAATGAGGGAGAGAGGAATTAGAGAAAATTAAGTTTTTAGGTTCTGAAAAGTTTAATATACAATTATAGATCTGTTTTGAAAAGTTTGGAAATTTAAATTTTAATTTTCACTTTATAGGTCATTCATAGACTGTGACTGCAATGAGCGTAATTCACAAAATTTATGAATTGTAAAAATTCAAAAATATTTTAGAAAACTCGACCTATGGAACGAAAACCAAACTTTTAAAAGCTTGCATTTGAATGTTTTCCAAAACAGGTCTATAATTGTATTTTAAACTTTAAAAAACTCATTAAAAAATTTAAAAGAATTTCCGCGATTTCAATTATTATTCTGCCTAAACATTGATTTTTCAATCTTCTATTGTAATATTATTCAGATTTTCTTTTATATAAATGGCCAGAAAATATCGTTAACTAATCATACTTAAAAGCAATGATTATGTAGCAATGATTATGTGAATGGTGGGGAGTAATTAGACCTTATCAAAACTGGATTAGGGTCGGGCCAAGTGGTGTGGTTAGCCAAATTTTATTGACCCTAACCCGGCCTGTGCTAAAATAGGGAGGGTCTGACCCTGACCCTAGCCCTTAATGGACAGGGTGGACCTCGGGCCCTCACTCTAATATATTAATTATTAATTAAATTCATAAAAATATAAATATAATTAATAAATTAAAGTTTAACTATCAAATGTAAAGAAAAAATTAATCTATTAAAATAAGTCCAAAATCTAAATTTAAATAAAATCCTTACCTTGGATTTTTCTTCTACCATAAATCTAGAAATCTTGATGTTGATATTTGTTATTGTTTATTTGGTTATGAAATCAAAGATTTAATTGTGACAATGGTGGAAATTTGTAGGTTTAGTGTATTTTAGTATAACTTTGGCGATGTGAAAATATTTTAGGTTTATGTTTGGTATAAATTCTATAAAATATAAATTTTAATTTATATAATTAAATTTATTATTATAGGGTCAGGTCGGAGTAAGAGGGTCAAAATATTGATCCTAGTCAGGCCCTACATCATACAGGGTCTCCTATTTTAAGGGTCGGACCGAGTCAGGGTCAAATAAAAAAGGGTCAAACAGAAAATTTTAAGGATCGGGTCAGGACGGGTTGGGCGGGTCCCTGGCCCTTTGACAAGGTCTAGGGGTAATACACCCAAGCCTGTGGATGCTTCTCTTTAAAAGTGAACTACACGTGTTCTTTGTAAAATCAAGGATTCCAACATATTTCCGAGTAGGATCGTTAAGGTTAGGTTGGAACTGAAAAATTTTTTATTTTAAAATAATAAAATTCAACTAAACCATATAAAAATAAATTGAAAAATATCAGTTTAGTATTCAGATGAACCCCGGATGAATACGGTAACGAATAAAAAATATATATTTATTAAAAAAAATCATATTATTATTATTATTATTTTATATTAATTAATATTTTCTCTTAATTTTAAATCTGCGTGTCATTTATTGCAACTCAAATATTATATACGGATCTGAAACTATCTTTTTCTTAACATATAAAATAAAAATCTAAATTGTTTATAAAAATAAAATAATTCAAATGAAAAATTATTTTAATTTAAAATATAATATTATAAAAATAACAAAAATATAAAAATCGGACTATAGCCGATTCTTAATAATTTTTTGTTTTAACTAGTTGATTCATCAGTTTTTTTAATTTAACCAGTCATTTACTATATTTTTTTTATTCAACCCAATTAAATTTGGACCAATTACAAACTTGATCCTGACCATACTAGCTGCCGGTTCCAAATAACTAGGTGGGATCTGCTGGTTCGATCTGATTTTAAAACCTCCAAAATAGCTCTACCTTTATTTTTTACTTTGAAAGTAAAAATATGAAAAATTCATTTATTAATCCATTCGAGAAATTTAAAATAACTAAATATTTATAAAATACTTTCAAATATATTTAACAAATAAAATTGATGATAAAATAAATGTGTGAAGAAAAAAAAAATCTAAAGACAAAGTGAATCCATAAAGGTTGAAAAAATACAGTTCAAAATACGACGAATTACCGTGGTGGTTGAGCACATCAACAATAGGGTCCCAACTCAGGTACCAATTATGACACAGTATTAAAAAAAGTATTTTATTTTTATCACATGATTACTTTCTCTCACCTCTCGTGCCTCTGAACAGGGACGCGAATCAGTTTCTCATCCATCTATCATATTTCAACAACTCATCCTTTTACTCCAAAAAGTTCACTTTTTAATTTTTTAATATATATTTTTTTAATTTTTTAAATTTTATTTTAAAATATTTTGAGATACTAACACAGAACGGACGCAAAGTGTCCCTCTTATTACTAATGCTCTTATATTCAGCGCGAGTTCAAAAAAATGTTCCAGCGAAGCGAGTATCTCTCACTGAGAGTACGAAATTGTGTTTGCAAAAAATGCCAATCACGTCATAAATTATCTGTCTTTCTCACCGTGTTTATTCAATTAATTTAAGTAGTATTTTCTTTTTTCCTTTATCTTTTTAAATTTCGGCCACTCGCTCACACTATATAATAAGTATCAGCTTTTTCTTTGCTTCTCACTCTCGATTAGCTCTGTCAAACGGGCTGACCGGGTCCGCCTGTGCCCGGCCCGTTCAGCCCGCGAGCTTTTACGAGTATATATCCGTAAAAGCTCGCTTGACACGCGGATATATTTTTGCTGCCTATATCCACCCGTTCAAGCTCGCGGGCGGGTACGAGCAGACCCGTATATAACACGGAAAATAAAAAAAATTAATTAAATAAATATAAATCTATATGAGTTTGATATTCTAGCAAATATTAGGCTCGTAAAAGTTTTATCTAAACAATTACAACAGTCCCTATCTCAACAATAACAAAAGTCTCATTGATAGCATTTTAAGTATATATGTGAAAATAACCTAATTATCATAGTTAAGAGATTCTAAATGAATAAACATTTAGAAAACATGTTAGAAGTAAAATCATTCTACATCATACACAAATTGAAATACAAAGTAAAAATACAAGTATCATAACATTCTCATTTCCAACGTATACTAGGAATATATATATATATATATATATATTCATAAATAAAAGTATGAACCCTTAAACAAAATTGCATAATTACTAGTTAGTTAGCAACAAGGATGTGTAGTTGAAATCAAACTTCTCCTCTGCAACATTCTTTGCCTTCATCCAAAACCTACCTTCACTTTAAAATTGTTCACCTTCCAAATCCTACAAAAGGGACAATTATACTGACAAATAGACTACAAGATTATAAATAGCTTTTTAATATATTTACTCAAAACATCAGGCTCAAATCTCATTTCAATTAAAATAAAGATATACATGTTTACAAGACTATAAATACACATCACTCTAAAGACACTAATAGAATATCATATCTCATTAATGTTGGGATGCAATCCAAAGTCCCACACTCGAGGGGAGGTCGCTCGAGGGGAGGCCACAGAATTGGTGGTCCTTTAGTTTGAGGGGAGGATTGTTGGGATGCAATCCAAAGTCCCACATCGGTTAGAGAAGTCAAGCAAGACTTGTATATATACATCCATACTCACCCTAATAGAATGAGGCCTTTTGGGAGGAGCCCAAGAACAAAACTGTGCGGGCTTGACCCTAAGCGGACAATATTATTCTATGTGGGGTGGAAGGAGCGGAGCTCGGGGCCTAACAAGTGGTATCAGAGCCCGGTATGAAAATGGAGCCCGCAGGTGATCCGTGTTCGGTGTACCTTGTGTCGAAAGTCTTCCTGATAATTTGGAGGTCAAGCGGCGTGTTCCGTTGGTGCGTAACGGCGGTGCAAGATATTTAAGATGGATCGGGTGGATTATGACTCGAGGGGAGGTCGCTCGAGGGGAGGCCACGGGATTAGTGGTCCTTTGGTTTGAGGGGAGGATTGTTGGGATGCAATCCAAAGTTTCACACTCGAGGGGAGGCCACATGATTGGTGGTCCTTGGGTTTGAGGGGAGGATTGTTGGGATGCAATCTAAAGTCCCACATCGGTTAGAGAAGTCAAGCAAGACTTGTATATATACATCCACACCCACCCTAATAGAATGAGGCCTTTTGGGAGGAGCCCAAGAACAAAACCGTGCGGGCTTGACCCAAAACGGACAATATCATTCTATGTGGGGTGGAAGGAGCGGAGCTCGGGGCCTAACAATTAACACCTGATCCTAAACTGTACTGACAAATAGATTACAAACTAACATCAAACAAAATCGCCATCCATATAAACCATATACACACAAAAATTGAATACATACAGGCTGAATAGGACATACCAACTATAGTATCAAATAATAATAATAATAACAATAATATTAATAACAACAACCTAGAACCTCAAAACTCACCTGAACAAAATATACTTAGAACTATGAACCTATAAGAAAAATACTAACTTTCTTGAGTAGGCTGCTGATTGAACCCCCGTGAAGAAAGTCTAAGGAATAAAAGATGAAATAAAACCAGCATAATTCATATAATAACCACCTAAAAAATCAACAAACAAGAATAAAAATTTGTTAAAAAAACGCACTTAACACATCATAATATTTTTAATGAATGTTTCCATCTTCTTCCTCTACTCCAATAATGTTTGAGTCTTCTATTGAATTTGATCCATCTTCCATCTCTTTCTCACAATTAATATTTTCATTTCCTACAAAAATAAAATCAAGTAACATTAAATGTTACATACATTTTATTTAAACATAAGCATAAAAATAACTATATAATTAAATTGGTAAAAAAAAATTAACAAAACTTACATGTAGGAGCATATCCATGAAGCTAATTGCATGTACAAATTAGAGTTTGAACATTTTTTGGAAGGAGAGAACTATGATATTTATTTAGAACTCTCGAACCAATACTAAAGGCAGACTCAGAAGCAACTATAGTAATTGGGATGCCTAGAACATCACTAGCATCCGAGCTAAGTTAGGAAACCTCGACTTATTCTCCTTCCACCAAGTTAAAACATCTAAATCTGCAAAATCAACATATTCTAGAGGTGGTCTGTCTAAATACTTCTCCAATTGACTTTTCTCAGAAATAGAATAAAGGAATCTTCTATGACTACTTATATGTATCATATCCTACAAAAATTATACAACTAAAATATTAATATAATAAAATAATATTCAAATAAAAATCAAAATAAATGAGAAACTTACATCAACAGTAGACTCAAATCTTGTGGAACTCAGGCCACTTGTGGATCTCATTGAATTTGATTGTATAAGTGACGAAGAGGAAGATTATGGTGATGATGCAACATAATCATTGTACAAAAGAAACATATTTCTCCTAAGTTTGTCTATTCTACTTCTTGTACCAATTGCATCAATCTCTTCAAAACATAATTCCACCATTCCAAGTTTCATACAAGGATCAAGAACAACACCTATTGACAAGATTTCACTATACTCATCCCAATATTTATCAAATTTTTCTCGCATGCTCTCTATCATTTTCTTGATAACATCATCACTACTGTTCTTATTTCGTATCAAAAGACTCTCAATCTTCCAAACTTGATGAAAGTACAAGTTGGAAGTAGGATAACAAGAACCTGATATATATTTTTTTTGAATGAAATAGGAGAAGCCTGTTGGGCCAGCTTCTTACTTTATTAAAATTTAAAAGAAAAAAAACAAGAAAAAGAAAGAGATACAGCATAAAAATAAAAGTTGAAAGTCCGGGGCCCTAACAACTGCCCATTCTAAAGCAAATATAAAGATAGTTAATCCTGGGCCCTAACAAATGCCCATGCTAAAATTTAAAATAACTGGATCCAAATAGGCCCATAAAAGAACTTGGGAAGGGCCCAAGCTAAGGAGGCTGAAAATCTTCAGACGGAACAACAATTGTGCGACAAGTACTACATGGTTCGTCTGAATTAATTGGAACCTCGGGTTTCATCAACAACTTCGCTCTTTTTTTTAGTATTCTTTCGTGCTTGGAGAGATGTTGTTTGTGCGGACCTGGTGAGAGGTCAATATTTGTGATGTGGACTTCATACTCAAGAGTATAAGGCGAATTTGGATATGGGGAGACTTCTGGTTCAGTACTCCAAACCGGACTAGACTCTGTTGTGATGTCCTCTGAAACCACATTTGATGGTGTGTGATTTTCCACCTCATTTGTATCCATATGAGGAGCTGTCTCTGTCTCATTATCATTCAAAATATCATTCACATTAGAAATAGAGACACTAACCAATTTCTCCTTTTTGGCAGATTTACTCTGCAGCTTCCTGCAAGTGTTTGTAGAGTGTCCTAGAGCCTTGCAAGTTGGACAAAATTCTGGGAGGCGCTCATATTTAACAGATAATTTAATTGTATTGTTCTGAACTTGAACACCCACTTCCCGTTCCACTACTTTAGATGCATCCAATTCAACCAAAATCCGCGCAAAATGTATATGATTGCCTTCTAAGGTATTCGGATCTATTCGAACTGGAGTACCAACACATTTTCCAAGCTCCCAGATAATAGATTTATCAAATAATTCCTCAGGAAACCCAAAAAATCTAACCCAAACTCTCACCATAGACGAATTAAAAGTATCCGGATTAAATCCGGGAGTCCATGGGAAGAGACGAAGAGTACCTAGTTTCAGAGATGGTAATTGAATAGCTCTAATTCTATCCCTTTCTGCCAAAGAACTGAATCTAAAAGAGTAAAAACCCTTGCCTAAGCTACCTGATATTAAAGTAGTGATAGAGTAAAAAAGAGCCAATAACTCACAAATCTTTTCTGGTCTAGCCCACTCTTCCTTAGATGGACACATCTCAAAATACTTACTATCACGTGCTTTCATGTGATTGAACACACGCTTATATTTAAAGGCACTTTGAAGCATTAAAAATGTGGAGTTCTATCTAGTTGGAACATCTATACGTAAATGGACTACACTCTCAATACCACCCATATTGACGAACTCTTGAAATTTTCTTTTTCTACCTTCTGATCCCTTCACATATTTCACACTCTTCCTAATCTTTGACAAAACATCTTTTGCAACTTGCAATCCCTCTTGTACAATAAGATTCAGAATGTATGCACAACAACGCACATGAAAATATTTCCTCTCACATGGTAAACCATCAATAGAGCAAAGTGTTTCCCTTAACTTATCCTGCATATTAGCATTTGTAGATACATTGTCTAAAGTGATGGAAAATATCTTACGTTCTATTCCACGATCATTTAAGACTTCCGAAATTGAATTCGAAAGTTGCGTCCCAGTATGTGGAGGAGAGAAAGAAGCAAAAGCTAAAATCTTATTGTTTAACTTCCATTGATGAAAAAAATGAATGGTTATGTAAATATATCCCTCAATAGAGCAAGAGGTCCATACATCAGATGTAAGGCAAATCCTACTATTAATTCCTTTCAAAATTTCTTTTAATTTTTCGTTTTCTTATTCATAAAATTTCCAAACATCAGATGCAATAGTATTCCTACTAATAAATTTTACATCCGGGTTTAGATATTTCATGACATCTTTAATCCCTTCATACTCAACAAAAGAAAATGGAAGATCATGCTTAATAATTGCCATAGGTAACTTTTCACGTACAACCATTTGGTCTATCAATCTACTTCTAAGCTTTCCTACTTGGTCAAAAATCATATCCTTAACATTCCGATCTCTATCTCTTAATTTTCTACAACTATCAATATGACGCTTAAGAGTACTTGTCCCATAATGGGATCCTCCCCCATTTAGTTCTACCCTACAAGCATTACACTTTACTTTAGAGTTTCCATTCTTAATTCCAATTGGAGTCATAAAATGCCACACATTAGATTTTAAGGTAGGTTTTTTACTAGTGTTTGTAGTCTCTCCACCTACACTTGAGTCAAGAGATTGATTTACTCCTCCACTTTGGTCATTCGCATTAACTTCATTAACTTGATTGATGTCGTCACCATGATCAACTAAAGTTTGAGACTCCATTTTAATTGTCCCTGAAAAGAATAATAATTAATTATAAATACATTATTCATGCTACATCCATTGAGAAATTAAACCATCATAGGTGAAATAATAACCAAAATAAAAATTCCACGAACCAACAAGCAAACTAAATAATAACTAAATAATTAAAGCATCATCCATTGATATTTCATATTGGTTTGTTAAAATGTCAAGCAAAATAAAATGTTATATTATCGGCATCATCCATTCTGATAGAGATAAGCAAACATCCATGACATGTCCTTGTCTGTGAGTGAAAATGAGAGTTAAAATGTCAACTTAATTTTCCCATATGAGAAGATCTCCTCTCTTGCCTCTACGTGAATTCAATTCCAAACTCTTTAATGGATTTGTGGTGATTCCACTATTCTCTCTTTTGTATTAACTATAACAAAAAATCTATTCTTCAATTCTTTCCAAAAAAAAAGACTGAATATGTGCCTCACCAATTGAAAATCCAGAAGCTGAGACACACACAAAATAATTGTCTATCATCATTCATGGTGAGAACCTATTGATTCATTGAATCAAATAAACAAACAAATTAAAATCCCTAAATAATAAACTAATTTTATTTTTATATCATCAAGTCCTTTTTTACCAACTGTGAAGTCATGGTCAGCTGAGTCCCTAACTTCAATCAAAAGACTCTTTTTATAACATCGCCATAATCATTAAGAATGAGAAAGAACACAAATACCACCACATAAAACCACTTCCTCAAGGTACTGAACAAATCTCCACCACAACCCTAAAGCAAACTTGATTATTTTCTTCACATCCATGTGATCATGCTTTATTCTTGTATTTATTTAATTAGGCATAATAGTATAATACAAAAATACGAACAACAACAAGATACCAATAAATGCAAAGAGTGGAGTAGTGTATTGAAAATTATATTCAAATATAATTCTAATTTTGAAGTTCAATGTTGATATAATTAAAAAGTAAATTAAACCTAAAAGAGTCGAGACTTTAAAACATTTTCTTCAGCTATTCTGTGTGATCGTACAAATCCAGCTTCAATACAAAGTTCTATCAGCACAAGACATAGAAATAGATTTATTTCAGGATTATTTTGACTCAATCGATATAATACATCTTCCATTCACAAATTGCAAAAATAATTATCTGACAAGCAAAGGACGAGATATCCTGCAGTGAAGAACAATCAATGGAAACAGTGAGAGTGATCGACGATGGTGAGAAAATATTGACTGAGAAAAGTTTATGGCGAGTCGACGGTGAGAGGATCGTGAAATTAGGTTTCGTGTTTCTTTACTTGTTATGTTATTTTGTTTGTGTGATATTATGTGCGTGCAAGTTTTAGTTAAGAAGCGTGTTTTCTAAATTTCCTTCACGGGTACGGGCATGCCCACAGTTCAAACATAAAGCCCGTGCCCCAGCAGATTGGACTTTTTTAAGTCCGGTTTTCCAAATGGTGCGGGTCCAGACTTAAAAAATTATGGGCAGTTAAGGATTACCCACGGGTATCGGGTTATTTTGACAGTGCTACTCTCAACCATCAAATATCTGTCTCATTTTTTCGATCTTACCGGAATACACTAGTCTCCTCCACTGCATTTTCAATAAACTAGTATATATATAAGTTATCTCCCCAAATAAATTTGTAACACATCACAATTATTCCTTAAGCATCCTGTTAGTGACTTTTACGATCGCATTTGTAGCTTGAGTGTGATAGAACAGTTGTGATTCAAAAATACACGTCACTTCTTATTCTTTTATTCTTATGTATATTCGTGACGTCATCTGCAGACAATCATGATGAATATTCAGTTTGTACCCGAACATACATTTCTAAATGTGGTTCCTAGATACTCAACATCGGCTATCCATTTTGGGAGGGAATAAACCATTGTATCGTGGAGCTGATTTAATGTTCGAAATTAAATATATAAATGGAGTTCACATCGTAGAAAATGAAGGTCAGAAATTCAGAGTGTTAGCCCTTTACAGTGCTGGAGCCTCTATGATGCTTGCCCGTGATGATCTTTAGGATAATTTATGTCTCGGAATAGTTTTCCAGCCAACCCTCCTCAACAATCCTTATTTCAAGTACAATACTAGCTTTATTGGGGAACTCAAATTTTTTTCATGCTTGCAACGAATATGTTTCAACTGATGCACCTAACTATTTCGTATGTAATCTGTATGGTGGATAACAGGTTTATAGGGATTTTATTCATTGGAGGTTCCTATGTTCAACCTTCTAAATTTTACAAACACTTGTCAAATTGAAATTGAAATTTCGGTTCAACTAGCTGAACTGAATGGTGTCTCCGGGATGCAACAACTACTCCAAGTGATGAGGAAAGGGTTCGAATTATAGTACTATCTTGATTATAAATGCTGCTCTACTTGTAGGTCCACTGGAGGAACATGTTCCTCTGTTCTTATAATTATTGGGCAACAATTCATATGCTTTTGTCCTGGTCATGGTCTTGAAACGGTAACTTACTAAGGAAGGAAAAAAACAAACTCGACAATGACACTAGGAAATAAACCAAATGCAATAGTGAACCAAAGAAAAAAATCAAATGTGACCTTGAAAGTGATCATAGGTAATCATCAATGCTATTAGATGCCATCTTTAATTTGAAATTTCTTAATGTGTTGCCTGTTTTCCTACTGTTGTTTGTAATTTGTTATTTATTTTCCTATGTTTGTTCGCTGTTGGTTCTATACGACCTTGCTTTTTTTTTTTTCAGGTTATTTATGATTGCTGACGAGTTAAATATTAAATAGGTATTTCAGCATGTTTGGGAGGATTGGTCGTCTCAGCATTAATTTGTTTCTATTTATACAAAAAGAAACATGCTCATGCCTCTCCGAGTGTCCCTTATGAGCTCTCTCCCATGACAAATCTTGAAAGAGAGATTGATAAGGGTAAAAGTATTCCATGACTATACCAGTTTTTATTTGAATTATAAATTCTCCTAATTATTTAAATTTTATTTAGGGTATTGGTAACTACTGCACCATATCGTACCTTAATTTCCAGTTTTATCCTTAATTGTATTTTTTTAATTTAAGTATATATTTTAAAATATAGTTATTTTAAAATAGAAAATAATTAATTTAAATATAATAATTTAAAAGGTTATTTCTAAAATACCCCACTTTTTCAAATGTTTTACTTTGAGTCACCGGTTTTGGAAACTTTTGCAAAACCACCCTCAAATCCAGAACAACTAGGGGTTTTGCTGTTAGATGGGTGGTTTTGGAATATTATAATATTTTAATAATTTAAGATAGATATTTAAAATTATTAAATGAAAATTTAAAAATGATTAAAATATTATAATTATCCAAAACCACCCATCTAACAGCAAAACCACTAGTTGTTTTGGATTTGGGGTGGTTTTGTAATAGTTTCTAAAACCGGTGGCTCAAAGTAAATCGTTTGAAAAGTGGGGGTTTTTTGAAAATAACCCTAATAAAAAAAGTTATCATTATCATTCTAAAATTAAAAAAGAAGATATTAGAAAAAGGTTGTTTCCATCAGTTATCGATAGCACTGTCAAACGGGTGTGACCGTGACTGTCTGTTACGGGCTTTCACGGTCACGGTCCTAAAAAGCCCGTACTTAAAATGGCAAAAAAAAAGTTGACCAAGCCCGTCCACGGGCGGGCCCGGACGGTCACGGGTTGGACCGTCTTTTTTAAAAATTATTTTTTTTATATCATTAAATTATTTTATTTTTTAATACCAAAATAAAAAATAGTTTTGCTCATTATGTACCTTTTTTTTTGTTTTCAAATTGTATCAATATAGAAAATGTTCAATCCATTGTGGTTGCAACAAAAATAGCTCTTTATGAATAAATATATTATACTTTTATTTAACGGGTTTGACCACGGTCAACCGTAGTCATACCGTCACGGTCACGAGCCCAAACGGGCATGGTCACCAAAAGTCCGTAATATTTTTTTCATTTTTTTTGACCATTCCCGTGACGGACGGACCGGTCACGGGCTGACCACGGTCACGGTCACAATTTTGACAGTACTAGTTATCGAGCATGTGTTTCCCCAAAATACTTAGTTAGTTGCTACTTTCATTTTGAAAACAATCTACAGTACACTGTTTCGTATGGCCTCTCACTCATTCTCTAAAGAAGAGTGTTTAAATTTATTGGATTCTCGTGTCAATTTATGCCAAAGTCCATGTGGGACATAATGAGGACGAGTCTTGTATAGTAAATCAACAAAGCAATCCTCTGAGCTCCTCGATTATCTAATACTGTCGCTCATAAGTTTCTTAAGCATTTGAACACAAAAGTGATTTTGTACTAGGTTTTAGACAACAAACAAACTAGAAACGCCAATCTCTCCATCAGTTGTTGTTTGTATTGAAAACATAGATAAATACATTGACAAATCCCATGTATACCCTACAGTCACTAACAAAAATTAGGGAATGGAAAAATAAATATTATGAAGAGGAGTTGCACATGTAAGATGTGGGATATGGATGGATTTCCTTATGTTAATGCATTCTCATATCCAAGGTTAATCTGTTTACATTAAAAAAATAGTACGGTTTCGTTTTTATATTAGTCATACTTACACTATTTTTTGTTTCATGCATGTTAGTGTTTGCGTGAGTAGACGTCTAACTATTGCATTTCAAAAGTAAGATACAAATAAGGACATACCAAATTATACAATTGCTACTTGTTTCTATTGATTATTTGTTGTGATAATTTATGATTCCGCGATTGAACTTTTGAAGTTGTGATACTAAAAAAACTATGGTTAACTATTTATGGTGGTAATGTCATTTGTGAAGGAGATCAACTGATTTTGTGAATGATTAATTGTTTTGTGAACGTTGTTCCGATGGATTTAAAGGGTTTTTGATAGATTTAGAATTGTCTATGATTATGAAGAGAACTGTTAATTTGTGAATTTTGTGTAATTTATTCACTAAGGGTAAAATGCACATTTGACCTTAACATTTAATTTAATTCATGATAAAAGATATATATATATATATATATGGAATTAGCATACTTCATAAAGGGTATTTTAGATATTTTAGTTTAATTTTAATTTACAAATTCTCAAAAAATATAAAATTTAAGAATTTTTTAGGAATAAATTTTGGTTTTCAAACTTATAAGTAGTTAATTGCAGTAAATTTTATTTTGTTTTTAAATAACACCATCAATTATATGATATATTTAACATTATTCTATAAATCCTAAAATTAAAAATCTAAACTCCACGTTTTTATATAATTTTCATATTTGAGATAAAAGCCTTAATCCTTAATCCTTAGCCTATTAAGACGGGAGAAAATGGCAAGCCTTTATTATTTAATGAATATGACAGAAAAAACATATATGAAACTTAGCACTTGCACATACAGTTAAAAGGTTGCTTGCCGAAGCCACAAGATAAGGTTCCATGAAATTTATTTACACAGATATTCGTAAAGGGGGCACCACCAGACAATTCCATGGAACGTTACGACACCCGTATGCTACCTACTCGGAGTAAAAATACAAATAAAATAGAATACTCTATTAATATATAATAAAATTATAAGGATTAATTAATATAATAATTTTAAAAAATTAAAAAATATTAATTAATCTTCGCTACCTTTGCCTTTATCCATTTGGGCCCATGAGAGAGTGTGGTCCATTAATATTTTATCCAATTATCTTTGTTTGTTTTAGCATGTTATTAATTTGCAGGCTTGCTTGTTGGTAAAATGACTTGAGCCATACTACCACAAGCCCATTTAGTCTTTATATTCAATTCATTTGTTATTTCCCCAACCAATGTGGGATTCATATTTCCAACACTCCCCCTCAAGTTCAACCGGTCCGGCCCATTATCTTTGCAGGCCGGCTGATACTTGCATTCATGCCTGGGCTTGTGCTCTTTGAACCTCAGAGGCCTTTCAGGTCATTGCCTGGGCTTGTGTTCGAGCCTCAGGGGCCACAGGTTCACATCGGGTCCCGGATCATTGGCGGTTAAGCTCTTTGGGCTCTGATACCATGTTAGAAATTCCAGCCTTTATCCATTTGGGCCCCATGAGAGAGTGTCGGTCCATTAATATTTCATCCAATTATCTTGGTTTGTTTTTAGCATGTTATTAGTTTGTGGGCTTTCTTGTTGGTAAAATGACTTAATCCATATTACCACAAGTCCATTTAGTCTTTATATTTAATTCATTTGTTATTTCCCCAACAAATGTGGGATTCATATTTCCAACAAGGAGAAAGAAGATTGTTGCTATAGTCACTGGTTCTTCGACTGTATCAATAAAGATGGAGGCAAGTGATGTATTTGATTCTGCTCTTAAGTCAGGGAAGGTGGATAATCAAGATCTAGGGTTTATCTCAACAGAGAATGGGTTGAATCAAGGAGATTGTAATAGGAGAATTGGGGAAAATGATGTTATGGTGGATGTAGTAAAGGAATTGCGAGAGGTGGCGAAGGATTTTGGCTATGATGCACAGACACAGACACGGCGACACGGACACGACATGGACACGGACACGGGACACGCCAATCTCTAAAAAATAAGGACACGACACAAGAATGGACACGTTTCCTAAAATAATATCTAAAATAAATCATATTAATATTTTTATATTATAAAACAGATACTATTGCATAAATTCATAAGTTCAAGTTCTGCAAAGTATATAGCTACTCAAAAAAAATATAAAATAATAGTTCAATACATTCATAAAATTTTCAAATTCCAAACATTAGTAAATAAGCAAATTCACTACTCGAGAATGTCATATTCTTCATTGGGAACTCCATACACATCATCATTATTGAAGACAACAGCCTCAAGATCTGGCTCATCCAAAGAAAGATCAGCTATTCCTAAAATACCAACATCATCCACAGAATCAAAATTGTTTCCTGCTACATCCCATAACTTTGTCTTCCCTTTAGCATATTCATGACTTTTTCGTGACAAAAGGCGAAGATTAGAATGAACGAACACCAAATCTTCGGCACGTTGAGGAGTAATCTTATTTCTCTTCATTGATTGAATAAATGAATAGGTACTCCAATTCCTTTCACAACAACAAGAAGAAAATGGTTGACATAGAACCTTTGCAGCAAGTTTTTGAAGTAAAGGAGTACTTCCTCCATGAACTTGTCACCATATTACCGGTTCCATGTGCAACCTATCTACCATGGAGTCATAATCATCAAACGAATCCATACAAGAAAGAAACTTACCAAGCTCTATGTTAACTTGTCTCCTCTCTTCCTCATTAGGAAAAATTCTTCTCAAGCATTGTTTTCTCATTTGAGAAATCTCTGGATCATTTTGAGGTGCTACTCGATTTGGTTGTGTAGCTAACCATTCCTTACTTGAATGCCTACAATTATAAAAAATAATAGTTAAAATTTGTTACTAAAAGTATACTTGAACATGTAAAGAAGTAAGTATAAAAAAATACCTTGGATTTAGGGAATGCGCAAGACAATGAAGAGGAGTATTACTCTTGTTCCATCTATCATGAAGAATCTTTTTAATCACTTCCCAAAATGAAGAGTCTTCCAATAACTTTTTTTTTCATACTTGTAAATGACAGCCTTGACTTTGGCTATCATGTCATCCCACATTTCATAGATCAAATGAAGACAAAGTTTATCTGTGTCAGCAACTCTTATCATCTCATAGATTGGTTCAGTGAAAGCGAGGATATAATCAATTTTATCCCACTACTTATCATCCAATAATATGTCTTTCACCTTTTGAGCTCTCGAAGAATTATCCTCACGGTAACAACTCCATTTCTCATCGATGACCATTAGTTGAAGACCATTCTTGATAACCTTGAACCTTTTTAACATAACAATGATGGAAGCAAAACGAGTGTCCGCAATAGCAAGCATCTTCAACTTTGAAAAATCATTGAACATAGCAATTCTCATAGAATGATTCATGATAAAATTTTTTATCATCATAGAATCGCTATGTACTTCAGTTATCCAATGACATTCATAGTAAGTTTCCTCATTAGAATCCGTGTTCTTGGCAGCACATATTTTCTTTAAAGCCAAATTAAGTGTATGGACAACACAAGGAGTCCAAAACACGTGAGGGTATGTTTGCTCAACTAACAATCCAACAACTCTACACACTGGTGCATTAGCAGTGATTACTTAAACCACATTTTCTGGTCTAACCTCTACAATAACCTCTTTCATCAACTGAGCAATGAAAAATTTGTCCTTGTATTCACCTTCACAATTTTTCGCTTTCAAAAACATTGGTGCACCATTGCTTACAACCATGAAGTTAATCAGTGGTCTTCTTTGTGGATCAGTCCATCCATCACTCACTATTGAAACACCTTGGTCATTCCATTTATGCTTAAGAGGCTCAAGTAATGTTAAAAGGTTGGACTTTTCCTGAAAAAGCAATTTCGTCCTAAGCTTGTTATATCCAGGAGGTACATAGCTGCCTAATTTATGTTCAGCTGCAAATTGAAAAGCCTTCTTATAGTATGGATTCCTAGCAAAGTTAAAGGATAGCCCTACAGAGTAGAACATCCTAGCAATTTCAGAATCCAAAATGTCTCTTTGTTGCATGTTAAAGGCTTTCTCTAAAGCAGATAGTTCAGTTCCTAATTTTTTTTCTTTTTCTTGCATCTGGGGTATAACTTGGTTGCCTAAAATCACTATAACCACCACCTAAAGGACTAACAGGAACCGAACAAGAAGAACCTCTATTGGAAGAAGAGTTGGGCAATGGAACCTTTTTGTTTTGAGAGCTCTTAACACTAAGCTCGGCTTCCTCTTCAAGCTTTTTCAACTTTCTTAATTTTTGATCATTTATCTTAGTACATTGCCTAATTTCATACCCAGACATTTTTAACAAATGAGCCTTAACCCGAGAATATGATCCTTTAAAGGTACCTTGACAGTAGTTACACTTAAAGGCCAAATTTCCACCACCAGAAATCTTTTCCAATTTTGTAACAAAATTCCAAAGAGGTTTGTCACTATTATCATTATTTGCTCCAACATTAGGTTCAACATTACCATCACTATTACTAGAAACACTCATTTTGTCTGCATATATGAATACAGCAAGTTAATAAAGTATCTTATCATCATTTATATTCACTTTCAACAGCATAGTAATAAAAGTTAAAAGTAAAAATCTGATCCATCAATCACATTTAAAACTCAATTTAACTCTAATAATATAATATTATGAAAGAAAAAGATATACTAATATTGACATATCTTAATTTATATCATGTGATTCACACATAAAATAAAAATATATATATTTAAGAAATAAAATATAAAACATTTATTATTTTCTCTTATTTTCGTAAGACTAAAAATAAAGATTAAATTGAATTGTATACACGTGATTCAGCAACCTATATACTAACAAACAATTGAAATTCAATGATACTATCTTAAATAAAATTCCCTAATTTGCTAGAAAGTCAAATCCAAGATGAATATCAATTAAAACCAAAAACTATCATGTGACATCCTATAAAGTAGAGCTCATCAATTCCTAAATTTTATGTAAAATTAAATATTCTTGGAAGTGGCGTTTCTTACAAAATGTATATTCTTCACGCTCTCCAATATAACCTCCTCATAACCTCATTCTCTAAACTTATTGTTTCCACTTTTTTAGTAATTTATCCTATTTGGTGAACAATTTACAATGATAATAGTAAAGAAATTTCATCCATTCAATTAAAAACCTAAACTAGCATGTGAAATTCTATAAAATAGAGCTCAATGTGAATATTAATTTCCCTAATTTTAAAATTAAATCATCAATTCCTAATTTTATTTACCAATGTAAAATTTAAAAAAAAAAAAACAATCTTGGTAAGGATGTTTTTCTTACCCAATATATGTTCTTCACGCTCTCTAATATGACATTCTCCTCTAATCTTATGGTCTCCACTTTTTAAATAATATAACCTATTTGATTAATAATTTATCATAAGAATCATAAAAAGAATCAATCAATTCATAAATAAAATAAAGAAAACTTACTTGAATCAAACTAATATTCAATTGGAGTCGAAGTGGAAGATGAAATTCACGGATGGAGGTGAAAAGGACAGGTCATCTGCTCTTCTTCGAATCGCAAATCGCACCGAAAAAAATAAAAAACCCTAATATTTGGGGCTTTTGAATATTAAATTAAGTCAGAACAACTCATAAGTTATTTGACACGTGAAGGACACGGTGAGGTGGCGTGTCCGACACAGTGTCCAATTTTTTTTCTATTTAAGTAAATATTGGACACGACTTGGACACCGTGTCGGGCGCGTGTCGGTGCAGTGTCCATGTCCAAGCCGTTTCCGACACTTTATAACTTAAATTCTAGGAGTGTCCGTGCAACCTAGGATTTTGGGTGTGGCATTGATGAAGAAGAAGTGACGAAAGAATCTGAACAGACGAAGGAGGTTCCAAAATCCAATTCGTGGGGTTCAAATCGTGGTGAAAAATTGATCAAAAACAGAAGAGAGTATGCTGAACTATTTTCCTTCTTGTGTTGGTAATGGGCAGAAGGTTGTTCGGTTTTGTAAGGAACAACTAAAAAAGGAAGTCTATAAGTGAAGTTTCACGTTAATTGATTGTGTGCTAGGGGAAATTCCTCAGTTCAGGAGAATGGAGAATTTTGCTAGGATTAGGTGGGGAAACCATGGTCTGATTTCTGTTCATCAGGTGAGAGCATGTATATTTTCCTTTTCCTTTGCTGATGAGTTAGGTATGAATTTTGTTCTAAGTGAAGGGCCTTACTCATTTAATAGAAAGCCGTTTGTCATAGAGAAATGGAGCGAATGGATTTCTCACTAGAATATTTAAGCAAAATACTAGTGTGGGTGAAGTTTCCTAGCTTACCATTGGAGTTCTGGGGTCAGGATATGCTAGGTAAACTAAGTTCAATTTGTGGGAGACCATTATTCGTAGATCAGTGTACTCTGAACAAGACAAGACTTAGTTATGCCAGGGTCTTGATTGAAATGGATATAAATGGGGAATTTCCTGAAATAATAGTTCTTGAGGATGAAGAGAGTGTAAGATTTGAATAAAGAGTTGTGTATGAATGGAAACCCTTAAAATATTTAGATTGGAAAAGGGTGGGACGTAATAAGGAGGTTTGTCCACTGAGGAAAAATAACAAAGTGGATAGAAAATAGAAGGAAATAAGTGTGAAAGTAGAGGAAGGAAAAATGGAGGGTAATAAGAAAAAGGAAGTGCTTATTATTAATCAAGAGGAGGGTATGAATAGTTTGGGTAGTAGTTCTTAGGTTAAAAATAATGTAGAAGTTGTTGATACAAGGAGTGGTGAGGAATTGGAAGATGGCAAGGTTTGGAAAGCAATTGTTAATGGAAAGAGTAAGAGGAGCTTTGATGGGAAGGGGCCTAGTGAGAGTTTGTTAAGGAGGGAGGGAAAAATAAATATAACCCCTGAAAGGGGAAAATGATAGGGGCTTGGAACATAAGGGGTCTTAATGACCCGGCAAAGAAATTAGAAGTGGCTAATCTAATTGCTCTAAATAAAATGGTAGTTGTGGGTATATTGGAGGTATGAGTTAGAGAGGAGAATGATAATAAAGTGATGAAATGGTTGAGATTGAAAGGATGAAAAATGATTAAGAATGGTGGTAGTAAAGAATGGTGCTCGTATACGGGTTCTTTTTGATGATTCAAAAATTAAAGTCAGGCTTCTTAGTGTAGGAGTGCAGTGGCTGCATTGTGAGATTTTAATTGGTGTATAAAATTTTTACTAGACTGTTGTTTATGTGTTATATGATAGAAGAAGTAGGTAGGAATTATGGGATTTTATAGATGATTTTAATTCTCTAGGAAAGGCTTGGATAGTGCAAGTAGATTTTAACATTGTTTTAAGAAACGAGTTTAAGAAAGGGGAAAAAGGAGTTGGATGTTAATACATCTAAGGACTTTGATAGATGCATCTTGAGAAATGATATGGTACTTCTCAAAAGCATAGGGTGCAAATATACTTGGACTAATAACCAGTCAGGAGGTGACAGAATTCAGGCCAAGTTGAATTATGCTTTAGTTAATAGTAGATGGTTAGAGGAGTATCCAGGTAGTTTCTACTTGTGGAGTACTCAAAGGGTTTCGAACCATTTTCCAGGGATCATTAAATTAGACTCATCTCCACCTGTTAAGTGTAGATTATTCTGATTTTACAACATGTGGTTGGAGCACCCTGGGTACAAATCCAGAGTCAAAGAGGCATGGAAGTTTCAATGTAGAGGATCACAAATGTATAATCTTTTGCAGAAGCTGGTACAAGTAAGAATACTTTTGAGAGAGTTACATAGAGAGAAATTTAGCAAATTGTCACGGAGAATCTCTTTCCTACAGAAAGAACTTGACTTACTACAAGAGCATATTCAACATTCTGAGGAATGTGTGCTTATAAAGGAGGAGAAAGTAGTAAGGAAAGAACTCATGATTATGTTGAGAGCTGAACATTCTCTCTTCAAACAAAAAGCGAGAATGGATTGGATAAGATGAGGGTGAGGATAATACCAAGTTCTTCCATAATTTGGTAAGAACTAGAAAAATGAGGAAAAGAATCCAGGCTGTCAAATTACTAGATGAGACTATAACAGAGAAGCAAAATTAGATTAATGATGCTGTTTTGAGTTTCTTCTCTAAGCTTTTGGGATCAGAGGAAGACATATTGCATATTGATTATTCTATTTTTAATAACGGAAAATCTATATATAATATAAAGCGGAACTCTCAGCGGGTCCCACAAAGCTGACATGGCGCGCTGAGATTCTGCGTTAAGTGGAAAAATAGTCGTTTTTGGCTATTTTTAAATCTCATGATATTTTGATGAGATTATGAGGTGAATGTAAATCTTTTACGAGAGCTTTTTCATCTCCCTCCTTCTCATTCTTCTCATTTAATGACTCATGACCCGCATTCAATATAAATAATAATTCTCAAAATCAATGAGTTATTATAATGAATAGCCAATATATTTGAATATTTTACTGAACAAAAATCTTACACTTGACATGTTTATTTTATGTAATCATTTTTTAACTTATTTCTCTTTTCATTTTTATTTTTAATATCCATTATTTCTTATCTTTCTATATTTCAAGAGTATACCAATATTGCATTAAATTAGATGAATGAACGCACAAATATTTAGGCCGTTAATATTCTCCTATATTAAAAATAATATTCATTTTTCACCTATAAATAGTTATTCTCATCCATTCTTTCTACAATTTAGTTCTCCATTTCTCAAGTAGTCTCTTACTCCAAATATAATTTCATTCTCAATTCTTCTTTTATTTTAATATTATATTGATATACTTTTTTTCTTAATGCATTCTTTTATTCTCTTATGGTAACATAATTATATGTTTTTAATGGTAAAAATGTTTTGATTTTTTTTCTAAATATTTCTCTTTTATAGTTTTTGTTGCTATTAATGTATGATTATTCCCTCATGTGTTTAGTGTTGTGTTCTTTTAATTTTTTTTCTTTTGCAGCCTTCAACTTAGACATGGTAAGGTTTATTTTGTAAAAAAAGAATATTTAATATTTTTTATTTTTAATATTTCCTTTTTTTTGGTTAGGTGTGCATATTTGTTTCACCCTAGGATGATGATGGATAAGAAGATGAATTAGACCAACACTCATTAAAGTGGTTTTTTTTTTTTTTTTTTTTTTTTTTTTTTTTACATTGTAAATTAATTGTATTTACTTAGTCCTATTTTTATTACATAAGAAAATTATTTATTCATTTTTCATATTCAATCGAAATAAAAAAATAATTGATTTTATGAATAATTTTACTCTAAATTATAATTTTTTACCTAACTATGTATTTTCTTCTAACATATAAAATCTTTATTTCATTTGTTTTTTTTAGTCGTGTATTTCGATAATAAGGTATATTTATCGATTTTAGAAATTAACACTCAAATTTAAAAGTTAATTGGTTCAAATATTGAAGAAACTATATTTATTTATTTTTATTGTTTTATTTATTTATATATATTAAAAATTTATGAATTATTATATTCCTTTTATTTTAATAAATTTAGGAATCTCGAGTATAATTTTATTTTTTCAAGGCCACTATAATAATAATTTGAAATTATATTTAACTTATGTGTATGTTTTTCCTATCTTCTCATTTTTACAAATGAGAAATCTAAAAATTTGTTATGAACTTATATTATTCAATTCTATTTATAATCAATTGAATAATAATTAAAAAAACTAATTTAAAATGTGAAAATATAATCAACTATAGGGTAGTGAATAAGATTATAAAATATTGACTTCAATTTATTTACAATAAACAATAAGAAATAAAATGTTTAAAAGAAATGAAAGGTTACAAAATTTGAAAATTTTTTAATAAATGTTATGATTAATTGATATTGAAATGATAAATTAATTTAATTATGCATTTAATTGATTGAATAGATAACATTGATTTAATAATAAATAATATTCCAATGAAATACATATTAAATATCCAATAATAAAAGTGTAAGATTGATTTGTTATAACATCCATAAAAAAATTTTTAAAAAATAGCAATATAATTGAAATAATATATTATATTTTTATACTTGAGAGAATATTTCATTTAAAATAATTGATTTGTCTAACTTTATGATAAGTAAATTAGGTGATGAAAAGGGAAAAGACGAACATGTAGTTTAGTCGTATATAATTTTAGGATAAGGTTATTTAACTTAGTAAAACTAGAGCCGTAAAACGGAATAAATGAGTCAGGCTGCACGAACCGGGCCAATATAGCTCGTATTTTAAATGGACCAAAATTTTTTCAACCCTAACCCAACCCTTGTGGGTCTTAAACGGATCGGATTGACACTTTATAACACAATTTGTTACTTGCATGTTATATGGTAAGGATATTCAATAATAGTAAGTGAAATATAAAATACTATTAAAAAAAATTGAACTTTGTTGTCTTCCATCTTCTTTAACTATAAACACAAAATCGTAAAATGAAACTTATACCTTAAGCACACAACTAATTTACTTACTAAATTTGACCAAGAATGTATAGTTCAAGGTCAGTGTTATAAAATGTTCATTAATTTCAAATTTGTTCATTATGTTTTTTTAATTATGTGTAATAGCTACTTAAATATGTTAAATTTACTTATAATTTTTTTTATTTTAACATTTCAGATTAATAAAATTATAATAGTAATATTTAATTATAGAGATATAAACAAGGTTTTTTTAAATAAAATTAAAAAATATTTTCTTAATATTATGAGTCCATGTTATTTAAATATAATTTGCTATATAGTTTTTAAATAAGATTGTATTTTGATTTTAGTGTTGTTTTTAAATTCAATTAGTTCGAGAGTAAAAAATACCTTAAATATTAAAAAAATATATAAAAATGTATCCAAAATATAAGTTATCGTACATTTGAAATTTGAAATTATATTGTAAAAATATTAATAAACTCTAACATAAAATGATAAATTTAAATTATAATTAATATTTTTAAAAATGAGTGTATAATTGCTCCGTAGTTTAGATAATAGTATATACTCATTACTTAACCTCATTCCATTCTAATTTTATGTTATTTTATCTATTTATTTATACAGTTAGGTGGTAAGAGTCCAAAATAGAGAAACATCATAATTTTTTTGGGTTCTCTAAACTATATTACTAAAAGTTATAGATATAATTATTATAGTCCATAACTTATTTAATTTATTTTTAATAAAATAAATTAAAAACACCATAAATCTTACAAATCATATTAATCAATTTAAAACGTTTTTACACATAATTAAAAAAACATAATGAACAAGATATTTTTTTTTCATAATTAAAATAAACAAAAACAAAAAGAAAAAAAATATAAGACTAGAAAGGAAAAAATATTTTATCCAATAAAATTTAAGACTCAAATTTATTTTTTTCTTTTTCTTTTTTTTTTTCCAAATAGAGCCAAAGAACATATAATTGTTGTAGAGTAACAAATTATGATCTCTCTTTGGAATCAACTTCATGAGTCCAATTCTACCGTTTTCAATTGATGTATTTTTTAAAACTAATTATTTTATAAGAAAACTGGCACTTAGAAATGGAATTTCACTTATTAAAATGTTGTTCAATAAATTTGGATTTCTCTGGATATTGATTTGTGGTAGTCAATTAAAAAATTAAAATCAAATAAAATATCTCATCCTAAGTATGAAATTATATATAGTATATAAATTATATTATTTACATATAATTTATATTTTTATTTAATATATAAAAATATTTAAAATAAGAATTTATTAATTTTTTTATTAAAAAAAATTAACACCGCTTTGCGCGCGGGTCTCACCTAGTTTGTTAATGAGCAGGAAACTAATATGTTGTTAGCTGATATTAGTGAATATGAGATTTGGAAGGCGCTGCAGAGGATTGGTGTTGATAAAGCTCCAGGCCTTGATGGTTTTAATTCTCTCTTCTACAAAAATGAGTGGAAGTTAACTGGCCAAGATAAATGTGGGGCTGTGAAGGAATTCTTCAGATAAGATATGATCCTTAAACAGTTTAACACGACTATCTTGTGTTTGATTCCAAAAAAAATGAAGGGATAATAGAGGTAGATAAATTAAGACCGATAGCTTGCTGTATCGTTTTACTGAAAATAATATCTAAAATCTTAGCTGCAAGGCTAGCTTTGATTTTAGATAGGATAGTAAGAACCAATCAGGTTTTTTGAAGGGAAGGTGTATAAGGGATAATATTTTAATGGCTCATGAACTTGTCAACTTTATCATCTTAATAAAGGAGTTCCTAGCTATGCTATTAAAATATACTTGAGGAAAGCATATGATTCAATTAATTGGGATTTCTTAGAGGAAGTGTTGTTGGGTCTTAAATTTCCTTTAAGATTCATAAGCTGGATTATGGGGATTGTAAGGTCAGTTTACTATATGTTGGTAATGAATGGGGAGAGGGTAGGATATTTCAAGGGTAGGAAAGCATTGAGACGATTTGACCCTTTATCACCATTATTATTCGTTCTGTGCTTAGAATACTTGTTTAGGCTCCTAGGCAGTCCCTCAAATTGGTTCGAATTTCATCAAGGATGTTCAAAGCTGGCCCTTAATCACCTTGCTTTTACTGATGATTAACTAATTTACTGTGGTGGGGATTTAGAATTAGTTTCATAGGTAGCAAGTGTTCTTCATATTTTTGAGAAAGTATCAGGGCTGGCGGTTAATAAGAACAAAAGTGAGATGTTCACTTGCGGGGTTAAGCCTGAAATTAGTTTACAAGCTGCTGTTATGGGAATTCAGTTGGGTAGACTGCTAGTAAAGTACTTGGGTCTTCCTTTGATTTCAAAGGGCCTTAATAAGTCGAATTGCTTGCCATTGTTGAGCAAGTTTAGTAGATTGATAGGGGGTTGGTGTGGCAAGCAATTATTTTATGGTGGGAGGCTAGTGTTATTAAAATCAATATTGTAAGCTGTTCCTAATTATTGGTTCATGATATACAACTTGCCTAAATGCATTATACAATTGATGGAGGCTAAATGAAAATCCTTTTTGTGGAGTGGAAAAGAGGAAGGAAAGAGACATCTTGAGACTTTGAACAATTTCAGTAAGCCTAAGAATGAAGATGGTTTGTTTGGGGTTGTTCAATTTTGAAGAAATGAACAAAGCTTACCTCCTGAAGAATGTATGAAATATCTTGGCAGGTAGAAGATCATTATGGGTTGTTTGGATTAATTTGAAAAAGCTAAAGAAAGAAAGCTTCTAGAATATTAAAAATCACCCCCTCAGACACTGCCTGCTGGAAAGGATTATTGAAGCTGAGGCAGGGGATTAAAAGTCTCTTCCTTTATAAACCTAGTGAGGATAGAAACTTTTCATTATGATTTGATCCTTGGCTAGATAATGGTGCATTGTATGATAAGTATAATAATTTCGAATGGAAAGATGTGGATATTCCAAAGAAAGCTTTGATAAAGGATGTTTGGAGGAAGAATTCTTGGATGCTACCTGATGCTTCCTCAGATGTCATTTTGAATTCTTGGGAAGTTGTAAGAAAGGTCAGTGTTGTTGACAAGGACATGGTGATTTGGAAAGACAATGATGGTAGGTTCTCTATCAAGTCTACCTAGAAAAGTATAAGAGAGAAAAAAAGTGAAGTTAAGTGGAGAAATCTGGTTTAGAAGAACCCTTTGAGAAAGTATAGCTTTGTGTTATGGTTGGTGATTAAGAGCAGACTGCAAGTTAAACAATGGTTAAAGAAATGGATTCCTAACATTTATGAATGATATGTAATTTGTTTGTCTTCCTCAGAATCTACACAACATTTGTTCTTTAAATGCTCATTTATAAAGAAAATTTGGAAAAAAGTGGTAGATTTTTGTAATATGAGTCATATAGGTGGTGATTGGAGAAGAGTTAGTTATGATTTTGTTAGAAAATCAGTGGGAAAACCAAAATTTGTAGATTGAGGAGAATGATGTTAGCGGTTACTGTGTATAGCATTTGGAAAGTAAGGAACGAGTTTTTGTTTCAGCAGAAAAGTCCAGATGCGGCTTTGATCTGGAAGGAAATTCAAAATAATGTCCTATTAACATTTAAGTGTTGTCATTACCTATTTCAATTCTCTGCAGTTGAGTGGTTTTTCTTTTATGAGTCAGTGTAAGAGCCAGTTGTGTTACATTATTATATTTCTGTAGCAGCAATTTCTATGTTTTGCAATGAGTTAGTAGTTAGCTTTTGAGGTTGTTGATTGTTTGTCTAAAATCTGTATTTGAGATTTAGACACATGAATTTGTACAGATTTCTACTTTTGGATTAATATCCATACATATATATATTTAATAAATATACACCGGCAAATTAATTTTAATATATTTTTGAAAATACATATTGACGATAAATTATTTTAATTTAAAATATTTAAATAAATATAAATAATAAGCGAGATTAAAATAAAATAAAAACTTTTGAAAATACTTATAAAGAATATATAACAATATTATATACCAACAAAGAAGAGATGGTTTGAGTACTTTATCTGAAATAGTTATCAATAATGGCGAGGAAAAAAAGAAAAAAAAAAGGGTAGAATTGTGTAGCAAGAGACAAAAAGATAACCACAAGCACATAGCCATCATTTGGGGTTATTTATGATTATAAAATAATCACTTTTTAGGTGGTGAAATGTTAAGCATACTCTTCATCCATCTCAATTTTCATCCATCTCAATTTTCATCCGTCTCAATTTTACATTGATGCATTATTGTTATAGATGTAAATTTAGGAAGGAGAAGGGGTATGTTTGGGATTTCCCCACCCCATGAGTGATTGTTTTACAATCACAAGCAGCCCTAAACACATACTATAATGCCTTATCTTTTCAAAGTATATCTTTTCTTCTCCCACCCTTTCTTATTTATAAAAATTACCGAGGGAAAAAAGAATTAAATTTTTTATTTAAAGAAAAATATCTACCTAGATAAATTAATTTATAATTTAAATTCAAATATTTTATTAAAATTTTTTTAAAATTATATCTTCAAATTTTATTATATGCATATTTATAATATAAATAATTTAAAAATATTTTTATTAAAAAGCAGGATTCTAAAACTTATTACGTATAAAATTAAAACCCTTCTATTTATTATTATTAATAAATCAATAAAATTAAGTTTTTACTACTTTTTATTTCAGTTTTCATTTTAGGATTTCCACACACTTTTTAAGAAATTAGATAAATATCATTAATTAGTGGTGAAAATAGTTGTGACGGTAAAAAAAATTCATTTTATTAATGTAAATGATAATAAGAAATGCCAATTAATACTTAAGGACAAAGTTGAAAAATAATAATTAATGCTCTCTTTAAAATTGAAAAAGATATTTAACGAAGCAAAAAAATTAAATCGTAAAACATCATTTACAATGAAACACAGGGAGTATTATTTACATTTATACTATTTATATGATAAATAAATAAACAAATATGGTAAATACTGCACAAAAATTTAGTTAATACAATACCTTTTTCATTTTTTTTTTTTAATTTATGGATGTCTTAGTTCAATTTATATTTATTCGTTTTTTAATTAATTAATATTTTAATTTATGGATATCCTAATTCAATTTATATTTAAATTCTATATAATTAATAATTCAATATATTGGTTGTGTTTGGTCCCAGTAGCATTTTTAATAGCGTTTAAATTTTTTTAAAGCGTTTAACATTTTTTAAATAGCGATTAGTGTATATTGTTTCAACTAGTGTTTTTAATAAATATTGTTTGGTAAATTAACATTTTATTTATCTAATAAAGTTCAAATGATATAAAAGGATATAATATAAAAAAATAATTATTTTTAAGTTTAAAATTAATTTTATAGTGAAATCATTTTTTTCCTCAGTAAGTAACAAAACTAAATAATAAATTTATAAAAAAAAAAACCCTACTTTTTTCCTATGTTTTTGTAAAAAAAATAAATATTTACTTTATTGTAAATGAAATTAAGATAAATTGTAAAAAAAAAATTATAAAATAAAATGATTAAAAAAAAGTAATTTAAAACTAATTTAGATGAGGATAATTTGGGAAGAATTTTTTAAAGTTTTTTACTCAAAAACTAAACGTTACTCTAAGGAACGTTTTAAAAACTCTCTAAAAAAATTTCTAAAATTAGATTATAAGTTGTTTATCCAAACAAAGATATTTTTTTTTTTGTCTTTAGAATTTTGAATAAGTCAAAATACTAAATTTTAAGAAAAAAGTTTAGGACAAACATAGCCTAAGTGTGTTGGAGTGTGTACATATCTTTCTAATAAAAACATCATTTCTCCATTTTTTTTTTTTTTTTTTTTTTTTTTTTTTTTTTTTTTTAGGATTTTTAATATCTTCTTTTTTAATTTTTAAAATGATAATGATAACTTTTATATTATTCTATTTAAATTAATTATTTTCTATTTTAAAATATATACTTAAAAAAAAAAAAAATTCATATTAAGGTTAAAACTTGAAATTAAGGTATGATATGGTGCGGTAGTTACCAATATCCTAAATAAAATTTATATAATTAAGATAATTTATAATTCAAATAAAAACTAATATATTTATGTAATAAAGTTTATAATATATATATATATATATATATATATATATAGGGTTTGTATCAAATGAGAAAGTCATCTCTCATTGAGAGATGAGAAAGTTAATCTCAACTGTTAAATTTTCATCCAACGGCTGAGATTTATGTATTTTTCTCTCTCCTCAACCACCCATTCAAAAAATAAAAAAGGTGAGATAATGAGGAAAGAAAAAGTCATCTCTCATTGAGAGATGAGAAAGTTAATCTCAACTGTTAGATTTTCATCCAACGGCTGAGATTTATGTAATTTTCTCTCTCCTCAACCACCCATTCAAAAAGTCAAAAAGGTGAAATAATGAGGAAAGAAAAAAAATATAAATCTCGACCGTTGGATTAAAATCTAACGGTTAAAATTAACTTTCTCATCTCTCATTGAGAGATGATTTTCTCATTAGATACAAACTCTCTCTCTCTCTCTCTCTCTATATATATATATATATATATATAATCAACGCATAAATCTACACCTTCCATATATATCGAATATCTATTGACATAACTATATATATAATTCGAGTTGTAAATCAGTAGATAATCCCTTGTAATTAGGTCTTGATTAATGTTTTCCATATTTAGCTTTCCATTGTAATTATATAAGGAGACTATCTCTTTGAGATGAATATAGAAAAACAGAGATTCTTTTTTCAAATTTACATGGTATCAGAGCCTCAGTGTTTTTTTTTCTTTGATCTGTAATTCTTTTTTGTCTCCTCTATTCCAATGAATTCTCACCAACATCGTCCAGTCATGAAACTCGATAGGAAAAAGTATTTCCTATGGACATTATACTTTCATAATTTCTTGGAAGGAAAAGAACTTTGGGGACATTGTAGTGGCTCTCTTACTTGCTCTGCTACAATCCCCACGAATCAAGATGATGTCAACAAATGGATAGTCGGTGATGCCAAGGTCAAGACTTACATCATGGAATATGTGGACAACTCCATCGCTGTCAATCTTAGCCCCATGAATACGGCTCATGCAATGTGGTCCTACCTTCAACGCCTCTATCAACGCAGTAGTGCTGCTCGTATGTATCAATTGGAATAATCTTTCAGCACTCTTTCTCAAGATTCTCGCAGCATCCAAGAATTTTATTCTGAAGTAATTATGATTTGGAATGAAATGGATCTGATTACTACTGATATTCCTGAAGTCGCACTCATCACGGTCACTAAATTATGTGAACAGTCCTGTTGCCGTTCATTTCTCATAAAGTTATGTCCCGAGTTTGAACATATTCGTGTCTCCATCCTCAACCGCGAGACTTCCTATAGTCTTGATAGCATCCTGACCGGTCTTCTTGCCGAAGAAACTCATCTTTCATCGATTGCTTCACTCATTCCGTCTCATGGTGCGTTCAAAAGTAAATACCATGATGTCTCGAAAGTTAAGTGTTTTACTTGTCATGAGAAAGGGCACTATGCTTCTCAATGCCGCCGAAAGTCGAACCCCTCTACCAAACCTTTTTGTTGCTACTGCAAACAAGATAGGCATTTGATTGAGAATTGCAAGATACGTCATCCCCGTCCAGGCCGGTCATCTACTCCTTCCGCATTTGCGTCCTCTGCCCAGCCTACACTGCTTGATCCTTCTTTATCCTCTGATAGCGATCTTGTGCAACAACTTATACAAGGTCTTCAATCTGCTGGGTTTGGTAATACTCATCATAACACCTCTTGAGTTGTTGATTCTGGTGCCACCCACCATATGACAGGAAATCTGCATGCCTTTGATTCATCCCTACCTTATACATCCTCTGGCACTATTACAGTTGCAAACAACATGAATTTTCTGATTCAACATAGTGGCACTTTAAAGTTTTCTTTTCCTAATCTACCTCCCTTGATATTGTCTGATGCTCTTTATGTTTCTAAGTTATCAGCCAATTTAATTTATGTCAATCAACTTGTGCAACAAAATTACTTAGTCTCATTTTCCTTATCTGGTCGTCTTATTCAGGACCTGCGCACCAAGAAAGTGATTAGGAGAGGCCGTAGACAAGGAAAACTTTTTATCTTGGATTTTGGATATTCTACCGATAACCACAAATGTTTTCTCGCTCCTTTGTCTCAAGAAGTGAACTCAACTAATAAGCTTAGGAGTCTTTTGCATAAATGCTTTGGTCACCCCCATGCTTTTAATTTAAAGTCTTTATTTTCCTCCGGAGAATTGTTATTTGTCAATGCTCCCAAGACTAAGGTTAATATAGACTGTGAAGCATGTATTCTTGCAAATTCTCACACTTTACCATTTAATAAAAGTCTTCATCATACTTCCTTTATGTTTGAACTTATACACTCTGATGTTTGGGGTCGGCCAGCACAGTCTCTATATCTTGAAATTTCTATTATATTCTCTTTGTTGACGATTGGACTCGCTATTGTTAGGTATATTTTATTTGCCATAAATCTGAAGTGATGCAAGTTTTTCAGTATTTTATGCTATGGTCCGTACACAGTTTCACAAACAAATCAAAACTCTTTGGACCGATTTAGGAGGTGAGTACATGTCTATGGCATTTGAACACTTCTTGGTCATAGAAGGTGTTATACACCAGCGAACTTGTCCACATCAATCTCAACAAAATGGTGTGTCTGGACGGAAACATCATCATATTATGGAGACAACTCATGCTTTTCATTTACAAGCGAAATTGCTGAATATCTTTTGGGCGGATAGTGTTCACACAGTCGTATAGTTGGTTTATCGTATGCCAACTACGGTATTACAAAATATCTCTCCCACCCAAAAGCTCTTTGGTTTTAAGCCTATCTATACTAATCTTTGACTATTTTGGGTGTATATGCTATGTCCTTTTTCCCCGGTCTGAACATTCCAAAATTGAGGCGAATTCTTTTAAGTGTATTTTTGTGGTATATTCGGATACTCAAAAAGGTTACCGCAACTATGATTAGGATGCACAAAGGATGCGTGTATCTCGCTGTTAGGATTTGACAAAAATTAATATTCAATATACTAATCTTTATTTGGAAGCTCAGAAAGATTTGAAGGCTATATTGGAAGTGAAATATTTGAAGACCATTTTGGAAGTATTATATTTGACTAGGAATTGTATTTTGTCTTAGTAGAATTGCAATTAGGAAAGAATCATTTTTCCTCCTTTTAAGGAATTCTAGTAATAATAGGTTTCCTAATTTATTATGATTTACTTGGTGAGTAAGTCATTGTTCACTATAAATATGATGCTGTAGTCTTCAATTGTATAGACACAAATTAAGAGATCTAGAGTGTCTTGTGAGTTTCTTTCTTGTGAGCTTGGGTGAGGCTTGTAATTAGGTTAGAGAGTGTTTACTGGTTGTGGTTGTAACATCTTTTGCTACATAGTGAAAATCTATGTCCGTCCTGACGTCCATGGTTTTTTTTTTTCCGTTTTGAATTTCCATGTAATCCTGGAACGTTATTATTTTATTTTCTTATCTTTTATTTTGTTTACTTATTATTGATCGAGACGAATTCTGCTGCGACAAGCCCGATTTTCCTAACACTCACAATGTTATTTTTTTTGGATTTGTCATATTTTGCTTCTTCTCCTCATATATCACCGACTGTCCATGTTCCTTTGTCCTATCATTTTGATGATGAGTAGCCTGTTCCTTATCCAGTTCAAGTTCCCTGTGCCGCTCCTCAACCATCACCGAATCCGGTTCCAGGTAGCTCTACTTCCTCTTTACCTCCTCTACCTTCACTCCCTTCCTCCATAATTGTCACTACACGTTCAGGTCGATTAATCAAACCTCCTGACCACCTCACATTACTCTCTACACTTGACCAAATTTCTATTCCTAGATCTTATAAGTAGGCTACAGATTGTAAAGAATGATGTTTAGCAATGCAAGGGAGATGGATGCGTTAGAAAGAAATAATACTTGGGATTTGTTTCCTTTACCTCATAACCAACCTTTGGTAGGCTATATATGGGTATATACTCTTAAGTTTAAATATGATGGCACGTTGGATCGCTATAAAGCTCGGTTGGTCGCTCAAGATTTTAAACAAGAATATGGTGTTGATTATGATCAAAAATTTGCACCGATGGTGGAAATGACTACAGTTTGTACCTTGATAGCTATTTCCACCATTCAGAAGTGGGAGATTTATCAAATGGATGTCACTAATGTTTTCCTCAACAGTGATTTAGTTGAAACAGTTTATATAAAGCCTCTCCTGGATACCAAAATTCCCCCTCTATGGTTTTGCAGGCTGCGGAAGGTGCTTCATGGGTTGAAACAATCTCCTCGTGCTTGGTTTTTTAAGTTAAAGTAAATTCTATTACAGGGGGGTTATTGTCAGAGTTATAACGACTACTCTCTATTTATATCATCTTTGTCAAAAGGAAATGTTTTTGCCTTAATCTATGTCGATGATCTCCTCATTACAGGTGATGATTTAGAGGGTATTACCAAGATTAAAAACCTTATACAATTCTCTTTTCAAATGAAGGACTTGGGGCGTGCCCCATACTTCCTTGGGTTTGAAATTTCTCTTAATCACCATGGCTACTTCCTTAGCCAATAAAAATATACTTGTGACCTCCTTGATATGGCTCGACAAATGGATAAAAATATTGTTGATACACCATTCGAGCTTAACACACAGTATACAAAGAATGCTGGTCAGCCTATCTCAGATCCTACTCTCCACCATCCACTTATGGGCAGCTTAGTATACTTGATAGTGACCCATCTTGACATTGCGCATGCTGTTCTTATTCTCAGTCAGTACGTCTCTGATCCGCGTTGTCTTCATCTCACGGCTGTGCATCGCCTCATCCGGTACCTTCGTTCCACTCTCTCTTGGGGTTACACTACGACAGTGCTTTTTCTTCTGTTATATGTGCATTTTTGATGCAGACTATGGTTGCTGTCCGGATACTCGTCGTTTGACAATGGGGTATTGTGTCTTCCTGGGAATGTCGCCTTTATCATGAAAATCGAAGAAACAGGCAACCGTTTCCAAGTCATCCACTGAAGCAGAATATCGAGCTATGTCAACAACTAGTAGTGAGGTGGTCTAGTTACAGCGTTTGTTAGCTGATTTTGGGATCAATTCATCCTCGCCAACTCTTATGTATTGCGATAATGAGAGTGCGGTAAAGATTGCTTCGAATCCGATATTTCATGAACGTACCAAGCATATCGATATCGATTGTCACTTTGTCCGTAAACATTTGAAGAAGGTATCATTTCTCTTCCGCATGTCTCCTCCAAAGACCAACTTGCTGATTTCTTCATGAAATCACAGACGAAAAAGCATCATGAATATTTTATTAGAAAATTATTGGTTGACTACCATCAGTTTGAGGGGGAGTGTTAATCTACACCTTCTATATACATGGAATATCTATTGACATAACTATATACATAATTCGAGCTGTAAATCAGTAAATAATCCCTTGTAATTAGGTCCTTGTAATTAGGTCTTGATTAATGTTTTCCATGTTTAGCTTTCCATTGTAATTATATAAGGAGACTATCTCTTTGAGATCAATATAGAAAAACAGAGATTCTTTTCTCAAGTTCACATATATATATATATATATATATAGTCAAACCTCTCTATAACTGTCATTCTCTATAATAACAATTCACTATAACAGCTGGATTTCTTTCAGAACCGATTTCTTATATGTTATTTTAATTAGTACTATCAAAACGGAATCAAAGTCCGCGGACTATCCGGGTCCGCCCGTAATTTGTACGGATATGGACTTAGAAAACTAGTGTCCATTTTGATCGCGGGCTTTTTTATCCACTCCGTACGGATAACGGACTTTAGCGGACCGGAGCGGATATATCCGCGGATATCCGCTACTTTCAATATGAATTTTTTTAAAATTAAAATTTTCTAACATGCTCTAATTTAATTAAAAAACATCAAGATTCACAACTAATAAACCCTAAACTTCACAGTGTCGATATCCAGCTCTCTTAAACACCCACCGTTAATAACTAGTGTACGGATATGGACTTAGAAAACTGGTGTCAATCTACTCCAGTCCGCTTTGGAGTGTTTTTTTTCCAAAATATTTGATAATGGTTGTTTTTATATTTTGTGATAGTCTTTTGAGTTTGTGCAAATTTTTAGACCATAACTATGTCGTTTATTTCATGTGACATTTATACTTCTTATTAGTGTTTTAGTTTTAATCTTTTTTATTATACTCGATTCTCTATTACTTTGGTAGTTAAATCAATATGTGATGGAATATAAATATATATATATAACCCTACTTGAATAAGATGGATGTAAAATAGCTTATAAATTGAATAACAAAGGCCATAAAAAATATACAACTGTTAAATAATATGCATTAATAAAAAAAGTTGAAAATTAACGGACATGTCCGGGTCCGTCCATATGGATCCGCGGGCGGACCCGGACTTGAAAAATAAATCCGTTTTAGAAAACGGACATGTCCGCTCCGGTCCGTTTTTTTGAAAAAGTCCGTACGGATCGGACTGTCCGTTTTGACAGTGCTACTTTTAATCTTCTATAACAGCAATTTACCTATAACAGCAACAGCTGAAATTTGAATAGAACACTCGGTATAAAATTCATCCTCTATAATGGCCTACTCAAATATAATACATTATTTTTTTTAATAAAATAATATAAAATTTTAAAATTTAAATAACTATTGTAATAAACTTTAACCGATAAAAGAATTTTTTAATGTTTAATAACTAAAATGACGAAGGAAAAGATTGAATAAGCAATAATAATAAATATAATTGACTTTGAAAGATTTTATAACTATAAATAATTAATGAAAATAATTTGAAATATTAAAACTTAAAACATCCGCAACACTGGTTTCTGAGGGAGACTCCCATAGGACAAAAGAGACTCTGCATGGTCTCTCCACATTAGATTGCTTTCAAGGAAAAACAATTGACAACCCTTTTTGCTGAAAGTTTGGACCAAAATCTTTCTCAATTCAAGCGTTATATTGCTAGTAAGAGATTGAATAAATTGAACTTTAAAAATGTTCTAAATTATGCATATTGTATTTAGAGTTTATTTTTCCAAAAAAAAAAATTATTATGAATTTATAACAGCCAAGTGAGATTTACCTCCTTCATATGGCTGTTGATGGAGCCGAATTTCTCTGGGACTTCGAACCCCTCAAGGTAAGGGCTAAGATCTCTAACTGTCATCTCCGGAATTTTCGTGATCCCTTTTTTTGCCTGTTTTCCTTGCTTATATAGGATTCCTAGACGCTCCTGGAAATCCTAACAGACTATTCCAGCTGGAACACCGAGATTCGCGGATATCAAATAACTGCTCCAGCTCAGCCTTCTAGAAGATTTTCCTAATTTTGGCCGAAATTCCGAGAATGTCTTTCGGCCGAAATCTGTTAGATTATGTGGAGGTGTTTTTCACTTATCTGGGAGATATATCTCGACTGGATCATACGAGGCTTTCATAGGCCCAACCTTACAAGAGGGCCAGCTTTGGCCGAAATTATAAGAAAATAGTTACGCGGCCGAAATCGTGGAAACATATGAGGCTTCATGGGCCCATTCTTCAGAGAGGGCCAAATTCGGCCGAATTTTTAAGATAAAAGTTTTCGGCCGCAAACATTCAGTGAATATAGAGACCATTGCCCTTCATCTTGCGGCCGTAGGTTTCAGTGTGTCAAAGTATCCATCAGTGACTCCCCCCACTCCTGGATTTATTGAGACCTCAATAAAATCAGGAGTTTTTGAGAATTTCGGCCGCAAAATCAATCGACTGAACACACTAATTTTATCAAGGGTTCTTTTGGAGGGAAAAATTAGATGACGTCAAGTTTAACCTAACCTAACCTAGTCTAATCTAACCTAACCATGGTTATCGTTTTGGGAAAATGTGTCGTCTTCTTTAAGGAGACCTTTTGGTTTTTCAAAACCCATTCTCAAATAAAGCTCCTCACTCTTCAACTTCTCTCTCTACCGGAAATCTATTCCAGGCATCACCGACGTTGAAGACCAGGTGAGTTACCATTTCTAACACCGGATTCTAAACCACCGTTAGTTGCTGATTGTTTGCCATCTATTTTCAGACCTATTTAGGCCATATTCCGACGTGTGTCGACACCTCTTCTCTCTTCGTTATTCACCTTTAAGAAACCAAGTGAGTAAAAAAAACTTCTCCCTTTCTTTGATTAATTTAGGTTTTAAGTAGTTGTATGTTTTTGTGTTCGCCACGCAAGTCATTCTGATTATCGAAAAGTTTTTCGGCCGCATTTCCCTGGGCCTTAGAATTTCGGCAACTAATAACTTCAAACCATCTGCGGCCGAATTTAACTTCGGCCGAATTTACTGACATTTAACTAGGAGCCTTTCATATCCCTTGAATTAGCGGCCGCAACAATGTTCGATCGCATATTAGATCGATCGAAAAGAAGTATATCGATCACACTATAGCATACCTCTATTAACTTTACTAACAATAATCTTTTACGGTTCAGGAGCCATATGGAAAACTCAAATAGTAGCCACTCAAGGAGGAGAATATTGCGATCGAACGAAGCTGTTTAAGGCCTACCTACTCAACCTTTAGATAGTCAATGGAGCCCCAGCGGCCGTAGTGTTAGGACTGTTTCTACCTCCTCCATCTCGAGTTCTTCACAAAATAGGCATTCGGCCGTAGAAATAGGAGTTACATTAGCGAGCTCAGAACCTCACCACCGTTTACCTTTTGGAATGGCAGAAACAAGGATTGTTTCCCGGCCGCAGGGACAAGGCATCCCTTTGATTGATTTAGAAAATCCACAGCCACATCTTCGTAACGTCGACCGAAGCATCAGGCCCTGCACAGCCCTTTGTGACCATACTCGGACGAATCTAACCAAAGCTTCCCTAAGATTGATGAGAATCAATTACGATATAGCCGACGATGTTGAGTTAGCTTTACTGGCCGACCATGAACACCCTGGGTGGCTGGTACCTGGGTGGCATTTCTTTTACCTGGACCCATTGGCGAATGGGGTCCGCTTTCCAATTAAGGGGTTAGCCAAAACAATATTGGATCACTATGAAATCGCCCCAAGCCAGTTATGTCCCGGCGGATGGAAGATACTACTGGCTTTGGATGTTTTGGGTTTGGCTCAAGGGTTACAGCCGCTCTCCATCGATGACTTTCTACAAAGTTACTTCCTCCGTGAGCATGACCGGGATAGAGGTCGATATAGTATCCGTGTGCGGTCGAAACCGAACGCTCTTATACTAAATCTGCCAACCAGAGATGATAAAGTCTGGAAACAGTCTTACTTCCTCGCAAGAGGAAACATTGCGGCCGGTAGCACTCCTCTAGCTCCGCAATGGCGACTTATAGGTATTTTTTTATATAATTACATTGTTGTTAAATCATGTAACTGACTTGCATGTATTCTTTTGACAGATCCGAGTGAGCTAAGTAAAAAGAGAGACTTCGACCGCATTTGATGAAGGACAGCTCGGTTACTTGCGGCCGAAGAAAAGGAACGCTTGTGGAAGACGCTCTCTAATCCTAGCAAGCTATACCCTTCCTTCCTCTGGTCGGACGTAAAATCTCGGATTGAAGGTAGATCCTATCCTCTACCTAAATCCGTATTCGGTTGGGCACTTGCAAGAGTTTCAACCGAACAATTGTTTAGACACCGGTTTCTTGACCCCGTTACGCCTTTGGAGCGTATGGTTGTAGGCGAATCAATGGAGGCCGCAAGAAGGAGAGCTAAGGATATCTCGTTCTTAGACTTGGAGGAAACGATGAGGGACAAGAAGGACAAAGGAAGAAAGAACAAGTCTAGGAAGAAGAGTTCGGCCAAAAAGGAACGGGGGAAGGAGCCTGAACTCCTTGAGAACACTGCGAAAGTGAAATCTCCGAAGTGGCCGAAGAGACCTCCGGTCGATGATCTGAGCCAAACCATGGCGTCCATTTCTTTGATTGACAATCTAGAGTCTGGTCTTGAGCTGCTGATGGGGAGCAACCTGAATGCGGACCGTCAAGCTATTGCCAACTGGAACGATGACAGAATTGTCGAATTCGCGGCCTCTCGGGCACAACAGGTATTTTGAGTTTGAAATACTTGTCGCCTTCCTTTTCTCTTTCCCCTGTCTTTTCATACTTTATTTCCTGCAGGCGGCATTTATTGCCTATGAAACCGGCCACAGGCTGCGCTGGATTCGGAACCAGTATGATATAGTCAAAGGCGAGCTCGTAACTGCGCGGTCGAAATTGGAAGAGAGCCAGGATCGCTTAAAGGCTACGATAAAAAAGATGGATACTCAGAACTCCACAATTTCGGATCTCAACATCAAGTACAACAATCTTTTGGCCGAGAAGACTGGACTGGAAGACCGTGTGCGCACGCTAGAAGAAGACCTCAAAGTTATGAAGACGGCCGCCCATTTGAAGACCAAGCACGATTTGTTCAAGGAATTTGAACAGCATGGGGGCTCGGAATGGGACCTTCAAGCAGCTTATCAAGCCTGGGAGGCCTTTGTTTCCTTTGACGAGGAGGCCGAAGATGAAGGTGATGAAGATGAAGAAATGGGGGATGACATGGAAGGGCCGTCAAACCAGGGAGGAGGAGGAGATGATGAAGGTGTTTAGCGATTCGTTCACTGAATTTGGGCGGCCGATTTCATTATGTTTTGAAACTGTATTCGGCCGATTAGCTTAGGTTTCTGGCCGTTTGTACTTTTTCTATGTTTGACCGTTATTTTAGTTTCTATGCTTAATTATGTGAACGTTCATACTAAATTTCAATTTATGATTTACAAGCATCAGCAAAACTATGCTATCAAACTTGTGTATTTGTATTTCAGATGTTTGTTCAATACAACATGTAAATGACAACATCGAAGTTGTTAAAAGCGTTGCTTTACAATACATGACTACAGCGTGTCTCAAGAGTTCACGGTTGCCATATTTGAGCGGTGTCAAGCTTATTCGAGTCGCGGCCATCCTGAAAAAGATGACTATGTTTATCAAGTGAAGACTTGGAGTTGGGTCGATCAACGTTAAAATCGGCCGTGAAAACGTACCTGAAATATAGGTTGAAGCCTGCTATGTCCATTGCCTGAATAGGCTGCTATCGGACTCGCTGCGTGACCTGGTGATTTTGGAAAAGTAGTGTTTCAGTAGACAGAAGTGTCTGACGCTTATACGAGAGCGAAGTGACTGAGGTGAAAACTAAAAAGGAAGTATTAAGTCATAGTGGTACCTTATTGGTGGAATAGTTTTAAGTGTACCGCGTTCCATGGGTTGCCCAATTTCTTTCTTGTGCTGTCTGCGAGGAGGTATGCACCCCGGCCAAATGCCTCTACAATAGTGTAGGGCCCTTCCCAGTTTGGTGCAAGTTTTCCGTCCCCTGGCGTCTTCGTGTTTTGGAAAACTTTTCTAAGCACCTTATCACCGGGCTTGAACCTGCGTATGCGGGTCTTTTTGGCGTGCAATCGCGATAAGGCTTGTTGGTATGATTCGATACAGATTAAAGCTGCTTCTCGCCTTTCGTCGATAGTGTCCCTGTCCAACGATAGTAGCTCCTCGTTCCACTTTTGGTCGATCATCAATCTGATTATAGTAATACGGGTCTCGCTTGGTAGCACCGTGTCTGTGCCATAGACCAGTGCGAAAGGCGTGTCGCCTGTTGCTCATTTAGGTGTACAGCGATAGGCCCAAAGCACCTCGTGGAGTTTATCGTCCCATGTTGCCTTTACCCTGCATACCTTCTTTTTTATCATTCCTATGATCGTTTTGTTGGTCGATTCTGCCTGCCCGTTGGATTGAGGGTATCGGGGTGTAGAGTAATGCAGCTTGATGTTCCAATTGCTGCAAAATGTTTTGAAGTTCCTGGAACTAAACTGCGTCCCATTGTCTACTACTATCTCCTTTGGGACGCCGAATCTGCAGATGATTTGCTGTCAAACAAAAGCCATCATTTCGCGGTCGCGTATGTTTGCTAGTGGGGCTGCTTCTGCCCACTTGGTAAAGTAGTCTGTAGCGATAACTATGTATTCATTGCCATTTGCGGTCTTTGGTAGCTTGCCGACTATGTCCATCCCCCATCGAGCGAAGGGCTAGGAGGGGAAGAAGGGGTGTAGTTCTTCTGCATGCAAATGGGTTATGCTCGCGTATTTTTGACACTCTGGGCATTTAAGGACGAAGTTGCAAGTGTCAGCCCTCATTGTCGGCCAGTAGTAACCTGCTCGGTGGGCAGCTAGTGCCAAGGATCTAGGGCCGCAGTGTCCTTCAGCGCTGCCGAGGTGCAATTCACTAAGGAGGTAGGCGATTTCAGGCCCGCTTACGCACCTGAGCAGTGGCCTGTCTAGGGATCTCCTATAGAGGACGAGGTCTGGGTTACCAGGCAGGCCAATCAATGTATAGCGAGCAGCCTTTGCCCTGATCTTGCGGGCCATTTGTTTGTCGTCAGGCAGTTCGTAGTCTTGCATGTAGCGCTTGATTGGCGTCCTCCAGTCGTTTTCTTCGATGGAGAATGTTTCGGGCGTAGTTTCCTTGTGTAATGCGGATTGGCGGAGTATGGTCATTGGCACGTTGCGGTCGCAACCCCTTTTTGTCGTGGCGCCGAGGTTGGCAAGTAAATCTGCCCTGATATTGCGGTCTCGTGGTACCTGCTGAATGGTGAATCGTTCCAGACCACCCCGTAGTTGGTCTACAATATTCAGGTAGGCGATCATTTTGGTGTCTTTGGCTTGATAGTGGCCATTTACCTGATTTGCAACCAGCTGGCTATCGCTGAATATGTCTACATTTTTTGCGCCTATTTCTGCGGCCGATTGTAGCCCTAGTATTAATGCCTCATACTCGGCTTCATTGTTGGTTGTCCGCCATTCGCACTTGATTGCCCTTTCCAATATATCTCCTTCGGGCGTTACGAGGACTATCCCCAGTCCGCTGCCCCTATGGCTGGTGGCGCCATCTACGATCAGTTTTCAGGGTCGCGACTGGTCTCCTGCTATGTTGTGAATTTTGTTTGTATGCTTCTCGGTCACTGCGGATGTGAAGTCAGCTAGGAAATCTGCTAATGCCTAGGCTTTGACGGCCGACTTGTGACGGAACTTGATGTCATGTTCGCTTAGTTCAACGGCCCACTTTACCATTCTTCCCGATAATTCTGGTCTGTGAAGAACCGCCCTTATGGGGTGTTCCGTTATAACTACGATAGGATGTGATTGGAAGTATGGCCTGAGTTTTCGGGTAGCGGTTACGAGTGCCAGCACCAATTTCTCCATTAATATGTACCTTTCTTCGGCGGGGAGCAGTCCCTTGCTTATGTAGTACACTGGTGCATGTTTTGTTCCCTCAACGCGGGCCAAGACTGCTCTTACGACTGTCTCTGATACGGACAGGTACAACAATAGTTCTTCTCCATCGAGTGCTTTGGACAGGACCGGGTTGGTCGACAGTTGTTCCTTGATGGCCTCTAATGCTTCCTGGCATGTTTGGTCCCATTCAAATGGGACTCCTTTCTTCAGGAGTCGAAAAAAAGGATGACATTTCTCGGACGAGGCGGGTATGAACCTGTTTAGTGCCGTCAGGCGACCTGTTAGCTTCTGGATGTCTCTCTTTACTTTAGGTTGCCCGACGTTTTCTATTGCCCGTATCTGGTCTGGGTCCTGTATGCCTCTTTTAGTGACTAGATAGCCTAGGAACTTTCCTGATGCGACACCGAATGAGCATTTAGATGGGTTCAGCTCCATGTTGTAGCGCTCCAATACTTGGAATGCTTGCTCTAGGTGGTCGAGGTGTTGCTCAGCTTTTAGCGATTTCACCAACATGTCGTCGATGTATACTTCCATGGTCTTCCCGATGAGGTTGGCGAACATGCGGTTGACGAGCCTCTAGTATGTGGCGCCTGCATTTTTGAGGGCAAAGGGCATCACTTTGTAGCAGTAGGTGCCCCTCTCTGTTATGAAGGCTGTCTTTTCGGCGTCCGCGGGGTGCATCAGGATCTGGTTATACCCGCTGAAGGCATCCATGAAGCTCAGTAGCTCATGGCCGGCAGTTGCGTCAACTATGGTGTCAATGTGCGGCAGGGAAAATGAGTCTTTGGGACAGGCTTTGTTCAGGTCGGTGAAGTCTATGCAGACCCTCCATTTTCCATTTTTTTTACGCACGACAACCACGTTGGCTAGCCAGTCTGGGTATTGTACCTCTCGCACCGACCCGATGCTCTTGAGTTTTTCGACTTCTTCATTTATGACTTTGATGCGGTCAGGTGCAAACTTTCGCCTCTTTTGCTTGACGGGCTTAAACTTTGGGTCCACATTCAGTTGGTGGGTTATTACGTTGGGGTCGATGCCCGTCATATCTTCGTGGCTCCAAGCGAAGCAGTGGCATTTAGTTGACAGGAAGCGGATGAGTTTTTCTCTAGTAGGCGCATCGAGCCTAGAGCCAATGAGTACTTTCTTGTTACTGTCGGAGGGGTGGATTGGGACCTCATCCAACGTTCGCTCCACTTCTTCTGTGTGTGGAGCGTTCTGTAATTGCTATGCTGATGCAGGGTGGGGTTTTAACCCGTTTGCGTAGCATGCCCTAGAGGCGGCCTGGTCACCTTTTATCTGCTTGATTCCAAACTTTGTTGGGAACTTGATCAACTAATGGTATGTGGAGGGGACGGCTTTCATATCGTGCAGGCATGGGCGGCCTAAGATGGCGTTGAAACTGGAAGAGCCTTCCAACACGCAGAAGCGGGTGTACTTATTGATACCTTCGGCCCAAACTGGGAGTTCTATCTCGCCAATTGTGTGTTTCGCCTCTCCGCTGAAGCCGACTAGGACCATTGCTTGTCTGGCTATCTTGGACTCCTCCACTTGCATTTCTTTCAGCGTATCCATGTAGATGATGTTGACCGAGGAGCCGTTGTCTACCAATATCCTTTTAATGAGGCAATTAGCTATTCCTAGTGAGATGACCAAGGCATCGTGGTGTGGGTTGAGTATATCAATACTTTCTCTAAAGTTGAAAGTCACCTCCAGCTCGTCTTCAACTGAGTGTGCGCTTTCAGCCCTGTCGCTGACGTTGTGTACACGGCGCATGCTTCTTTTGGCGGCTGAGTATGTAGCTCCACACTCAAGTGACCCGCCCATGATCACATGGACTGTTCGCACCATCTGGGGCTCTTATTGTGCAGGTGGTGGCTGGTTGTTGGCTGGAGTATTGGTTTGCACTAGGAATCGCCTGAGGTGACCTTGTTGCAGTAAATGGTCTACCTCGTATTTGAGTTCTACGCAGTCGGCTGTGTTGTGGCCGAAGTCGTCGTGGAAGGCGCATAGTTTGACCGCATCTCTTTTCTTAGGGTCTGAACGTAACTTTCCCGGCCATCTAACGGTGTGGCCGAGTTTTCCGAGTTCTTGCATGAGCTGTTCTGTGGAGATGGTTAGATCATGTCTTGGTGGTAGAGGCCGCGTCTCGGCCCTTACTGCGTTAGTCTGATAAGTGTCGTGCCTGGGCAGTGGAGAACGTTCGTATGGTGCGTAGCGTTGCCGGTTGCGTTCTCTGTTTCTGTGGTTTGGTTTTGGGTTGTGCGTCAACTGTCGGCTGACGATGGGCTCCTGGGGGACCCATCTATCGTCCTCTTCCCATCTTGCTTGTGCAAAAGCCCGAGAAAGCGTTTCTTCCATGGTTCTTGGCTTGTACTTGATCAAATCTGCGTATAGATCTGACCCCTGCAGCAGCCCCTTGGCGAATGGGCGTATTGCCGTATCTTGATTGCAATTTGGAATCGTAATATTTTCTTTATTGAATCTGGCGATGTAAGCTCTGAGGGACTCACTGTTCTTCTGCCGAATGGCGTAGAGATCATCAGATTGTTTTTCTGGTTTGCGGCTGCAGGCGAAGTTTTCTATGAACGAGTCTGTCAACTGTGAGAATGACGCGATTGTGCCGATTGGTAGGTTCACATACCACTCTAATGCTGGGCCGGAGAGGGAGTTTCCAAACAGTTTGCAGAACCCGGCTTCACGTATGTCCCTGGGAAGCGAAGTTGTCAACATCGCTTGCTGGTAGTGAGCGATATGATCAGTTGTGCCGTCGTACATCTTGAATCTCGGGGTCGTGAACTTGTTAGGTAAGTCCACCAGGGCAATTTCGTCAGCAAACGGTGTTTCTGTGAAGGAGTCTTTAGTGGATCTGCGCAGTGGGGGTGGTATTCCTGGCAAGAACCGTATCATCTCTTCCATCTCCTGCAACCGTTTGGTCACTTCGTGGGGGAGGTTGTTAGTTTGAGGCCGATATCCTTCCGTTCGCAGCGGCGGAGGGTTGGCAGCGGTTATTGCCGTATTTCTTGGGTAGTTGACCCGCAATCTAGGAATTGCGCGCTGAGATTGTGTGTTGACTGTCTCCGCCGCAGCTTCTTCGGTTTGTGGCTCAAGCGGCCTCCTGATCGCGTTTGGCGGTGTATCAGCCGAGATTTCTTCTACATCGTCATCGTCGTCGAAAGCCGAAACGTCTAGTTGTCGTATAGGCGACGCTACACCTTCATTCTGCCCTAAGATTGGCCCCGTATTCGCTAGCAAGTCTCGGCTGGCATTCTTGTTGTCACTTGGTAGTCTCCTCCCGTTTTTCTTGCTGGACTCTTCTTGTCTGTGCGCAGTCTCCTTTTGCGGTGGTCGCATCCCTTCAACGGCCACCTTGAGATTTCTGTTTTCTTCCTCCAATGCGGCTAGCCGAGCCATGAGTTGTGAAAGCGAGTCCGTTTGCTGTGATTGATCGTTTGGTGTCGACGAATCTGCGGCTCCTTGAGAGGTTGTCGATATCTTTTGATTCTTTGACATGCGTCGTAGATCTGCTTTTTTCGATTGTTGTTCGTTGATTTGGAGACAAAGAAGAGGCCCCACGATGGGCGCCAAACTGATGGAGCCGAATTCCTCTGGGACTTCGAACCCCTTAAGGTAAGGGCTAAGATCTCTAACTGTCGTCTCCGGAATTTTCGTGATCCCTTTTTTTGCCTGTTTTCCTTGCTTATATAGGATTCCTAGACGCTCCTGAAAATTCTAACAGACTGTTCCAGCTGGAACACCGAGATTCACGGATATCAAATAACTGCTCCAGCTCAGCCTTCTAGAAGATTTTCCTGATTTCGGCCGAAATTCCGAGAATGTCCTTCGGCCGAAATCTGTTAGATTATGTGGAGTTGTTTTTCACTTATCTGGGAGATATATCTCGGCTGGATCATACGAGGCTTTCATAGGCCCAACCTTACAAGAGGGCTAGCTTCAGCCGAAACTATAACAAAATAGTTATGTGGCCGAAATCGTGGAAACATATGAGGTTTCATGGGCCCATTCTTCAGAGAGGGCCAAATTCGGCCGAATTTTTAAGATAAAAGTTTTCGACCGCAAACATTTAGTGAATATGGAGACCATTGCCCTTCATCTTGCGGCCGCAGGTTTCAGTGTGTCAAAGCATCCATCAGCTGTTATATGCGAATAACAACCATTCACTATAACAGCCAAAAAATTGTCAAACAAACGGTGTCGTTATAGAGGAGAGAGAGATATTATAATAAAAATATATTTTAATAAATATTTATTTTTTTATTCAAATATATTAATATTTTGTAAGAAAAAATCCAAACATATCAATGTCTAAAATTTTTAAAATCAAAATAAAAAATTAAATATGTATTAACAACCGCAGATACCATGTATTTACGACTTCTTTTTAAAGTCAAATAAACATGAAAACTAATACATATATTTTTAAATTTTAATTTCATTATATACTACAAAATAAGATTTAATATTTAATAAATAAATAAATTTATTTCTATGAAATTTTGTTAAGGTATATATATAATTTATGTAATAAATAATTTTAAAATATAATTTAATATAAATATTTAAAAAGTAAATATGTTTTTTAAAAAAATTCCTTAATAATAAATTAAATATCTTAAATTCAAAATAATATTTTTAAAAAAATTTAATAACAAATACGCGTTACGCGGAGATATAATTTAATATAATACTTCGAGGACAAGATATATAATTATCTACATAAGTATCTCAATCAAAATCGTATGTCTAGATATAGTCTAGTGTGGATGGATATTCCCAAGTTCACCAATTTTCGAATTGTACAATTATTAATTTTCGAATTGTACAATTAAACTTCGAGTTAATATCAAAACAGATATTATAAAAATGTGTTCGTAAACATTTTGTTTTTAAATATTTTTAATAATTCTGTTTAACATGATATCTCTAATGAAAGATATTATACTCCCACGTATCCAAATACTATAGTGGGTGTTTGAAAAAGTTTTTCGATTAGCATTTTAGATAGCGTTTAGATTTTATATTATCTTTTAAATAAATTGGTATTTGGTAACAACGTTTAAAATAACGTTTAACGTTTCAATTAGTATTTAAGAAAGTTTTCAATTAGCATTTAAGAAAGTTATGAAAGATAGCTTTCAACCCAAATGCTAATAGTAATTGACTTTGACTATGTTCGGGGTCAGCGATTAAAACTAGCAGTTGAAATAGTGGTTTGAATAGTTGTAGCGGTTAGCGGTTTGAAATAGCGGTTAGAATAGCAGTCAAAGTAGCGGTTGCAATAACCGTTCCATGGTAACTATAGCAGTTAAAAATAACGTAAGATATAAAATTACAAAAAAAAGGTTAATATAATTATTTGAATTTATTTATTAATGGAAAACAAAAGAATATTTTTATAGTTTTAATATATCAATTGGGGAGAAAACTAAGTTGAATAGCGTTCGTCAGACCGCTGTGTAAACCGCTAACCATTATTTTAAAATGTTGTCGCCGAACAACTACTTTTACAAACAGTTCAGAACGCTGTTCCAACCGCTAGACGCTCTTCAAATTGCTGACGCCGAATAGACACTTTATTAATTTTTATTATATAATTAATTACATTATTATTTTTTAATTATATTTATATATATAATAAATTTTAATAATTTTATATTTAATAACTAATTTAAAAACTAAAATTTAAATATTCAATTTAGTTAACTTTATAGTTAATTTAAAATTTAATTATATTGCTGACGTTTTGGATCTAACAATTAATTGAAATCTAATGGCAAGTAAAAAAAACACAATAAAACCTCGCTCAAATTGAAAAGTTGGGATATGTTACCCAGTGATGGTGCTGGGATTTTTGGGATGGCCAAGCTTGACTTTGCAATCAAAAATTGAATCTGGAAGTTAAAATTTTTGGTTTATTGTTTTCTTCAATTAAAAAAGTTAATTTAAATTAATTAATTACTTTAAAAATAAAGTTCTAAAAAAAAATATGTAAATTGGTTTATGTGGTAGGAAAACAACCATAAGGCATCATAGGTGAAGGTCAAAATAAGTAAAGGGAGTCGAAGTCCATAACCATGATCGACCGAAGACAACTCGGCCGAAACGGTCAAAAGCTCAGAAGAGGTATCCGAAGGCTATTCTCGGCCGAAAGGGCCAAAGGCCCAGAAAATGTCCAAGAGTCGGGCTCGGCCGAAATGGCCAAAAGCCCAAAGACAGTCCAACTCGGCCGAGCCCAGCAGAGTTCAAACCAAAGCACACCAGCCCACCGAATTATTACCTTACCAAACAAGGATTCCCGAAGCTCAATTGGTAAAGGAAGACTTATCTCACCGAATCAAGGATTCCTTAAGCCCAATTGGTGAAGGAAGACTTATTTTACTGAGTCAAGGATTCAAAAACTCAACCAACAAGGGAAGACCTCTTTCATTGAAAGAGAGACACCGAACCTAAAGGGAAGAGAAGTCCTAATCCTCCTAGAAAAGAGACTAATAACCCCTATAAATAGGGAGTAGAGACAATTATAAAGGATCCAATTTTTATTCATTAGAGCTAAACTATGTGAGATTATCTCTTTAAGCTTTTTAGCTATTTTCTCAAGCAATCTTAGCCTAATATTTGGCTGTGGTTTATTTGGCACCACAGTTTGGCGCCCACCGTGGGGCTACGAACCTCACACACAAGGTTAAGGTTTCTTGAAAACTCTGAATTCCATCTACAATTGTCCTCTGCACCCAGGTTCTCATTAGTCATGGCTTCAATAAACCCTAATACTATCAACTTAGAAGATCAAGCTCCGAAGACGCCAAAAGAGCAGCTGGCGATCTTGACAGAGATGTTGAAAAAAGCTAAGGAAGAAAAAGAACGATGGAGAAGAGAGGCAGAATCAAGAAAAAAGTCAGCGATCCTCTCCAAAGGAAAACCCCGACAACCAAGTCGGAAATATTCTCCTATCCGGAAGCGCAAACTCAATTTCGAAGAAGAATCCAGCAAGGAAACGTCAGAAGAAAGCGACGGGTCAACGAAAAGTTGCAGAAATACTGACCGCCACAATTCGAGCAGTTTCGATGACGAGGAGACAGGTCCCAAATCGACTCGCAGGGATCATGAAAAACGCGTGACCGGGAAATCAAGGAGCCTAAAGACCTAGTGCAACGAACATCAGGAAAAAGAGCTACAATCAGGTTATCGACGATGCGATATTCCGACATGCCTTTCGCCTCTTGGATCATGGAAACAAAAATGCCCAAAAGGTTTTCAATTCCCAGTATGAAGCCTTATGACGGAACGACAGATCCGGAAGATCATATATCCGGATACAAAAATCGAATGGGAACCTGCAACATCCCGGAGGAAGATATGGAGGCTGTCATGTGCAAGAGTTTCAGCTCTACCTTAACTGGGACAGCCCAAAGATGGTATTCAGCCCTCCTAGAGAAAAGCGTTCGGTCATACGCTTCATTAGTTGACCCGTATTTTATCAAACCCTGAACTTTTGAAGATGTCCTGGAAAGGGCCAACGATGCGATGGAGTACGAAGAAAAGCTCCAACCAAGAAGTTATAGGAGCTCACAGAATGCATCAAGCTCGAGAGGCCGAAATACTGCCCGCAACGTCTGCCCATCGAGGAGTAATCTGAAAGAGTCCAACCATAACGGCCCATTAAGGCCAGATTACACCGGCCACCACAACCCATCGAGGCTGGAATATTCCGACCACGGTCGGAGGCGGAAGGAGCTGATACCTTACCCACTCACCATTCCCATGAAGGAAACCCTTGCAATCCTCAATGGAATGGGGGACAGAGTCAGGTGGCCCGACAAACCGACGAACCCCGCAAGAACTTGGAAGGATAAATCCCGATACTACTAGTTTCACGGAGACCACGGCCACAACACCGACGACTGCTGGACTCTTAAGAGAGAAGTCGCCGAATTGATAAAGGCAGGCCACTTGCTAGAATACTTGTCAGAAAAAGGGCGAGAAATCGCAGCCGAGACCGACAAGAATCGGCGATCACCGAAAGCGGTCTCGGTTGCAAATATGGAAAAAGAAAGAGTGATCAACATGATTGCTGGGGGATCCGAGATATGTGGGCTGACCAGCTCAGCGGCAAAAAGAAAGCTGAGAGATTCCCTCAGTATCTACAACATCGGGAACGGTCCCACAATCGGTAACTGCTCTATCACCGTCACAGAAGAAGAGGCTAAGGGGATCAATGCGCCACACCACGACGCGTTAATAATCAAAATATCGATAGTGAATCTAACTGTGAAAAGAGTATTGGTGGATAACGGAACCTCAGCCAACATACTATTCCTCGAAACATTCAAGAATATACAGCTGGACGAGAGAATGATGCGCAGAAAGGCCGTCTCCCTTATCAGCTTCGATGGAAAAACCACCTCGACCATCAGAGAGATCGAACTGCCAGTATTCACAGAAGGGATCAATCTGCACACAACCTTTCTAGTGATAAGCTCGAGGTCTGCGTACAATGTGATACTCGGAAGACCCTGGATACGTGACATGAAGGCAATCTCGTCCACATATCACCAACTCATCAAGTTCCCAACCCCGCGAGGGATCAAACAGATAAAAGGTGAGCAAAGCTCCTCCAAGGAATGCTACGGTAACTGCTTAAAGCAGAAGGGGGCCGAAGAATAGCAATCACTGTCTCGGCCGAAGACATCCTGAAGTCCGGCCGAGGACGAAGTAGATGAAGTCCCTCTAGATCAAGAAGGGGCGAAAATGGTGCAGATTAGAGCTGCGATAGAGGGCTTGGAACGGGAAAAGCTGATAAGCTTCCTCAAAGCTAACCAGGACTGCTTTGCTTGGTCACACGAGGATATGACTGGAATCGACCCGACAATCATAGCCCACAAGCTGAATGTAAAAGAGGGCGCAAAACCAGTCAAACAGAAGCGCAGAAGGTTCGCCCCCGAAAGAAACAAAATCTCAACGAAGAGGTCGAAAAACTCCTCGCGAACGGAGCCATCAAAGAAGTCCAGTACCCAGACAAGCTCGCTAATGTTGTGGTCGTCAAAAAGAAGAATGGGAAATGGAGGGTCTGCATTGACTTCACAGATCTGAACAAGTCATGTCCGAAAGACCCCTTCCCGCTACCCCACATCGACCTCACCATCGACGCAACCGCGGGCTACGAGATGTTGAGCTTTATGGACGCTTACTTAGGCTACAACCAGGTACTGATGCATCCCAACGATCAAGAAAAGACTGCCTTCGTCACGGAGAGGGGGATTTACTGCTACAAAGTAATGCCCTTTGGCCTGAAAAATGCAGGCTCCACATACCAAAGACTTATGAACAAGATGTTCGCCGATAAACTAGGGAAAACCATGGAAGTCTATATTGACGACATGCTAGTTAAATTTGAGGATGCGAGTTACCACGTACATCATTTGAGCCAGACATTCGAGACAGCCTGAGAATACAACATGAAGCTCAACCCCACCAAATGTCAATTCGGGGTCATAGTGGGGAAATTCTTGGGGTATCTAGTCACAAAGAGGGGAATCGAGGCCAACCCAGATCAGATCAGACTCATCCTAAATATAGCAGAACCTCGAAGTAAGAAGGACGTACAAAAGCTCATAGGGAGGCTGGCCGCGCTAACACGGTTCATCCCTAAGGCTTTAGAAAAATTTCAGCCTTTCTTCGAAGCCCTCAAAAAATCCAAAAAATTTGAGTGGACCGAGAAATGCAGCAAGGCCTTGGCAGATATCAAGGATTTCTTGGCCAGCCCTCCACTCTTAGCAAAGCCAGAAGATGGCGAAAAACTCTACCTGTACCTGGCGCATTCAGAGATTGCTGTAAGCACTGTTCTAGTCAAGGAAATCGGGGGAAAGCAGCAACCAGTATACTTCGCAAGGAAAACTCTGACATCGGCCGAAACTAGATATCCTACGCTGCAAAAAGCCATCCTGAGTCTTATATTTGTTGCAATGAAACTTCGAGCATACTTTCAAGGGCACCCAATTGCGGTCATAACCGCGCTACCCCTTTGAAGTGCAATCCACTCCCCCGATAAATCCGGGAGTCTAATGAGATGAGCCTTGGAACTCAGCGAGCACGACATATCCTTTGAGGGAAAGAAGGCGATCAAATCTCAAGCTCTGGTAGATTTCATGGCCGACTTCGAAGAAACTCCGCCGGCCGAAACAGCCTCGGTCGACATCAACCAGCTGATAACACCTTCAACTGAAGAATGGGTACTAGAAGTAGACGGGGCCAGCAGACAGAGTGGAAGCGGCCTAGGCGTATATCTCAGACCTCCAAACTTACCTCCAATTCTCCAAGCCATCTGGTGCGAATTCCCTGCCACCAATAATGAAGCCGAATATGAAGCCCTAATTGTAGAACTAAGGGTAGCAAAAGAAAGTGGAGCACACAATCTCACTATCAGATGCGACTCCCAACTGGTGGTCAACCAGATCAGAGGCACATATCAAGCCAGAAATGAAAAAATGGCTAAGTACCTCAAAATAACCAAAGATCTCATGAAGCGCTTTCAAAGGGCCAAAATAAAGCAAATCTCAAGAGAGGAAAATGAGAGGGAAGATGCAATGGCAAATCTCGGAGCTTCAATGCACAAAGACGAACCAACCGGGCCCATCGTGTACGCTTTCCTTCCGAAAACGGCCATCGAATACGAAAAAACCATGGTCCTAGTGCAAAGCGACTGGAGAACACTCATCCTGGCCTATATCAATCACGGACAGGTCCCTGAAGACAAAGCTGAAGCCAAAAAACTACAAGCCCGATCCGCAAGATTCTGCATCATCGGGGGAATCCTCTTCAAAAGATCCATAGCCGGCCCCTTCCTAAATTGCATCTCCACTTTGGAAGTAAAGTCGGTGCTAAAAGAGCTTCATGAAGGACCGACCGGAAACCACTCTGGAGGAAAAATCCTGGCATTCAGAACACACAGAGCCGGATATTACTGGCCAACCATGAAAACGGATGCTGCAGAGCTGGTTAAAAAGTGTGACAAATGCCAAAGACACGCCAACTACTCCAACCTCCCTGCAGGAACCTTACACAGCATAACTTCTCCATGGCCGTTTGACAAATGGGGGATGGACATCATAGGAACCTTCCCAATGTCTACCCACGGCAGGAAAAGATACATCCTGATGGTGACCGATTATTTCACGAAATGGGTTGAAGGCGAAGCACTAAAAAGAGTCAGAGAGCAAGAAGTACAAAAGTTCATTTGGAAATATATCATCTGCAGATTTGGCATACCGCGAGAAATAATCACAGACAACGGGCCTCAATTCATAGCGCAAATGCTGAAAGATTTCTGTGAACAAATGAACCTCAAACTCACGTACTCGACCCTGAGGTACCCTCAGGCCAACGGGCAAGCAGCATCCAATAAAGCGGTGGTTGACTCACTCAAGAAAAAGCTAGAAGGAGCCAAGGGACTATGGCCCGAAGCCTTGCCCGAAGTCCTCTGGGCGTTCCGAACAACCCCTAGGACATCAACATTACAAACCCCATTTTCAATGGTTTACGGAACAGAGGCAGTACTCCCAACCGAGATCCAATCGCCAAAAGAAAGGCTAATAGGCCAAGCCAACCATCAAGTACTAGCCTTCGAAAGGGATACCTCAAAAGAAAAGAGGGAAAGCGCGCGACAAAGAATCGCAGAATATCAAATGGGGATAGCATGGCGATACAATAAAAAAGTCAAAGCCCGAGCATTCCAACCCGGGGACTGGGTACTTAGAAAAGTCTTCCAGAACACAAAAAATCAGAGCCATGGAAAATTGACTGAAAGCTGGGAAGGGTCATACCAAATAGAGCGCGCATCTGGGAAAGGATCTTACAAATTGCTCACTAAGGAAGGGAATGAGGAGGAACACAGCTGGAACATCCACCACCTGAAGAGGTATCAATTCTAGTGTAACATATTATTTGTAATAACGGGCACTCTTTTTCCCAAGCAGGGTTTTTGACGAGGCCCCATCTTAAAGCAATAAAATAACTCATTTCTCTCAAACGCTCGCTACTCAAGCACCAACAGCCCAAAGGGCAACCCGAAATTTGCCAAAGGCAAGCCTCTGGTAAATCCAGAAGGTCTCGGACGAAGACCAACTGCTCAAGGAGCAATACAAAAACTGCCCAAAGGGCAACCAGAAATTTTCCAAAGGCAAGCCTCTAGTAAATCCAGAAGGTCTCGGGCGAAGACCAACTGCTCAAGGAGCAATACAAAAACTGCCAAAAGGGCAACCCGAAATTCGCCAAAGGCAAGCCTCTGGTAAATCCAGAAGGTCTCGGGCGAAGACCAACTGCTTAAGGAGCAATACAAAAACTGCCTAAAGGGCAACCCGAAAATCTGCCAATGCAAGCCTCTGGTAAACCTAGAAGGTCTCGGGTGAAAACCAATAGCCCGAAGGGCTAATTGTAAGCTACCGAAAAAGAAATAAGAAAACCGCCGAGGGCAAACCTCTAGAGGGCATTGGTCGAGGAAACTCTCCTAAAGAAAAATCTGACAAAACACGCTTCGGCCAATACGACAATCTAGAAGATATCAGAGGAACCAAGCATAACACAAGCAGAAACAATACGACCGGTCGCAAATAAAGACTGGGGGATTAAAACCTCACAAACACAAGTCCAGCAAAAAGATTAAACTTCATTGATTTAAAGGGCAGCCAATGCGTCCAACTCCTTCTGAGCAGACTCAGTGGTCAAAGATCCCTTGATAACTTGCTCCAAAGCAAAGGACCTGGTCACAACCTCGATCTGGGCCGCCTCGACGGTGAGACTCTCAACTCGGCCCTCGAGCTCTTCTATTCGACCAAGCAAGACTTGTTTCAGTGCCCTCAACTCCTCCAGCTCCACCGCCTGGCGCTTGAGCTCCGTATCCTTCAGAGCAATTGAAGATTCGAGCCTCACGTTGTGTGCCCCCGCCCTCTCAGCCTAGCTGACTGCTTCGGCACATTGAGCCACCATCCTACCCAAATCTTCCTGAGCCGCTTTCAACTCGGCCAAGACAGACTTGAACTTCGCCTCAAAGGACCTCCTCTCCCTCAGAATGGGCATGAAGTGCTTGCGCATGCCAACCGAGCCATGAAGCCCCTGAAAACCAAACAAAGGGTAAATAAAACAATTCACATAAAAGAAAATAACAACAGCAGACTCACCTTGTAAAGACTCGAGATAGTCATCTCGTAAAATTTAGTAAAGGATAAGGACTGCAACCACTCCTCGTCCTCAGGGAAGAAAAAACCCTCCGCGGCCGAAATCATCTCAGCCGAGTCTTCCCTGGTGGATGAATTACCAGGAAAAGCGATCACATGGTGGCCCTCACCCTCGTTACGGGGCTTCTAACTGATATGCTTTGTACGCTTCTTGGCTGAAGTCACACCACCCTCCATCGGCCGCTTCTCTTTCGCGACCGAAGAACGAGAAGGCTTAGGAGTCGCCTCAGGAGCAACTGGACGAGTAGACTCAGCAGCCTCCGAAGGAACAGGACTTGGAGGAGGAACAGCGCCACCCACAGCCTCAATTCGCCCTTCGGCCGGCCCCCCATCCCAGCGAAACCAGATGCATGAGCTTTCTCTTGCTCAGCCTGGATCTGGCGCATGATGGCCCGCATGGCCAACGCTCTTTGACCCTCGGGCTTGGACATCACGTAGTTTGAAAGTTCTGAAAAAGGCAAACATTAGCGAACTCGGTCGAACAAACTTAATACACAAAATAATCGCAACTCACTTGTCCTAGTGAAAGCCCAAAGACGGCTGACAGGTAGCTCACCTAAGAGCGTCTTGTAGTCGCGGGACTCGGCCGGTAAAGCAAAAATAGTCTCGCTCCTGGCGCGCGCCCGAGGAGAAGACTTGCAGTTCTTTGTTCCGTAATTCTTTGAAAAGGAAACAAGCGCGTCAGGACAAAAACAAACTCGACCGAAACCAAGTAAACCAAAAATTCAAAGAAGAAAAGCCTACAATAATCCCGCCAATACGGAGGATAACTCAACCCCTTCGACAAACGGGTCGTCCCTTTGACAAAAAAGTACTTGTTTTTCCACTTAATCTCATTGGAAGAAAAACTCAGAACTAAGAGCTGGGCGTTCAACCGAGCGTTCAGTACGTATCGCCCAAACTCGGAATTCTCGCGCTTCACGAAGTACGAGTAGAAAAAGTCCTCGACCGAAAACTCGAGATTGTACTTCTCCTTCAAACGGTCGACACACACAAGAAGTCTGATGGCCATAGGAGTCAGCTGACTTGGGTGAATCTGGCACCAAGTACACAACTCCTCAACCAGCCCCATGATTGGAAACCTAAGCCCTATTTTAAAATGACGAAGATAGAAGGGCTCTCAGCCGTCGGCCAACATGTCATCAATTTTTTCCTCAGGCTCGGACAACCTAGCTCAAATCCAACTAGGGAATTTGTAAGTAAAAAAAGCTGACTCCAACTCATCCATGATCATAGTGCTCCTAATATTAAAGAAGGGAGGCAGAATGCCCTAGGGACTAGACTCGGCCGACAAATTACGAGCCGACGTACACTCCTCGCCCGCGTCTTCTGCGGTCGAGAACTCGGAAGTCAGACCACCAAAAGAAGACGTGCCCAAAGAATCAGTAGACATCTACAATCGATCGAGAATAAGCAGTAGGTTAGTGGTCTTCGACCGAAGTTAGCACAATTAAAAAGGAAAAAGACAAAGGCAGACAAAGAAGATCAAAACAAAACAAAAAAAACCAATAGAACAGACGAACAGGCGCAAGAACACGAACCCACTCAAAACTGAAAATTCTTCAAAAATTGAAATGCAAGCAAAATAGAGCAGCAACAACAGATTTCCAAAACAACAGAGACTAACCTTGACCAAGTGCAGAGAGAGAAGACTCCGAAACCACGCTGGAAAATCAAAGAAACCGACGAGGAAGATGAACAGAGAAACTTGAAGACGAAGAGAGAGAGTCTGAGAATTTGAAACTGAAGAGAGAGAAAGGGGCCAACAACCCTTATATAGGCCAGCCGCAATGATGGCAGATATTGGGCTCAGGTGATTCAAGTCATGGAAATTGGGGATTACTGTGGTGGGAAAACAACCATAAGACATCATAGGTGAAGGTCAAAATAAGTAAAGGGAGTCGAAGTCCATAACCATGATCGACCGAAGACAACTCGGCCGAAACGGTCAAAAGCCCAGAAGAGGTATCCGAAGGCTATTCTGGGCCGAAAGGGCCAAAGGCCCAGAAAATGTCCAAGAGTCGGGCTCGGACGAAATGGCCAAAGGCCTTAAGACAGTCCAACTCGGCCGAGCCCAGTAGAGTCCAAACCAAAGCACACCAGCCCACCGAATTATTACCTAACCAAACAAGGATTCCAGAAGCTCAATTGGTAAAGGAAGACTTATCTCACCGAATCAAGGATTCCTAAAGCCCAATTGGTGAAGGAAGACTTATTTTCCTGAGTCAAGGATTCAAAAACTCAAACAACAAGGGAAGATCTCTTTCATTGAAAGAGAGACACCGAACCTAAAGGGAAGAAAAGTCCTAATCCTCCTAGAAAATAGACTAATAACCCCTATAAATAGGGAGTAGAGACAATTATAAAGAATCCGATTTTTATTCATTAGAGCTAAACTCTATGAGATTATCTCTGTAAGCTTTTTAGCTGTTTTCTCAAGTAATCTTAGCCTAATATTTGACTGTGGTTTATTTGGCACCATAGTTTACTTTATGATTTCACGCTCTTATGACAAAATGTGTGTGATATATAATTTAATTTATTTTAATTTTTAAAAAATATAATTTATTTTATGCTCACTCCGTTTCTAAATACTTGCAACATTTCACGTGGGCACGCTGTCCAATGTATAACTTTAGAGTAATGATTGACAGCTTACTCTTTTTGCCAACTTCGTGTGCCTACTCTTACATGTTAAAAATTGATTGGGTGAAGAAATAAATGCATTAATTATTATAAAATTCATATCCAATTATATATTGCCACGTAAGAGTGGGCAACTAAAGTAGGCATTAAGAGTAGGCTATGCAGTATTACTCATAACTTTAACCGTAAATATTGTTAATCATATACAACTAAAAATTATATAAATTTAATATTTGAAAAATAGATACTGAGATAGAATAAAATAAGACACCACTTAACTAAATTTTAAAATAAGGATAAATTAAAAAAAAAAAATACTCGTTCTTTTTTTTTTCACAATGTTACCATGTACCTCAATTTTGAACATACCCGCCTCCAATTTTAATAAAATTTTTAATTAAATTTTAAAAGTACACTTTTATTATTTTTTAAACTTAAATAATGTAAGTAATATTATATATATAATTATAAGTAATATTATATATATAACTATCAGGAAAAGGTGCCTATTGATATTTCTCATTACTATTTAAATATACTATTCTTTTACATTAATATTTTAGATGATTTTTTTTTTTAATTTATTTCAAAATTGATATATTTGAGTTAATTTATATACTATTAACATTCTTTTAATTATAATTTTATATTTATTATCTTTTTTAGTTATTAAGTATTTTTATTTTATAAATAACATTGAAAAAAATTAATTTTTTATTTCATAAATTACTATTATTATATGTATTTTTATTTTAATGTTAGTTGTCGCCCTTATTTTTAATATACTTCTAATATATATTCATTGAATTTATTATATTAATCTAAATTAATTAATAAAATAAGTATCATAGATATATTCATAATTTTGTAATTTTATTTTCCCTCCAATTATTATATTTATTTGAGATTGAAAAAATTACTCATTTAAAAAAAATTATAAAAATATATCAAATAGTTAAATTACTACATCATTTAAATTAAAATCGGTCTATCCACTTTAACAAAGCCAACGCATCAATAAAAACAAAAATTCCTAAATATTACAAATAGAAACAACAACTTGTTTAAATTTATTATTGTATTGAATTAATTAATGAAAATATAACAATGGAATAGGGTGTGCATTCATGACGTCCCATACCATACCCTACCATATTTTTGGGAAATTTTGTATTCGGTATAAGAATTTTTAAGTATTGAATATTGCATTGAAAATTCAAAATTCAGTTCGGAACATACCGTAATATTTTGGTCTGGTACGGGACAATACCATAATATCAAATTAGTAGAAAATTAAAAATTAATTTTCTTTTTCAATTTTTTATTTGATCATGTTGATTAGTTTTATATTTTAATGAGTTATTAATTCTTATTTATTGTTAATTGTATTTATATGTAGATTATTATTAGTTGGTGATGTGTATAACAGATTTGTAAATATAGAATTGTGTTATATATAATATGTTTGATTCAATATTTCGGGAAGGTATCAAAATATTGAATATCGTTCCATACCATATCGAATACTGAAATTATCAATTTAGTCATACTGAATACGAATCCATATAAAAGTTTGGTTCAGACCATACCAAAATTTCGGTATTCGGTTCAAAACTTCAGTACATCTCATACTGTGCACACCCTTACAATTAAGAAATGAAATACTCACGGTTAAACCAACTGATCCATATGCCCAACTCCTTCAACAACTTTACTCTTCTAATATTTAACCTCTTATATATTTGTATGTGATGGCCTCAGGTTAATCCCAAAAACCCACTACAAGTTTGCTAAATTCTCCAAAAAAAAAAAAACACACACTAGTTTGAATTTTCTCTATTTTACTATTTTTTTATTAATTGATGTGGGGTTACTATTCATCTTTTGTGATGAAAAATGGTAATTTGGAGATATTTCAAATTGGTGTGATTCTTTGGAGAATGTAAAAAACTTGTGGTGGTTTTTTGAGATTAACCCTGATGGCCTCCATCTCTGACTTCAATGAAGCCACTGCCTTTCGGTATTGATTTTCATTATTTTGGATTGTGCGTTTTAGATTAATTGAGAAATATTTATTGAATTAATTTTTTTATTTGTGTTTCTTTTTAATTTTAATTATTTTATTAAATATATCAGTCGTATGGATTTCTTTGTGCACTTTCAGATAACGAACGAAAAAGAGTTTGGTCTAGTTTGAATCAACCGTGTTGGACAGTAATTAAATTTGTGAGTTTTTTTTGTCGAAAGGTTAAAAATTATAACTATGGTGAGAGAAAGAGAGAGCAAAAGAGGGTACCCAGGAGGAAAAGAATAAGATTCATCTGAGTTGAGACGATGTACTCGACTCAGTTATATTGATCATGGTATAGCTCATGAAGAGTGAAGATGTGTGAAATATTACATAAGCGCCCATCATGTTGTGTTAAGAGTGAATAGGGGGGGTTGATACAAATTTCCTTTGAAAGAGTTTTGAAATATAATCACCCTACTAGTCGGCAATGATCAAATAATGAGAAATCTGTAGTTACCTTCCAATCCAGTCCAATTCCAAAAGTCAATGAAAGTAACTGAAACTATAGGCATGCCATATAGGCCACATTATCATGACAATAGAAAGACATGCTTATGATACATTGGTTATTCAAACTGCTCCAGACAGAGGAATAAAATGCTGAGGTTATGAGAAAGTAATGGAATTTTGAACAATAAGGAACAAGGATAACTTCTACTTATTTTCCATGGGTGATCACCAATAAGCTCGCACGGTATAAAACATGTGCCATAGTGAATCTTGCCACATTTAAGGGCGTGTATGTCTTAATTTATGATAATTCACTATGCAGACGATAACACTTTACTATTACACAGACCCGTTCACTCCCACTATCGAAGTTGAGCGACTCAAGAGTCTAGTCCGACTAATCAGGTCTCATGATGGTGGGAAAAATATCATGAGCGGTCCTCAATCATTACTGAGAAAATCTCATCTTGACCTCATGTCAAAGCAACTATATGTAAACACTATTTAAATGCTTTAGAATCCTAATCAACAGATCATGAGTGTCCAAGTCTCATATGGTATTATCCTTATGATAATTAAGGTGACTATGCATGCAAGTGCACCAGTCTCTAGTACCTGATGACATACTCTCGAATAAGAAATTTCCAAATATGCTAGACTTTTGAGCACATCAATACAAACAATATAAAAATGAACATAGATAGAACAATCAAAGATATTATAATGTATACAAACCCAACAATCTAGTATGCACATCAAACACACCTGTAGGCACAGCTTTGGTAAGAGGGTCTACCACTATATCTTGTGTATATATGTATCTAATCTTTACAATTCTCTTAGTCACAATATCATTGACAAAATTAGACTTGGTCTTTATATATTTAGACTTGCTGTGACACTTAGCATACTTTGTATATGTTACGGCCATCTAGTTATCACAATAAATAGTAACTAGCTTAGACTCATCATTTTCCAAAACAAAAAATCCTCCAAGAATCGTCTGAGGCAAACAACCTATTACATAGCCACTGAGTAGGCCACAAACTCTACTTCCATAGTGGACAATGATATGTAAGTCTACTTCTTGCCACTGTAGGAAATAGTCCATGGCTAAGTATGAAACATACCCTGAACTGAACTTTCTTTCATCTAGGTCATCCCCCCAGTCTTTATCTATATATCCAACTGGGCGTGTAATGCTACCTTGATGGCACAGAGAGTAATCTACTTTTCCTTTCAAGTAAGCAAGTATTCCTTTTGATAGTTATATAATGTTTCTTTCCAACATTTGATTGATATGTGCTTACCAGTTCAACTGAATAATAGATATATAGCCTTATACACATCATTGCATACATCGGGCTTCTAATCACATTCATTTATGGTACATGCTTCATTTTCTCATGCTCTTGTGGAGCCTTATAGCATATATAAAGAATTAGAGTCTACCCTTTGCAACAGGTGTATCCATTTACTTATACGCAACCATAAGGAAACACTTAAGAATCTTTAATATATAAGATTCTTGCGATAATGTCAAGATCTTTTTTTCTCAATCTCCTGAGATTATTACTCCTAAAATATTAGGAATCTCCAATGTCCTTAATTTGCTTTTAGCAATCTCCAATGTCCTTAATTTGCTTGGGAAGACTAGCTATCAATTGTTTTGAAGAAACATTAACAATTAAAATTATTTGTTTTTTTAAAAGATAATCAAATAAATATATATATATATAAATATAAATATATATATATATATTTATTACTTGAGATTTAAATATATTAATTTATATATGATATATATTACAGTTAAATATATATAATTTAATCTAATAAAATCAGGCAAACTCGTAAAAATAAGATAACAAATCAAAAATAATTTTAAAAAAAATATTTAAATTTTAAAGTATATAAAAAAAAGTCAAACAAACCGGTATATAATATAACTTTTTTAAATATATTATTGAATAAATTTTATATTTTTAATAATCTACTAATATAAGTAGTTAATAAACATTAAATTTTCCATGTTAAGATCAGAGATTAGAAAATAATTAAAAATGAAATATATGATTATAAAAAGACATGGAAAAGTATTGATTAATTATTTTAATTAAAAAAACAAAGGTGCATTCCAACACCTAGCATGTGGTGTGAAAAAATTCTTTAGTAATCTAACATATGTGAAAAAGACTCTTAACCATGTTTTTGTTATTATTTTAATTTTATTGATATATATTGAAGTCGCTACCAACACTGTATTATTATTATTATTATTATTATTATTATTATTATTATTATTATTATTATTATTATTATTATTATTATTATTATTATTATTATTATTATTATTTAAGTTTAGTGTACAAATAGCTCAGAATGTTTTATTCAGGTATAATTGTAATTGATTTTAATTTATGCGCACAACTTCCCATCAATAGTGACAACACTTCAAGAATAGTAACTCAATCAGATATTAGTTCAAGTGAAAACAAGGTACACTTTCAAGAATTTATATTACTTTGTGCCAGATGGTTATTCGATTTGATAATATGGTAATAGTCTTTTTAGTTGTTTAAGAATATAAATAAGATACAAGGGATATGATTCATTCCAGAACTTTTGTTATGCACATTTTTTTTAAATTAATTTCATTAAAAGGAGTTTTACAACACCCTACTGCAGGTTTGCCATATTAGCCACAAAATTACAGCTTTTTCATTTTTGGCCTAAAAACCTACTTTTGGATGGTTTCCATCCATTTTACTGTTCATCCGTCAGTGGATGAATAGTAACCCTGGGTATTTTCATAATTTTTTATTTTAAAATTTTTATTTTATTTTTTTGCTTTGTAATTATAATTTATTTTTATAAAAAATTAAAGTTACTAAAATGCCCCTCGGTTACTGTTAATTATTTGACAGATGAACAGTGAAATGGAGGATAACCATAAAAAAGTAGGTTTTTGGCCAAAAAAAAGTTGTAGTTTTTCTTTGCCTAATATTACAAACCTGCTGTAACTTTTTGTAAATCTCCCAGCATTAAAATAAATGTTAGATTTATTATTTTAACATTAGTTTGATATGATTTACGTATATTCGATGATTATAAATTAGTTAATGAGTTATTGGTCGAATGATTTGAATTTTAGATATAAACTAATTGAATATAGCATATTAAAAAATGAAATTAAAATATGAGTTAAAGTGGTTTAATATATTATTTTTAAAAATATATTAGAGTATTTTTTTTAATTATTCAATTGTTTTATTATTTAATTTTATTTTTATTTGTGGTTTAATTAGATGGATCTTGATGTTGATAATGATGATTGTAGTATTTATGATTCTTCGGAAGGTAAGAGTGATGGAGTGTGTGATAAGGTTTCAAAAGTTATTAAAGAGTCACAATGTGTAAGTCTTTGAGAGTCAATAAGAGCTGGAAGGCCACCTAAAGGCTCAAGGGATAACAAAAATGGTAGTGGTTCCAGTGATGGGAGTAAAAGATACTCTAGGTGTTGGGAACATTTTGATCGTTTTAAAGAAGATGGTAAATGAAAGGCTAAATGCAAGCATTGTGGAAAGTGTTATACTTATGATTCAAATTCTAATCGGACTAATAACTTACTTTGCCACATTGACAAATGTTATATTGTTTTGCTTTATAAAATATCTCAAAATGATCCGAGCTAAAAGAATTTAGTGCAAACCAAACAAAAGACAGTTGATGGGTATAGAGGTGGTTTAACTACTTACACTTTTAGTAATGAGGAGTGTAGAAAATGATTGGCAGAGATGTCATTATAGAGTTACTTTTTAGGTTTATTGAGAACTTGGGGTTTCAAAGGTTTTGTCTTGCCATGTATCCAAAGTTTGTTGTTCCATCGAGAAGAACAATTGTGAGATATTTATATTAACTTTAAATTGATGGGAAAATCATTTTGAAAAAACACTTGAGAAAAAGAAATATGAGAACGTGTCTCACTACTGGTACTTGGACATATATGCAAAACTTGAATTATATGGTAGTGACATGACATTTTATCTATGATAATTGGAAGTTGCAAAAGCGAATTCTTAGTTTCTCCTATTTAGTTGATCATAAAGGGGAATCAATTGGGAAGTGTATAGATATAGTTTTGAGAGTTTGGGATATTAGTAGATTATTCACTATTACCATGGATAATGTTTCTGCCAACACTAATGTTGTTACTTAGCTAAAGAGGTTAGCAATAAGAATCAAATTGATGGTGTCATTTTGAATGGAAAATATATACATTTAAGAGTAGTGCACATATTCTAAACTTGATTGTGAATGAAGGTTTGAAGGATATACATGACAAAATTGTAAGCATTAGAAATGGCGTGAAGTATGTAAAGTCCTCACCTCAAAGATTTGCATGATTTAAAAATTAGAAGCGGAGATGATTTAAAATAATGGGCTTTTAGCGTTAGATGTCCTTACTCAATGGAATTCTACAAATATGATGTTAGAGAGTGCAATTAAATTGAGAAGAGCTTTCTAGAAAATGAATGATGATAATAGACATTATATGATATATTTTAGGGAAAATGAAAATGAGACACAAAGGTTAGGGCCACCGGTTGAGATGGATTAGGAGAATGTCATCAGGGTTAGCAAATTTTTGGAGAAGTTTTATGGTATCTCCTTGGAAATGAGTGCATCACTAAAAGTGACTTCAAACTCATACTTTCGATAATGGGAAATAATTTATGATTATTGACCTCAATGGAAAGTGAGAGAGACCCCTTCATTTCAAGTATAACTACTAACATGAGAGTCAAATTTGACAAGCAATGGGGTGGTTTGGAAATCACAAATAATTTCTTGTTAGTAGTTTCTATACTTGATCTAAGATGTAAACTTGCTTTTGTGAAGTTTCATTTGAAACAATTTTTTTGAGTGGAGAAAACAAAAGAAATTACCATTAAAGTTAGATCTTAATTGGATTATCTTTATGAGAGTTATAGATCTTTTAACCCAACATTGGATTTTTTAACTGGTGTTTCATCCTCAATAGATGGTGGTTCTTCTTCCTTGGTCGATATGGTCAAAGGTAATCAAAATTATGATTTGATTATGTTTGAAAATAAGAAGAAGAAAGGAGATGAAAATGTGGTGAAAAGTAAGGTATAATTGTACTTATCAGATAAGTGTGAGTCTAGCATGAATGAAAAATTTGATTAGTTGAGTTGGTAGAAAAATTCTCACACTAGATATCCTATCCTTGCATGCACTGCAAAACATATTTTTCTTATGCAAGTTTCTACTATGACTTCAGAGTCGGCATTTAGTACCGGTGATTGAGTTCTCGATCCATTTAGAAATTCACTAACTTCTAAAATGGTGGAGGAGTTGATATGTTCACAAAGTTGGCTAAAGTCTAAAAATTCCAATAGTTTGGAAGACATGATCTTAAGTCCACATGACTATACTTTGAAATGTGAAGATGAATCTCTTCCTTTCGAAGAACTGATTAAACAAATAATGGAAGGTAATTTATTTATCAATGAATAATTGATTCTATAATATGTTTTATTTAGTTTTAGATATTCATTTGTTTTTCTCAACTATGATATGATATGATATGATATGAAGGTGTGAATGCTTTCTCTTCGAGGGGACCACAATCATATACTTTAATAGGCATAAGTAGCACTTGAATGAAAGTAAGAAATTGTTACTCATGTAATTTAATTACTAATTTACAAATGATTTCATTTGTCCCATTTATAAAATATTGTTTTAATTGTCAATTGAGTGCAGGATGTGGGAAATCAAGCCATGGTGATGAATGAAGTGGTTGAAAAGAAAAATTGGAATTTTCTTTTATGATATAAATTGTATTATCGATGATTATTTAAGTTTGAAATCTTTTATTATTATTATTATTATTATTATTATTCTAATTACTTGTGTACTACAGAATTACTCTATGTTGTAGTCGAATTAGTTATATGACCATATTCATTTACTTTTGTGCTACTAAATGGGATTATTTAATCCATTTTATAAGCAATAGTTAAGTGATTAGTTGGTTTGGTCACTGAGTTACATGTATCTAGGGATGGCAATGGGTCGAAACCCGACCCGAACCCGCGAACGCGAACCCGAATCCGTGTACAGAATCCGAATCCAAACCCGAATCCAAACCCGAACCCAAACCCTCAAACCTGGAATGAAATTGAAACCGGGTTGAACCCGCATACCCGAACCCGAATCCGTAAACCTGAACCCGTGAATATTTATTTAAAAAAATGAAAAACAGCAATTACCTATAATAATTTCTAAATTTTATGTTGGAATAAAATTGCATATTGAATGACAACATAGTCAACCGCTCAAATAAAATGTAATGAAGCATAAAATAGTATAATTTTAATTTAGCATAAAATTATATAGTTATTTTTAATTTTTTTTTAAAAAATATTAAAAAATAGAAATAGAATTTTTTATGTTTAAAATTATTTTTTAAAATGAAAATCTGAATTATTTGAATTAAAAAAATATTGAAATAGAAATTAAAATATATTTTATTTAAAATATTAATTTTTAAAATGAATAATTATAATAAAAATAATATTAATATATAATAATAATTAATTTGAAGTTGTATTTAAAAAATTATAATAAGATGATTTATTTTGTTGTTGCATAATTTTAAAAAAAATAATAATAATAAAAAAATTTGGTGGGTTCATGGATTCGGGTCAGGGTACCCAAATCCAAATCCAAATCCATTATAAGAAGAGAATTGAAAACAATATCCAAATCCACGAATCCACGAACCCGCAAACCCGAATCCATCATGGATTTTGTGGATGGGTATCCACGGGTTGGCGGGTTCGTGGATTTTTTTGCCATCCCTACATGTATCCTATAGTTAGTAATTACTTGGATATTGGAAGATGGTTATAGATACGTTGTTATGCTGAAATTAATCAATTTTGTTGTGCTTTTTATTATTATTATTTTTAATCTTTTATGAGATTGTGTAATTTTATTTTTAATGATGTTTTTATCTATTTATTATCTTCTATTTATTAGGTGGAATAAGAACATGTCTTTATTTGATGTATTTAATGAGTGCATTGATGAAACAATTTTTTATTTTATTTTATTTTATTATTGTTACTTGCATATTCTTTTGAGATATTTAAATAGATAATTTTTTTATATATGTTTTTTTTTTCAAAATTTTATGGACAGGAACGGTTAGGACCGGACAAACCAGTCCATTCATTTTAATCGGTCCGGACCATGCTCACCCCTAACCACAATGATTTTAAATGTTATTAAGTGGCACTTATTTGTAAGCAAGATTTCTTATTGTACATGGAGTTGTTAACTATGTTTGTTTATTTTTCAAGCTTCTTAATTCTTTATGATGATTTTGTGTTATATTTATGGAGATTAAGATATGAAGACTGTGTTATTCGGGGTTAGATCATCACAAGAACCTAGCTATCCTTTATGTGAGAAACAATGCTCTATTATTGAATCTTGTAACATGTTAAAGGAGTGTCGTATTTATTGTCTTTATTTATGTATTTGTCTTTCATAACATACTTTATTTGTTGATTTGAATTTAAAAATTAGTTTAAGTATGTCTTATAGTACATATTCAATTTAAGTTATGCAACCCCATATTTTAAATACTAGGTCTGTCTCTAAGTACAACACTCGTATGGAGACTGAAAACATCCATTAAAGTTGAATTAGAAAAATGAATAATTATTCATGATTGATATGAAGTAACACAAACAACAAAGGTAATGTGACGAACATTAATACTTAAGTGCTTAGTTGAGTCTAAATACAATGTTTTAAAAACAAATTATTAAAGAAAAGTAAAAATATAAAATGTGAGACTGTATCAAAGAAAAACAAAAGTCAAAAGTAAACGAAATATCCAGTCAAATATATGGAATATGGGATTAATTCCATATTTAATTATGTAGTTTTCTTCCCTTTCATTCAACACCAAATTATCTCGCTACATTTTCCTAGAAAATAATCTTAGAAGAAAAATTGAAAAGCTTCAACCAAATAAAACCCCCCAATTGAGTCAAAAACCCTATAATCATCACTACAATGTTCGTTCAAGCTCAATAATAACACCCCATATTCGTCTTCCTCTCTCACCCCTTTCAAATCCACTTCGAAACCTTAATTCATCACTTTCAAGCAAAGCCACTTCACAGAATCTTACTAAAATGCTCTCTATAAACTATTTTGGACCCATCGACATCTTATCCTCAGAACCTCCAAAGACCATTTCCTTTGAGGTTCACAACAATCAAGAGAAAGACACTTTACTATAATTTACTCAAACGATGATTTCAGAAATGTAACATCGATCAACACAATATCAAAAATTCTAATCACAAAACCAAAAACTTGCCATCAAAATTCATCAACTAAATGGAAAACTAGCTGAGACACATAACAATCGAACATTTGGAAAACAACAAATGACAAAATAAAAGAAAAGAAAGAAACTCATAGGTGTGGAAAAAAGAGTACTTGGTGAGAGGAGATTCCTTTCCAAGCTTTGAATTGAATTTGGAGTACTTGCAAAGTAAGTTGGGGGAATCCTTCTCTACGAGCTCGTCGTCTTAGCTTAAATAAAAGGCCTCGAAGTGGTTCTTCATAATCGGCAATGAGGACTTCTAAAATGATGTAAATTCAATTGTGAACAATTCACCAAATATACTTAATCCAATCTAACCTAAACCCACTTACCAGAGTTGCAATTGGAGATTTAAGTCAAAGAACATCGATATCAATCGAATTTGGCTTGAATATGTAGAATTCGATAAGAAATACTAAGAAATATCGATGCTGGTAAAGTGGAGACGACAGTGGATGATAGAGAAGGTGGTGGGTCAATGGAGATGAAGACTGGTCGATGAAGAGAAAGGATCAGTGGAGAAGAAAAGAGGTCGATGAGATGAGAATTTTCCAGAGAGAAATTAGAGTTTACGTACTGAAAAAAAAATGAAGTGTATTTTAGGGAATATAAAATGTGAAATACGCATTGGGCTGTAATCAAGACTTTTAAATTCAGATTTAGCTGAAAATTTTCAGCTAATAATTCAGATCCAAATCATTAATTTTCAAATATTTAAAAATGAAAAATAAATCCACAAATCCACTTAGAATAAGTTTTCAGATTTTTTTTTTTTATTTTAAAAAGTAGGTCCTAGCTCTAACCACCAGTATCTAATCTAGGCAATCTTAATCTGACAAGGAAGTAACAATCTAATATAAGTTAGCCTAGGAAAAAGAAATTACGAACTAATTTCTCTCCACATCAAACAAGTGTTGTAACTTAATTTACAAGCAAACTTTTCTTTTAGAAATCTATGAACAAGATCAATAACATGAATCTTCAGAATAGAAGAATTTCAATTATTCATGTCAACCTGTAAACCAGATCAATAATAGAATTCTTCAAACTAGAAGAATTTTAGCATTTCCTATTAACCTGTGAACTAGTTCAACAAGAGAAATCTTCAGATTAGAAGAACCAGATCAATAATTGAATTCTTCAGACCATAAGTATATGGTTATCAAGCCTTTTTATTTAGGTTGATTCATCCTTTCCTGAGCCCTTCCAAAGCCAATTTCCCACGACCTTATTCTGTAACATACTCTCCTTACCATAATAAATTCTGTAATTAACCCACAAATCAAATAGATGAACAAATGAAGTATTATGAGACTATTCATCTAAACAAACAAAAATTTAGTTAAACCATATATAGGAAACAAAACTTCAAAATACAAGTCAATTACTCTTATTTAGATTATAAGAATATAGAGGTGAGGCTCCAATCTCTCAACTTAAACATAATAATAACAAGCTTAGTAAACACTTTTAAAGTATGAAAATGCCATATAGAACATAGAGGAAAAAACCTAAAAGAAAAACCAATGACCAGTTCTCGTACATCCTTCGATAATATTATCATTTTTCCTATGAACCTCCATAACTTGTAGAGGGCATCCATTCTATGCTAATATCTAAATTTTTCGCCAATATAATTCTTTTAATGTATCTATTCATTTTTCCTTATCTTTAGAGGAAACTACTCTTTTCTCTTTATCTTGAATTTGTCCATCACTCTATATATTCTTCAAAATGTTCACACAATAGTCATATCTAGTCTCAAATTTCTACCACAACATATATCATTGGAATGCCAACTATGGCACAACATATATAATTTTCTAGGTACTTAAGTTTGTCTTAAACACAAGACTTTTTTCTATTAGCTAATCTAGTTATATCCTCTTAATTTTTTTAATCCATCAATATTTTTCCCAAGTGCATATGTGGTCGTATGATGTCAAATGCAAGTACGGATGATATTAACTCAACCAATACCACCATAAAAATAAAAATATGAATTTTGTAAGTGAAATGACATGTATCACTATACTCCGAATTAATGTAACCTAGAGTCTCTCGTGGATATGTTGAAACATGGGAGACTTGAAATATATGCGAAATTCCAAAATCAGTTACCTTCACACTAAAATTATCATCAAGTAGTATGTTGCTTGTTTTTACATCCCAGTGGATAAATACTGCAAGAATGGAGATACTATAAATCTGAGGCAGTCTCAATGACAATTTTTAATCAAGTAGCGCAATGGAGTATTTCAGAACTGACAAGTTCACCGTGGAGATGATCGTCAATTATGCTGTGATAATATACTCATACATAAGGAGTAGTTCATAATCATGGCCAAAGCTGCGCCTATACAAAATCACGAGATGTTGATTGCACAAATGTGTTAGAATTTAAACTTCATTAAGGAACTGCTGGACTCTCCTAAAGTTGTGTTCGTATAAATGTTTCACTGCCAAAGCCTCCATTACCTAGTAGTTGGTCAGTACTAAAATGATTAGTTGCTTGTTCCAGTTTAGCATCGGGGAATTTGGGAATGCTAAGTAGCTCAAGCTTTCTATCAAGATTAGCCATGGTAGATAAAGACTTATAGTAGTAGTTTATAATACTAGATGATCTTTATTCATATCTGTGAAAGTCTTAAATAGAGAAATACATTAAAATGTAATCCTAGTATAATATTTAAAGAAGCCAACTGATAAGGAAGTACAAAATAAATAATAAAATGTAATGGCAAATCCCCACCTTAGTATAAATGCATGATACGGAGTCTGATGCTACACAGAACTAATGCAATAAACCTGTAATGTTATGCAGTCTACATTCATTGCACAAATATAAACCAAATAATCCTCAAAGCATTTTGTAATATAGAATAACAATATTCTATAGTGGTTTCAAAGTCCAAATGGCCAGCCAAAGAAAATATCAATTCAAAAACAAACCCTAAGTTTAAAAATCCAGAAATACAACTAGATGAAAAAAAAATAGCAAAAGATGAGCATGTTGATGGATGTCCGTGCTCCTTGAAGTGAAATAGCACCTTGTTGATCGATGTACCTATACTCAACCTGGGGTTTTATTCCCAAATTAAAAAATAGAAAAGAAAGGAAGAGACAGTGTTAGAGTACGGACTAGTCTAACTTAACAACCCACGTTCCAACATACACATGCAATGTCCTAAACTCGGATCTAGTCATGGGAGCACACAATGCAAGTCTCTACGGATTCTAGAATACGCTAAAACAAACAACATACCAAATAACCCTTCCAACTAGCCAATTATTGATTTATGTAATTAAGCAACACGCATTACTCAGATTCATTTTTTATCCTATTCCATCAAGTTACTACCTAGAGGGTCTAATTTTTGGTGATTTAAAGCTCAGCTAACCTGTTGGCCACTAGGGTTACGTCTTTAGCAGTTTAAAGAAAATTTTCAACTATAGGTTCTGTAACAATTCTGACTCGATTTTTCAGAATTTCTAGATTTTTACTCTATTCGGATCCTAACTTAAACTATGTAATTTTTAAGAAAAAAACAACAGTAAAATGCACACTGATTATAAACAATTAGCATATTACTGACCCTTTAACAGTTCAAATTATCCAACACAATAACCACATTTCAAACCAAAACAATATAATCCCAACTTAGCAGTTTATTAATTCCATCTTAACAAAATATTGCCTGAAGTAGCTAGTCAGCAAAAATGGGATAACAGTACAGTAATAAGATGGTCGAAGCCTAGAAGTAATAACACTATTTTAGTATGGCCGAATCCGAATAGTTTCAACATTAGTATTGACACTTCAAGCCGTTTATTTCAATGTGAGGATCCTCTATCCCTAGGCATGCCATAGGTTCTACCAAATAACTATCTTAAGGGCAATTATTCAATCCATTTATTAAATTCCAGTTCATTTCACCAGGTTTCTACATGTTTTACCAGTTATCATACTGGTTTCATTAACAATTCTGGTTATAGTATTCACACAGACAAATTTTGGGTATAAGCATAACAATATACATACACGACTTATGCAGCAACCAATAACAGTATATCAAGCAATCTCTTGGACTAAAACAAACAGCTAACCTATAGATGCGCAGAACACCACGAATTCAATTCGTCTACTCCTCTGCCCGACTTGTCTCTTCGTCCTGACCCTTTACAGAACGAAACAGGTATTACAATTAATTAACCAAATGCCTGAATGGATAAACGCACTCTGACTCGAATGGATTAAATCCTTAACCGAAGACGTTAAATTAAAAGGCGCCTTTTTAATGTAACGTCCTGGGTCGGGGCCCAGTTGGTTACCGTGTACACCCGGATAAACCCGAATCGTACACTGTGCACACCCGGTTAAACCCGAGTCGTACACCAATCAATACCGATACAATCGTTACACAATCGGATATCATGGATCCCACCCACTTTCTTTCACCTCCACCAGCACTCGAACTCACAACCTCAGGGATATATGGATTATGAAAGCATACTGATTACCAATGGAACTGCTAGCTTAAACAATCAAGAACCTGAATCGACCAAAATAGATCATAGCCAAACTTAGGGAGAGAGGAACAAGACTTACCAAAGTTCTTCTAAATTTGTAGCTAAGAAATCCCAATTCGAAACCCTAGCAGAAGCATACTCCTCTCTACAAATTACCTATTTAGAGACACTCTAAACTCATGAAAACAGAGAAAGTGATAAATTTAGGATTACCTAGGTTAATATACCAAGGCAAAAATTCGAATACACCCTTTAGACTTAGGTAATCACAAAATTGAACTCTTATACTCAAATTATACTAGTTACACCCCTTTAAGACCGAAAATAGGCACTCTGCTACTAGGTCCGAACCCCTGTCCGTTATGTTAACTACATAGATGATCTTTATCTAGTTTTTCTTTGTATTACACCCCCTTAAGTTGATGTTTCCACAAGCGATAACTTGTAAAAATAATAAAGAAAAGCCGACTAGGATAATGGCTGGATGAGAAGATCAACTACATGATCAGTCGAATAAAGATGTTGAATGGTTAGTTGATGTTTCTGAACCTAGTCATGGATAAAATGAAAATATATTGCAATATGCTTCATGCGACGATGAAAGATCGGATTGTGAGAAAGATAAGTGGCACCCACATTATCATAGTAAATCGTTAATATGGATGAGAGTGAACTGCAAACTTCACTGAGTAAATTGGTTAGCCAATTAGATTCGGCAAGTGCACAAGTAACAACATAATAGCTTCAGTTGATGATCGAGAGACAGCCTATTATTTTTTTTTATGACTTGTTGATAGACGTAGAACCAAAATTACATAATATAACCCCTGGAGTCCACATATAGCCTTAGATTTTTATCTTTGGATATGTGGAGTCCATAAGAGCAAGTAGTGCGAAGATAACGTAAAGCCATTTCACCGTATACCAATGGACAGCAAGAGGATGATAGATGAACTATAGGATAATCAATTCACTAAATATGCAATGTCAGTATGAGTAAATGACATTTATTTCAGCTTAGCGATAAAGGTTCTTTGTATCATTCACAAAAGGACCATAAACATGAAAAATATTAAAAGAGGTCGTCTTTGGTGTAGCAACACCCTTATTATGCTTGCATACCAGAATATTTAATAATATTAGAAATATACTTAGCCTGAGAGAGATAAAGCCCATCTGCATTATGTATCACCTAAATGCCTAAGAAGTAATTGAGAAGACCCAAGTCCTTAATAGAAAAAGGATGAGTCAGGCATTTAATAATGGTGTGAATCTCTTGTGCGTGGCTGTCTGTGACAAAAATGTCATCCACATGGACAAGTAAAAACACAATAACACTAAACAGGTGAAAAATAAACAGAGGTTTTAACTTAAATACGTGAAGGTAATAAAAAAGGTGATAGGATCACAACTCAAAATACCAAGACCATGGTGCTTACTTATGCCCATAAATTGCCTTAAGTAATTGACAAAAATGGACAGGGTGAAAAGTATTTTTAAAAATGGATGGTTGACACGTATATGCAATATCATCCAAACAAACTTGTAAAGACACGTTATTCATATCAAGTTGGCAAATAGTCCAACCCCGTGGCACCATAATTGCAAGAACTAAATGAACTATAACGGACTTTACAAATGGAGTAAAAGTGGAATGGTAATTGATTCCATGACATTATGTAAATCCCTTGAAAACTAAACGTGCCTAGTATCTCTTAATGGTACCATCTAAATAATGTTTAATACGGAAAATCTACTTGCAATTAGGGATGAAAATGAGTGTGGATGGTGTGGGTTTGACCACATCTGCATCCTCATCCACAAAAAAAAATAGCATCCAAATTCTTATCCACATCCTCCAAAATTCGCGGGTGCGGTGCATCCATGAGATATCCACGAACCTGCGTTATTCAAATCAATAAATCCTAACTAAAAATATAATACATTCAAATGCTTAAAAAAAAACTCAAACTAATATTCGTTACTACAATACAACCTATTAAAATCTAAATCAAAAATAATCAAGTCATCCCATAAAAATCAATTAAAAAATATTTAACAGCAAAACATACATTTAATACACTTAAGTATAAATATGTATTTAATAAAATATGCAATATATAATACATAATGGATTATATATGCATAAATGGTTATTATTATTATTATTTAATTTTCGCGGGTATGAGGGTGTCGGTGTGGATTATTCTCTACATTCATGCCCGTCCTCGAACCCTCCACAGATTTGAATTTTAAATCCACGCCAGCCCGTAAATCTATTTAATTAAATCAGCACCCACCCATTGCGGGTGGGCATCTGCGAATTTGCGGGTTGAATTACCATCCCTACTTGAAATCAACCACATTCATAAAAGGATTCGTAGGAATAAGTTCCTAGGTCTCATTACGATTAACACGTTATACCCACTGTGCATGGCATTAATCCAAAGAGGATTTGAACATACTTCTTTATAAGTGCTTGAGAGCTTTGGTGGAGAAATAATGACACAATAGTTAAAAGGAAGTTTGGGCTAGATTTCATCTTTATAACATCCAAAAATTGGATCTAGAATTTTGTGAAGTTTCCTCAACAGTAATACACTATTTAGAAACATTGATTGGAAGCATAAAGGTAAAATCATGCAATTGAATTATTTTTCCAAAAATGATTTATAATTTGTGTTTTTGAATAAAAATGAGATTTTAAGTCAAAAATCAAAATTCATGTACTAATTTTTAAAATCGGATTTTGAGAAGATGTTGTGAACCAAAAACATTATTATGTATTTTAAAATAAGCCATAAACTAATGAAACCATGTTTCAAAGCCCATGTGCAACCCCCCTAAATTCAATTCTCTCTCATTTGTATCAAACTCTTAAAAAGTACCAAAATAAATTTTTTAAATCATCTCATCACTCTCTCATGTTCAAAAGAAGGGAAAAATAAACTCTACTTTTCACCATCTTTCAACTCCATCCTTATAACTCATAAGTTGCCTCAAACCTAGTTTATTAGAACCAGAATAGTGCTCTTGTCTTAATTTCGCTTATCGGTAAGTTCCTCGAAACTCCAACTTTCGGAGATTTTCAATTGAACCATAAAATCAAGTTTAGAATCACTTTTATGCTTTCGGTTAGTGGTTAGGGTACTAGTTAGTGTTGGGTCTTTATTTCGTATAAAGGTGAAATCTTAGGATAGATTGGGATTTGTATTGTTGATTTCGTCATCGTTTGGGTAATGATTGAATGGTATGTTAGTTTAGGCGATGCTAGTGTGGACAAAAATCCTTCTAAGTCTGTCTAGCTAGCTTGATCATAATAGGAAAGGTAAATAATTTCGTATTAGACTCTACAGTATTGATTGATGTGTATTTGGATTTTTGTTGTATAAATTGGTAAATAGTATGTAAACCCTTGAGATTGGTTGTTATATAGTGGATATATGGCATTGGTGTTGATCATAGACTCATTATTTTTGTGATTGTACTTATGTGTTGTAAGTTGAAAATTTGATGATTATGGAATTGTATTTGATATGTGATAATTTGTTGTTTGATATCACACCAATGTGTTTTAAACTTGTGAACATGTGGTTTGACTCAACACGATATTGGTTGTATTAATGGATTAAATGGAGCCTTATAACTAATACATGTGGGTGTCCCTAGGATTAAATAATTAAATATTATTGTGGCAAAATTACTTTATAAGGCTATTGAGTTTAAAACGGATATTGATTACACAAATGAATGGTATTGAATTGTATAAATCACATAAAGGATTTATTGCCCTTATTTTAGTTTAGTATATGAGATGGAGTGGTGTGACATTAGGAAAAACTAGGGGTGTGCATGATATGGGATGTATCGAAATACCGAACTGAACACTAAAATTTCGTTACAGCTCAAACTGAATTTTTATAATACTGGTCGGTATTCAGTATGAGCGAATTGGGAATTTTCGTATTCAATACGGTATAAGATGATATTTGGTATTTAGGTGTTGTCCCGAAATACGCAATTTAACCTAGTGTATATAATATAATTGAGCATTTTTAAATCTTTTATATACATATCAAATTCAAATAATAAGTTGGAAAAAATAAAATTATTTTTTAATTTTTTCTACTAATTAAGTATTACGGTACTGTTTCATACCTAACGAAAATATTTTGGTACATCCCAAGCCAAATTTTAATTTTTGGTATAGTATTAATTACTCAAAACTCCTTTACCGAATCATGAATGTCCCAAAAATACAGTAATTTATGGCATATGACATACCGAATGCACACCCCTAGGGAAAACTAGAGATATCTAGGTCTATTGAACTATAGGTAACTTGGATTTAGCTAACCACTGTTGAAAATTGAGTGACGACTCTTATTGAGTATGACGGCTACAGCTCCTATGGGACTATTATTATTGATTGGTCTTTGGACCATGTTAGCAGTTTATTCCGATTATTTGGCTTTGACCCTATTATTCCTATTTTGATATAACAACTAAAATTAGGGAAAATTGGTAATAAACTGAATTTGGTTACTGCTATTGAATTATTGGTTTCATATGTTGATGATTGTCAAGTTTGATGGTTGTTAAATGGTTAGATTGTGTCAAAACAAACCTATGTGGCCTTTAACTCAGTTAAATTTGTTTGCTTGTTGCTTTAAATTGTATAGAGAAGCTTAGAATAGCTCACTAAAGCATAATCTTTGATTTCATAAATTATTGGGCGTAGTTGAGGGGTAAAATATCTTATTTTGTATTGTTCTCATCTTATTGAGCACTTTGGCCGACAGCTTAGCCCTAAGGGCAAAGGCGCGGGTCAAGGTGATGAGAAATTCCGATGCCATTTCATGGAGACTTGTTGGCGATTTGGTCCTATGGATCAAGATGCGGGGAAGTCTCGGTATAGATTTCTACGATTTAGTTAGTGGCTTGGTCATATGGACCAAGGCACAGACCAAGATATTGAGTTTCATAAAGGGTTCTATTATCCTAAGTCTTGATCAAATTGATCGATGCCAGGGTTCTGATTGGTGATTGAGATATTCTAAGTGGATTTGTGTGCTCAAATCACAATCATATGATAAATAGAAGCATATTTCTTGTGACTGTTAGAGTATGAGATTGTTAATCAGGCATCGTTAGCATGATGCTTTCTTTTCTTGTTTTTTTTTTTTTCTTTCTATGTTGAACTAATAGATTATTCGAGTGAGTAGGGGTTTGTTGTGTTTGCATTGGAGTATATTGAACAGCACCATAATCTTAAATTTCATTTTAAGTTTTAGTTGTTGTTCTTGGGATTCAAATGTAAACTTTATATATTGGATACTTATTTTAGATTTATTATGCAATATTTCATGCTCGATTACATATTTGGATTTAGTGTGAGGATTTGAGATTTTGAAATAATCATTATTAGATTTTGTCTATTGAGACCCTCTTTCGAAATGTTTTATTATTATTTCATGCCCTAGTATTGTTTGGATATATATATATATATATATGTATACGGTGAGTCTAATATGCGGACTTAAAATCCGAATCGTTAAATCGATCTAACGGCTAATAGTTTATAGTGTTTCTCTGACGGGTCTTCATTAATTCTTTTCTAATTAAATTTTTTATTTCTCGGATCACTCTTCATTAATTTTTTTCTAATTAAATTTATTTCTTTTGTTTTTTCTCATTAATTGATTTTTGTTTATTATTGATTGTTCTACTTAAAAATTTTATTTTTTTTATTAAAAATATAAGTGGTTCTACTTCAAATATACTTCAAATATTTGCATGAAAATTAATTGTTCAAAATATAAAAAGTATTTTTAAAAATTTAAATGGAATGGAAATAATACAATTATAAATTTCAAAAATTAAACTAAATTGCATTGAAATAATACAATCATAAAAGTAAACAACATTGAAATAATACAATAGTAATTTTGAAAAACTAAAATTAAATAGCATTGAAAGGTTAGAATTGTAATTTTCTTCATACAAGCAAACTAAAGTAAAAACATTATTGAATATCAACATTCACTATAATATAATCAATATATTTAATTACATATAAACTAAAGGAGATTGTAGATAAATTTAATATTAATTCTAAATTGATATGAAATAATTAAATATATTGGAGAAAATTACAAATATTAGTTTTAAATTGTTTATAAATTGATATGAAATAATAAATATGGTGAATGTTAATCAAAATTAATTTTTGACTATATCGAATGTTGATATTATTAAATATAACATGAATATGAATATTAATCTTTATTGTAATTCACTATAATATGAATATTATTATTTCATATCAATATATTAATCAAAATAAATATTTATAGTATAGTGATTTTCAAGAATGTTTTTATTTACTTAGCTTGTATGAAGAAAATTACAATTATATTCTTTCAATGCTATTTAATTGTAGTTTTTCAAAATTACAATTGTATTATTTCAATGCTATTTAATTTTATGATTGTATTATTTCAATGCGATTTAATTTAATTTTTGAAATTAGTAAATGTATTATTTCTATGCAATTTAAATTTTAAAAAATATTTTTTATATTTTGAACAATTAATTTTCATGCAAATATTTGAAGTAGAATCACTTATATTTTTAATATTATAACTAAAAATAATAATAAAATTTTAATTAGAAACTAAGTATACATTGAAAACAAAAATTAAATGAGAGAAAAAAATTAAAAATTTTATATAGAACAATCAATGAGATAAAACAAAAATAAATTAATGAAAAATAAATAAATTTAATTAGAAAACAAAGAGTGGTCCATAGAAAAAAAAAATTAATTAAAAAAAAATTAATGAAGACACGTGAGAGAAACACTATAGATTATTACCCGTTAGATCGATTCAACGATTCGGATTCAACGATTCGGATTTTAAATCCGCATACTTATATGCGGACGGTCCGCATATTAGACTCACTATATATATATATATATATTGCATTGAATGTAATGTGGCATTGAGAACATCGGTCGCGTCTCCACCATAGGCGGGGTTGGTTGTTACAATCTTTTGAACGTGTCACCATTGTTTAAGAAGAAGTGGCAGTATTAGGCTTTGTAGAAGGAATGGATGAATTAGTGGTTGAAATTGAAGACTTCATGATAGGAGACGTTTCAAAGGAGGAATTGAAAGGATAATTCTGACTATGTTAAAGACAAAGGCTGAGGCAACAAAAAGTGAAGGTGATTGTGATATGCACCTGTAGCAGAATATGAATTTGAATGTGTAAAAATAATAGGCGTACTTGAGATGGAGTTATGCTGAGGTGGGGAATCCGCAACTAAAATAGATACATGAATAACGTTTTGATAAATTCAAATTAGTAGATAGATTCGAGGTGGAAGACAAAATATGCGACTTAGACAAAGAATCCAAACTAAGTAGACTAGTAGTATCTTGGAATTTTAAAAATATACTCCTATAAGTAAAATATATGTTCAAAAAATTTCCCATCCCAAAAAAGAAATTTCTTAGAGGCAAGTGGATCAAAGCATTGATAAAGTGATGCTTGTTTAAGAAATCCAAATAAATACATGGAAGGGAATGTGGCTCTAACTTATGTATGGTGTACGGTCTAAGCTATGGATAACATAAACATCTAAAAAAAAATTAATAACCATATTGTGGTGATTTATGGAAGAGAAGTTCATAATGACTTTTACCGTGAAGAATTGTGGTTGCAATCGAGTAATTAAAAACACAGCAAGAGAGCAAGCAAAAGTCCAAAATCAAGTAAGCACGTGAAATTGATGTAAAAGAATCTGAGCTACTTCAATAATATGATAATAACATTATTCTACAATAGCAACCCGTTGTGGTTTATACGGCGGAGTAAGGAAATGATTAATTCCCATATCTTTAAAATACAAAGTTAAGTTAGTGAATTCCCCTCCCTCATCGGGATAAAAAGATAAAATTTTGTGATTAAAAGAATATTCAAGAAATGGATGCAAGTTTTAAAAATATTTTGAATGTTGACTTATAACTTATGTTATAAAGCCACATATACTTAGAGTGATGATCAACGAACAAAGTATAATACAGTTTATTATCAATAGATTTAATAGGATAAGATCCCCAAAAATCACATAAAATAACTTATAAAGGATGTGAGGTAGACAAAGAACTATCATAAATTGACAATCAATGCATTTTATTAGAAACACATAAATTTCAAAACCTGAACGACTTAGAAGCAGAGGAAGCCAAAGAATGTTACAACACAATTTTCTTTAAAATGTGACGATAGGGATGACCTAAGTGACTAGGGGTGTAAACGAGTTGAATCGAGCCCAAGTACACAGGCTCGACTCGACTCGTGAAAGATTATAGTAAGCTTGAACTTGAGCTCAAACTCGTCGAGCTAACAAAAATCAAGCTCGAACTTGAGCTCAAATGATAAATGAGCTACTCGAATTCGACTCGTTAAAACACGTCAGTATTTTCATTAATGATTTTTTTAATTTTATGTAATTATTCTTGACTCGAATTTGGTGTACTCAAGCTCGACTCGACTCGTTTACCTTATCTATAGTAAAACTCGATAAAGCTCGCGAGCTTTACGAGCTGAGTAATATAGAGCTCGAGCTCAACTCATTTTAGTAAAAGCTTGACTCGAACTCATGAACAACGAGTCAATTTCGAGCATTTCTCGAATCAATTTTGAATAGTTCGCTAGTAGCTCAACTCACTTACACCCCTATAAGTGATGATGCCAAAGTCATAATAAAGGTGAGGACAACCCATATTAACCTGAGCAGGATTCACTTTTTGAGGCCATTCATATAATCCACTTCCATTTCCTCAAAGTCCGATCCTTCACACAAAAGGCAAAAGGAGTTACAATCTCAAAAGCAGTTAAAAAGACAATAAATCAAAATCCTTTAAAATTTTACAAGTCCCTCGACGAATAATTTGAAAGATGAACAACAGTTCCAAATGAGTTTAAAATTCAAATAAAATTGGACATGCTTCGATGCAATGCTGGTGCACTTTAACTTAGTCGGTCACCAGTTTCACATTTTAATAGAAGAGACAAGAAAAAGGAAGAAAAAGCAACATCAGACTATCGATATTTGATTAGCAACTCACACTCTAACAAGCACAAGAAAATGCGTTTATTTAACATTCAGTGATGAGATTGGCCCATATATGCACCTAAACTAACAACAAATCATGTGAGCAGAAAAATCCACCCAATCATGAAGTCTATACGATAAGTATGTATCACTCTTTTACTTATCTAAATTTCAGTTATGCTCAACTGTTTCCATGTGTCGTTATTTGATATTCAAATACATATATTAATAATCATTTAAACCCCAAGCATACAATTCCATGCAATAAAATCATCATTCAAATTACATTCACAGGAATAGTTCCATTTTATTTAGACTGCCCCTAATCTAGTATCGATAATGAAGCGGGATCAGTTAGGCCAAAGCCACTAATTAGGCCGGAGCCACACATTAGGGTCCAAAGAAGGAAATCTGTAGCGCCGTTTATTTCCCAACGGGATGGACAACTACCTTAGGATTCCATCAATTAGGTCTGAAGACCACAATATAATAGACTCGCAGGCAGTGGTGCCATCACACCCAATAAGAGTTGTCACTCAGTTTCAATAGTGGTTAGCTAAACCAAAAGACCTATGTTTCCAATAGGTTGAGAATTCTCGGGTACCCTTAATGACATGTCATTCCATCACTATTTCAACCATGACTAGGGCAATCATTAATAAATTAATTTAGGTGATACACTGTACACAAAACAATTTAACATTCATTAAAATTTCAACATTCATTGGCTTTCAATCATCAACGTCGGGTACTTAACTAGTGCCTTATCCAATTATCTCCAGCTCTAGCTAACCAAAGCCAAAGTCTAACATTCAATATAACATTTATGTATATATATAACCACTATTAAACCAAGCAATAGAGCAATATAGTAGCAATCACCATTATATTACATTGCCATTATCTATTTGTATCATTTAATAACTCTAGTGGACATGTTATTGGTCATTTTAATGCACAATCAATAAAACATACATCAACACATATGGAGCATAAAACTAGGTTGCTAACCTTTTTTCTGTAGACAATAAGCTAAACGTCACCGGTATGATCCTCGGCTCGTCCGCTTCGCCAAATAATGACAAGAATTCACTTAGACAATTAGTCGAACACTTGGCGCGCGAAAAGCGAAACCTAGTCTACTTGCTAAGAATTGATGATCTAATGAACGATAGATGAAGACGCTAACGAAACTACTCAAAGCCTATCTCAATTCACAATTCCAACTGTAATAACAATCTAGGGTTTCATCCCAACAAAACCCTAACCAATACGATAATTGAATAAATCCCAAATCATTAATATCATGCATGTACACCCCTAACGATCATCCTTACACCAATCTAGTGTAGCAATAGGGTCGAGAGATTGCTTACCAGAGTTGCGTCGATGACCACGGAGAGAGGAGATCAATCGTGCGATAAGATGGGTTAAGGAGAGTGAAAAGAATGAGTTGAATTTGGTGGGCTTAGGTTAAAAACGCCTCAATTCAGTCTCTGGCGACAAGGCAGACGACATAGAGCCTATGTCGCCAGAGGCAACCGAGGTATAACCATTATTGTTGTTGATTTAATTGGCTGGCGACATGACAGGCTACCTAAGGCCTATTTTGCCAGCATTGGCGACATGGCTGGCTACAGAGAGCCTATGTCGTGAGCACCAGAAATGTTTCATACCTCTGAATTCTTCTTCGCTCGACTATGTTTTCAGCTCCAATATGAACGTAAAGTCGATATTACTCAGATCAACATTTTCACATCAATTTAGTAAGTGTAATATTGTTTCAATTAACCATAAACAATTCAAGAATTACAAGAATGTTCAACTAACATAAAGTCGAAATTCGATCAAAACACTGAATCGCCCAGCCCTAAAACTAGGATGTTACACCTGTAATTGTAGTAAAAGAAACACATATGACTACTAGATCTACAGATGGTGCATTAGTTTGTGCTTATCATATGAGGTAATTTCATACCCTTTCAGCAAAACTTATGTCAATTGTTCCATACCCTTAACACCATCAGGTACACCTATTACAACCGTAACTTTAATGTCAAATTGATACATGCTTGTCAAATTGGAAGACGAAACATAGGTACCTCCAATGCATAAAATCCTAAAATATGTTCCCAACCTGCTAAATGACATATGAAATAGTTTGGTTTATATGGAGGTATAAATTTGATGCAACCGTAAAAATTTTGAGTTTACCATAAATGCTAGAACCATAAAGAAAATAAGAATTTTTAAGAAGAGTGTCTTAGAAACTATTCTATGGCATAGATTTTTCCAAAGAACATCGCGAGAGATGATCATTTCTTACTATGAAATGAACATTGTCTACACACTCAATATTGAGCATTTCATCGGCTCCTCCGTAGATTGGTTTTTTCTCTCCCATTATGAATATCTGATGTTCAACAGTTGTGAACCACTTTTGGACATGCCTATTTGGATGTAATTCAAGTATTTGTTTCATCGTAATAGCTTGTAGATGGATTCATAGCCATAGCCCATAAAAAACCAATAACAATTGTAGTGTATTGTTCTATCTTTTTGTAGGTGTTGAAGTTAACTAGTGAGTTTTTCAAAGGCTGCGATAAGTGGTGACTTCACAAGGTTTTTGCTCAAAGTTTAATTGAAGCCAGGAAGAGTACCAAGGATAATCAAAATGAAGACTCGCCAAAAAGCTCAAAACGTGTAAGAAGTGGTAGAAGATGACCTTGGCAGATGATCCTATAGACAACTCAATGCTCTGCTCCTAATGAGTTCAACAATTTATACTGATGTTTGACTTCTAAAACCAGCTGAGGTGAGCGAGTGTGGTGTAATTATAGCTCTCTACTTTTGATTTGTTTTTGTTTTAAAGTGCAAAGTTTATGTTAAGAATCTGAATTGTAGAGAAAAGAAGAAAAATAACTCTCGAGGAAGATGATCTATTTCATTATGTAACATCATTCACTCCATATTTAATAACCATCACTAGTTTAACTAAATTTGTAAAATATCTAACTTTCTCCTTATATTTACATTTAATATCATTATAACCCATAACTTATTAACATTACATCATAATGTGCTATCGAAAAAAGGCCCGTGACCGTTGGCAGCCCGTGACCTTGTGGGTACATGCAGTCATGAACATCAAATTGATAACCATAAAAATAAGGAGTTTTGTGGGCATAATCGGGTAGGTCGAAAATAGTTTAAAAGAGTTTGGAGACCCGTAAATGTGCGGGTATGGTCCTTATATTTTGAATAGTAAAATCATTGACTTTTTGCGGGTACTTAAGGGTAGGAGCGAGCATGCCCGTTTAACACTGCTAATCATGATCACCAATGTGCTTTATATATACATCCACATATCTGTATATTCACAGTATAATCTCTCATTTCAAGTATGTCAATATTTATTATCTCTCTAAATATGAATATATATATATATATATATCTTGTAATTGTAGTAATAAAAACACATGTTACTCCACTAGTTTGTGCCCATCATATTAGGTAATTTCATACTCTTTTCGCAAAACTTGTGTCAATTGTTCAATCCCCTTAACATTTTTAGGTACACCCATTACAACTATAACTTTAATGTCAATTGACACGTGCTTGTCAAATTGGAAAGACGAAACATAGGTACCTCCAATGCATAAAATCCTAAAATCTATTCTCCACCTGGAAAATGACACATGAAATAGTTTGGTTTATAAGGAGGTATAAATTTGCTGCAACCGTGAAAATATTTGAGTTTACCATAAATGCTAGCACCGTGAAGGAAATAAGAATTTTTAAGAAGAGTGTCTTAGAACTATTTCATTGCATAGATTTTTCGAAAGACCATCGCGAGAGATGATCATTTTTTACTATGAAATGAACATTGTCTACACACTCAATTTTGATCATTTCATTGGTTCCACCGTAGATTGGTTTGTTCTCTCCATTATGAATATCTGATGTTCAACAGTTGCTAACCACTTTTGGACATGCTTATTTGGATGTAATTGGAGTATTTGTTTCATCGTAGTAGCTTGTAGATGGAATCATAGCCATAGCCCACAAAAAATCAATAACAATTGCAGTGTATTGTTCTATCATTTTGTAGGTATTGAAGTTAACTAGTGAGTTTTTCAAAGGCTGCGATAAGTTATGACTTCAAAAGGTTTTTGCTCAAAGTTCATTGAAGCCAAGAACAGTACCAAGGATAATCGAAATGAAGACTCACCAAAAAGGTCAAAACGTGAAGAAAGTGGTAGAAGATGACCTTGACCGATGATCTTATAGACAACTTAATGCTCTGCTCCTAACGAGTTCATTAATTTATACTGATGTTTGACTTCTAAACAAGTTGAGAAAAGCGAGTGTGGTATATAGGGATGGTAATGGGCACAAACCCGACCCGAACCCGTCAACCCAAACCTGAATCCATTTAGGTGCACCCGAATCCGATACATTTTAGTGGATTTGGGTTGGATTTGAACCCACGAATTCAGGTGCACTCGCGGGTACCCAAAAAAAGAATAAATTTTTAAAAAAAATTAAGTAGTAATTAAAAAGTTAAAATTCAAAACCAAAATCAATTCAAGTGAATCTATTATTATTTTATTATGGTTTTAAACTGAAATTTACTCAATCTAGCAATATGTTTACGTCTAATGACAATTAGTGGATACTATAATTACGTAAGCTTAATTTAGATTTTTATTTTAAAAAATTTAAAATTACAGTAAAAATTAAAGAAAAAATTGATTAAAAAATTTGTGTAAATTTAAATTACAAAAATATATAAATTTATTTATTATTTATTTTTTTCTAATTAAAAAGAAAATCAAGGGTTCGTAGATTCGAGTTAGGGTCACCCAAACCCGCAACAATTAATAGATAAAAATAAAACCTGAACACATAAACCCATAACCCCGCGAACCCAAACCCATGATGGGTTTTCTGGATGGGCATCCACGTGTTCGTGGATTTTTTTGCCCTCTCTAGTGGTGTATTTATAGCTCTATACTTTTAATTTGTTTTTGTTTTAAAGTGCAAAGTTTATGTTAAGAATCTGAATTGCAGAGAAAAGAACAAAAATAACTCTCGAGTAAGATGATCTATTTCATTTTGTAACATCATTCACTTCCTATATAATAACCATCACTAGTCTAACTAAATTTGTAAAATATCTAACTTTATTCTTATATTTATATTCAATATAATTATTACCCATAACTTATTAACATCACATCATAACGTGCTATCGAAAAAAGGTCCGTGACCGTCGGCGGCCCGTGACCCCAGGCGGCCCATGACCTTGTGGGTACAGGCAGTCACGATCATCAAATTGATGACCATAAAAATAAGGGGTTTTGTGGGCACAAACGGATAGGGCCAAAATAGCATAAAAGCCTATGGACGATCCGTAAACATGCGGGTATGGTCGTTATATTTTAAACAGTAAAATCATAGGCTTTTCGTGGGTACGGGAGGGCAAGAGCGGGCATGCCCGTTTACCACTGCTAATCATGATAACTAATGTGCTTCATATATACATCTATGTATCTCTATATTCACAGTATAATCTCTCGTTTCATGTTTGTCAATATTTATTATCTCTATATATGAAAAAATATATATATATTGTAATTGTAGTAACAAAAACACATGTTACTCCACTAGCTTGTGCTCATCATAGTAGGTAATTTCTTACCCTCTCCACAAAACTTATCTTAGTTATTCCATCCGCTAAACACCATGAAGTGCACCCATTAGAACAGTAATTTCAACGTCAAATTGACATGTGCTTGTCAAATTGAAAAGACGAAACATATGCACCTCAAATGCATAAAATCCTAAAATTTGTTTTCCACGTGGTAAATGACACATGAAATAGTTTGGTTTTTATGTAGGTATAAACTTGTTGCAATCGTGGAAAAATTTGATTTTACCATAAATGCTAGCACCACAAAGAAAATAAGAATTTTTTAGAATAGTGTTTTAGGAACTATTCTATGGCATAGATTTTTCCAAAGATCATTGTGAGAGATGATCATTTCTAACTATGAAATGAACATTGTCATTACACTCAATTTTGAGCATTTCATCGGTTCCACCATAGATTAGTTTGTTCTCTCCCATTATGAATATCTGATGTTCAACAGCTGTGAACCACTTTTGGACATGCCTATTTGGATGTAATTGGAGTGTTTTTTTCATTGTAGTAGCTTACAGATGGATTAAAAGCCATAGCCCACAAAAAACCAATAACAATTGCGGTGTATTGTTCCATTTTTTCATAGGTGTTGAATTTAACTAGTGAATTTTTCAATGGCTGCAATAAGTGGTGACTTCACAAGGTTGTTGCTCAAAGTTCAATCGAAGCTAGTAACAGTACCAAGGATAATAAAAATGAGACTCGCCAAAAATCTCAAAACGTGTAGGAAGTTGTAGAAGATGACCTTGGCAGATGATCCTACAAAAACTCAATGCTCTGCTCCTAATGAGCTCATCAATTTATATTGATGTTTGACTTCTAAAACATGCTAAGGTGAACGAGTGTGTTGTATTTATAGCTCTTTACTTTTGACTTGTTTTTGTTTTAAAATGCAGAGTTTATGTTAAGAATCTGAATTGCAGAGAAAATAAAAAAGAACTCTCGACGAAGATGATCTACTGCATTCTGTGACATCATTCACTCTCTATTGAACAACCATCACTAGTCTAACTAACTTTGTAAAATATCTAACTTGCTCCTTGTATTTACATTCAATATAATTATACCCCATAACTTATTAACATCACATCATAACGTACTATCGAAAAAAGGCGCGTGACCGTTTACGGCCCGTGACCTCAACGGCCCATGACCTTGTGGGTATAGGCAGACACAATCATCAAATTAATGACCATAAAATAAGGGGTTTCGTGGGCACAAATGGGTAGGGCCAAAATAACATAAAACCCTATGGGCGACCCGTAACTGTGCGGTTATGGTCATTATATTTTGAATAGTGAAATCATAGGCTTTTTGCGGGTATAGGAGGGCAGGAGCGTGTAACGGCAAACCCCCACCCTGGTGGAACCATGGTTAGGAATCTGACGCCACAGAACAAATACAGAAACTAAACAGTAGAATAAATCAAAAATACGAAAAATAGTAGTAATATAGTCCAAAAGTCCAACAATCCCCAAAAATAGATAACAATACTAATGTCCAGCAATGTCCAATACAACTCCTCAAATAAAAGTCCCAAATACAATCCATGAATCAAATGTACGAAGATAACCTAACACTAATAAAAATAGAATGCTGATGCATGTCGTGATCCGTAAATGAGACAGCGCCTAAACAATCGGGGTACCTGCACTCAACCAAGGATTTATTCCCAGATTACAGAATAGGAAGAGATAAAGAAAAACGTTAGACTATGAATTAGTCTAAGTTAGCGCTCACGTTCCAATATACACATACAGAGTGACCTAGACTCGACTCTAAACATGGGAGCACACAATGCAAGGCTCTACAGACTCCCTAGAGTCCACTATATCAGTCAACACACCAACATCCTACCAATCAGCATTTTATTGTTTATCTTTCTTTAGTCGAAACCAAGTTGTCCGTCAACTATTTATTCATTCAGGTTCCATTATCATCCTAAAATAGGCTCCTAAAATTCACGGTCTAGGATCCTAATATTCTTTTAGGGCGCTAAGATTAAAATTCTGTATCTAACAGTTTAAGTCCGATTATTTAACCTTTAGGATTATAGTTACAACCGACCGAAATATCAACCAGTTTGTGATCACTTAATTAAGTCCAATTCAGACATCAAACACAGCTATTTACCATCCATTAACAGTCCATTAACATAATCCAGAAACTAGAACAGATTTTTAATTACAGTTTAACCAGTTATTTAACAAAATTATGCCCAAAGCAGCTAACAGAGGAAAACGGGATTACAGTAACAGTAACAGTATGGCTGAAGCCCAGTAATCAGTATCAGTATAGTAGTTTCAACTACAATCAATATAGGCACTTCAAGCCAATTATTTCAGTAGTGAGGATCCTTTATCCCTAGGCATGCCATATATTCTACTAGTAGACTGACTAAGGGCAAAACTCACAGTTTCGTTTATTTACCGTTTAAACCAGATTCATTAGGTATCAATTATAAATTTCAGTGTATGTGTTTTATGAAATCCAAGTATAGTGAAGTCTTATTTTGTTAATATTATTAACTTAACAGGTTTCATCGTGTTCATAATCATCGTTAAATAGGCAGTTTAGGAGACAATTTCACAAATCAGAACACACGACACATGCATAAACAACCATCATACAGCAAACATATTTCACACTAAAAATGAACTACTAACCTAACTCACAGATCACGACAGTCCGAGCAGAAATCGACCTATGCCGCTGCTTGATCAGCCTCTCCCTCCGGTGCTTCTACAAATTGTTACACAAACAAATAAGTACTACTGCAGCGAAGCGAAAAACGATTCGAACACCGGTTTGACAGACCAGAACCAACCCGATCAAAATCCCTTAAAACTCATATCCGAACCCTAACCCTCTTACCGTGATTCACACCACCGTGATTATGATTACCCTTACAAACTCAGAATTCGAACACTTAAAGTCTCTCGACCAATCGAACCTGATTGACAGAACCCACTTAAAAACTTGAAAGAACGATTTTTGTTCAGCAAAAACCTAGAATGGTACGAGGGAACTTACCGATAATTGTCTGATTTCGAATAGAGAGAGAGCTCTAACCCTAACCGAGTCGCGAACAGAACCTGAATGAACCCGAAATCAGGCCCGGAAAGACGCAAGAAGACAGACAAATCGAAACAGAAACAGGACGGAAAGACTTACCCCAGACACGTCGGAACTCTAACGCGGAATTCCTTCGCCGGCCTCGTCACAAAGTCTCTTTGCCTCTCAACTTACGTGTTTAATGAGTAATAATGAAACCCTAATAGAAACCCTAACATTAAACAGATATATAACATGTCGAATAACCGTCTAACCCCCTCTAACACCATAAAATCGATTTAACCCCACCGACTCAGGAATAATTATAAATTTAACCAGAATTCTAGAAAATTTCCAAATAAACCCCTATATTTCGACAGAAACTACTAAGCCTGAAAACGGTCCGTTACAGAGCAGGCATGCCCGTTTAACACTGCTAATCATGATCACCAATGTACTTTATATATACATCCATGTATCTGTATATTCACAGTATAATCTCTCATTTCATGTATGTCAATATTTATTATCTCTCTATATATGAATATATATATATTGTAATTGTAGCAACAAAAACACATGTTACTCCACTAGTTTGTGCTCATCATAATAGGTAATTTCATACCCTTTCCGCAAAACTTGTCTCAGTTGTTCCATCCTCCTAACACCATGAAGTGCACCCATCAGAACCGTAACTTTAACGTCAAATTGACATGTTCTTGCCAAATTAGAAAGGCGAAACATAGGCACCTCAAATGCATAAAATCCTAAAATTTGTTTTCCACTTGGTAAATCACACACGAAGTAGTTTTGTTTATATGGAGGTATAAATTTGATGCAACCGTAAAAATTTTGAGTTTACCATAAATGCTAGCACCATAAAGGAAATAAGAATTTTTTAGAAAAGTGTCTTAGAAACTTATCTATGGCATAGATTTTTCCAAAGATCACCGCGAGAGATGATCATTTCTTACTATGAAATTAACATTTTTCCTACACACTCAATTTTGAGCATTTCATCGACTCCACCGTAGATTGGTTTGTTCTCTTCCATTATGAATATCTGATGTTCAACAGTTGTGAACCACTTTTGGACATGCCTATTTGGATGTGATTGGATTTTTTTTATCATAGTAGCTTATAGATTGATTCATAGCCATAGCCCACAAAAAACTAATAACAATTGCGGTGTATCGTTCCATATTTTTGTAGGTGTTGAAGTTAACTAGTGAGTTTTTCAAAGGCTGCAATAAGTAGTGACTTCACAAGGTTGTTTCTCAAAGTTCAATCGAAGCTAGAAATAGTACCAAGGATAATCAAAATGAAGACTCGCCAGAAAGCTCAAAAACGTGCAGGAAGTGGTAGAAGATGACCTTGGCAGATGATCTCTACAGACAACTCAATGCTCTGCTCCTAATGAGTTCATCAATTTATACTGATGTTTGACTTCTAAAACCAGCTGAGGTGAGCGAGTGTAGTGTATTTATAGTTCTCTACTTTTAATTTGTTTTTATTTTAAAGTGCAAAGATAATGTTAAGAATCTGAATGGCAGAGAAAAGGAGAAATATAACTCTCAAGGAAGATGATTTATATCATTCTATAACATCATTCACTCACTATTTAATAACATCAGTAGTCTAACTAAATTTGTAAAATATCTAACTTTCTCCTTATATTTAAATTCAATATAATTATCACCCATAACTTATTAACATCACATCATAACATGTTGTTCGAAAAAGACCCATAACCATGGACGGTCCATGACCTTGCGGGTACAGGCCGTCACGGTCATCATATTGATGACTGTAAAAATATGGATTTTTTTTTTGCATAGACAAGTAGGGTCGTAGCCATATTTGGGTATGGTTGTTATATTTAGGAAAGTAAAATCATTGGCTTTTTGTGAGTACAAGAGGGCATGAGCAGACATGCCTGTTTAGCATTGCTAATCATGATCACTAACCTGCGTAATATATATATATATATATATATGTATGTGTATATTCACGGTATAATCTCTAGTTTCATGTGTGTGAATATTTACTATCTCTATATAAATACATATTATATTTATAAATATATAGGTTTGTTTAAACAGTTTAAGAACAATTATGTAATTGTCTCACATTTTTGTCAAATATAATGTTGAAGTTGTAATATTTTAATTTTAGTCATTAACATTTGGTATAATTTACTTCAACCATAATATTATGAAATATTTATTTATTTACTAATTGATCTATTTTTTCTTTTAAATTCCAATGTTTTTCTTAAATGAACGTTACCGATTTGGATTATGGTGTTTTTTCTAATAAAAAAGAACTTCAAGACAAAAAAATGTAAAAGCTCACCGAATCATCACAACATCTACAGCACAAACCTTTGTATAGAGGTCATGCTTTTATTTGGCTCTATATAAAGTATTTGTATGATAAATAGTATCTTGGAACTTATTAATTATGTCATTCACACTTCTATCAAATGAGTGTTATGAAATATGTCACCCAGATAGATCGTATAACACCTTTTTCTTTTCGCCAAAGTTCGTACATTTTGCTGATAAATACTTGAACTCTTGACAAGTACCATCATTTATTATTCCCCCATAAAAGAAATAACATCAATATATTCCCCTTCATTAATCAAATACTAGGAAATTCAACTTTCACATGCATGGTGTTAGTGATGTGCTCTAGAACCAATAGTTTGGTTAAAATATCATGCATTATTTCATTGTTATTAAGAATATAAAGCAGTTTTTATTATTTGGTTTAATTTTATTTGATATATTTAACTGTACAATAAAATCCTTAAAATGATAATTATAGTGTGAAGGAAATCATGAATGAATAATGATTATGAGATTCTTATCACATACGATTTTGATTACATTTAAATATCCCTAGTCATAATATTAGTGAGATGAGATATCGCTAATACGAATAGAGCTGGTAAATAGACTAACTCGGTCCAGCCCTATCGGCCCGTGACGAGTTACGGGTTAAGCAGGATAGCCCGTGCGGACGTTTTTTCTATTCGGGTTAATTTTTGACTAACCCTAACCCAACCCGCACAGGTTGCGAGTTAAACAAACAAGCCCGCGAGCCGTTAAACTTTTTTAAAAAATGTTTAAAAAATAAAATTAATATATATTATATAATAAATAATTTCATATTAATACTACTTAAGTTTATTTAGCCATTAAATTGAAAGTTAATGATTTTATTTTATTATTTTGGTAATTCATAATTAAATTGATACCTTAAAAATTAATTTTTAAATAGTATAAATTATTATATAAAAAGATTGTTTAATAAAAATTTATATAAATAAAGATCATTTATAATATTATATAGTTAATTATATAAAATAAAACTTCTTTTTTTTATATGATGGATTAGCGGGCCAATCCGCGAGTTATGCGGGTCAACCCATATAAACCCATGAGTTAAACGGATCGGGTTAAGCGGGCTCATTTGCATTACAAGCCAAAATATCAATGACCACAATTGACCCACAAGCAGGTTAAACAGGCCAGCCCGCGGGCCAATGACCCGTTTACCTGCTCTAAATACGGACAGACTAGCATGTGTTATACTTCTTAACAGGTTAAAGCAACAATTCTAATTAATTTGTAGGCATATGAGATGTCTAAAGTAGACAAATGGATGCTTATTTTGGAATAAGTTCATTGTATGACCCCTACTGAGATTACATATGGAAAAATCATCTAATATTAGTTTACAATCTCATAGTAGTAATTGGTACTAATATCCTTAAACTTAGGTTTCCAAAGTATCCTAAGTATCATGTTCTGCACTTAGATGTTATTCGTTGTAGACTTGGAGAGTTTGCTTATAGAGTAATTATTGGTGTAGCACAAACTACTTGAGGGTAGTTGAGTGACCAATAAATGATTTGTCATTCTTGATGATAGGAGAGATATCTCAATGTTTCTTGTTAGAAACTTTACTCTCTAAATCCTTGGTCAAGGTGGGGTTGTTTGTGAAAAGGAGTTTCATGATAAATATCATTAGAGTAAAATATTTTCTAATATAAGAAAATTGTAATTTGGATTTATAATTGTATAATGGTTCTAATGAGGAGTTGATATATAGTCCATACTCAAATCCGAATGAGATATAGTTTGACGAAAGGAATATGTTGCACAAGTCCTAGCTATGAAAGGTATTTTCTAAATCGCGGACTACTCAGAATAATTGGGGGTCATGATGTCTTACTAGATGCCAATATTCATCTGTGTGGTGAGAAGTAATTAATCGGATAATTAATAATTCGAACTGTGTTGCCAATATATTCTGATACCTACTGAGTCACACACAATAAGAGTTTTTTGTATTTAGAATAAAATAGCTATTGAATGATATTCAATTTGATAACATTGGATGTTATGGGGATTGAAAAGAAGAAAATAGAAAAATTGATAATTTTAATAAGATTAAGGGCCTGTTTGTTAAATAGCGTTTTCAATTAGAGGTTAGTGTTTTAAGGTGATTTAGATGTTTGACCAAAATCAAACCTCTAATTTTTTAAAACAGCTAGTTTGATTAATATCAACTTAACTAGCTGATTTGATCCAAAACGCTGATAGAAGGAGCGTTTGAGATATTTTAAAATTAGAGGTTCGTTAAAAAGACCAAATTACCTCAATTTTAATTAAATTTATATTAATTATATGTTAATAAAATAATTGAAACATGTTATAATAATATTTAATACTTTCAGTATTATTTTTTATTATAATATTTTATAATTAAAAATTTTTATAATTTTTTTTTACTATTGTAGCAAGTATATTATTTTTTTTTATATTTTTTTAATTAATAATTGATATAAAAATAGTAAATATTATTAAAATTATTATTTATTAGTATTATTAATAAATATTAAAATATTTAACCCATTGTTACCTATTTGAAGGTAGTAATGTAAAATATATTTTGTGAAAAATAAAAGTAAAATTTTAATAATGTTCGTTTATGTCATTTTATAGTTGAATCCGCTAATAATATATTATTAAGCAACTAATTAACAAACATTGTATTATCAATCCACTAACCGCTAATAGTTGGTCAAACCGCTAATTGAATCCGCTAACCGCTAATTGAATCCGCTAACTACTAACAGCTAATTGTCAAACAGACCCTAAATTTATAAGTAATCCAAATAGTGTGATTCTGTCCAATAAGATTGGATCAAATATGGTGCGGGAAGTTTAATAAGTTTATATTTGATAAACTTGTCAATCAAGTAACCATAAGATATAATGATGTATATTATAAATATTAAATAGTTTTTATTTATTAATATATAATTATATTTAGTTTAAAGTTTAAATAAATAAAATAAAAATTTTATTTATATAGAATTTTATTGGGATTAGAATTTGAATATTTAATCAATATAAACACTATACATTTTTTTTTTTGATAATTCTTTTAATTGGGCTTTTAAACTTCAAATTGCAATTATAAGTATACAAACTTTTAAAAGTTTGATTTTCACTCTTTTCCAAAATACCCTCAGATCGTATTATTTACAGAATCTATGAATTATACTTACAATTTGTACTCTACGCTCACAATCTTTGAATGATCTATGGAGTGAAATTTAAACTTTAAAAGTTTATTTTCGTAAATTTTTCAAAATAAATATATAATTGTATACTTAAACTTTTGGTGGGTTTGAAAAAAAAATCTTTTTAATTATAATTATAACTTTAATTTGATTAGAACTAAACTCCATCAAGTTTTGAGTTATATATATATATATTATATCTAATTTATTTTAAAAATACTTTCTAAAAAAATTTATAAATTATATCTGATTAGATAATAGATAAAAATAAAAAAAATAAAAAAATAAAAAAAACCACCTTAGTTTGTCATATATGATGTCTTCCTTTAAAATTCAAAAACTTGTACCCTTGACCTACCTTACACATTAGAGACAGTTGCTGTTAGTGTCACCACATTGCAGGTGTGTTCAATCTTATATGCCTATTGTATATTTAATTATTGTTATAACTATAATATAAAGTTATTTGCCTCATGACTTTAGTTTAAACAATCATTAGGATTTAAGAAATAATCTTATCACTGAACTTACTCATATCTGTCTCTATCTATATCCACTGGCATTGGTTTAATCAACCTTCTATAATATCGATTTTATTTATGTAATACTAAATGCATAAATAGTGGTTTTAGTGTGAAGAGTTATCTCCCATATTGAATTTTCTGTTAAGATCTTACAAAACATATGTTTAAATAACTTCTCATAAATCATTTTGTGACACATTTTATCGCGGACTTTAATATCTAAGAATCTATAATAAACTCTTCAAACAATCTAATGATTTTTTAACATTAATAAACATATATGATAAAGTTTCGCCATTGGTATATCACATTAATAAAAACAAAATTGTGTATTAATAAGAATTTGTGAAGCTATTGGTTGTGTTGATATGAAAAAGTTAGAAGTGAATTTATGAAAGACTACTATTGTTACTAAAGGTGTGAAGGGTTTAGGTTGTGAAGGTAAGAAGGGATTAGGAATCTTTATTAGAGCTACTAAACGGGCTACCAGCCAGCAGACGGGCTCATTTAATCCGCATTTTAGATGGATTAAGGTGGAGAAAAATCTGGTCCGGAATAAATATTTACTCGTTTAATTCAATCTATTTAACCCACGGGTTTAAACAAGCCGGTCCGGGTTACCTGCGGGCCAGCACGTAATATTATTTATGATTAATTTGTTCCAACGTCTCAGTTTTACTCAAAATTTTAACCTAGTTCTCGACTATCCTTATCATCCTTCATCTCTAGTAGCTACACAACTTCTATTTTCTCTCGTTAGCACCGTCATCCATCAATTCTCTTTGTGTAGGTATGTCACTTTGATTTATGTTACTTTCGTCACTTTGATTTATGGTTATTTTTGTTTGTTAGCAATAATTTGTGTTTCTTAGTATTTGTATTCATATGTATAGATATCATAAGAAAATTTTTGTAATAAAAATGTAGTACTTGTTGAGAAGTAGAAAAACGAGAAATAGAATTTTCAGATTTAAGATTACTATAAGATAAAAATATCTATTTGATTTTGTCTTAATTTGGATGATAAATAATGCTAATGTTAATAAGTTGATTTTTGACTTTTTTTTCTATAAATAGTCATGTTACTAGATTTTTTTTGGCTTTTTTTATGAGTACTCATGTCATCTGATTGATCTATCATTTATAGACATTTGCAAAATTAGTGATTCTGCACCTACCGGCCTAGTTCTAATTTTTTTTGTTGTATTATATTTATTCCTAAATAATAATAATAATAAGGGTCCTTTAGATTTATAGGCCACCAAAAGTTTAAAGTATAATTATAAGTCCATTTTAAAAATCATACAAATCTAAGCTTTTTAAAAGTTTGTTTTCATCCTATAGGCCTAACTTTCCATACTACCCTTTTCAATAAAAAAAATAGTAAAAATATATTTTTAATTTACTAAAAAAAAAAAGAAAATCAAACATCCCAAAATTGCCCTTCAACAAGTTTGGAACGGTTCTGTTTTGCTTCAACGGATGAAATTCAGAAAAAACGATCTTCTTCTTTCAACTGATGCCTCATTCTTTTTCTCCACCATCAACCTAATCAATCGAAGCCTCCATCTTCTCCTTCTCCATTTGTAACAACGAAAGCCTCTATCTTCTTCTCCTTCGAATTGAAATCCTCCGTTTTCGTCGACAGCTATCGATTTTGTGTCATCCTTTCTAATTACGACCTAATCGATCGAAGCCTCAACTTCTTCTTCACCTAATTCATCGAGAGCCTCCATCTTCTTCTCCTCCGAATTGAAATTCTCCATTTTTTGTCGACGGTTATTGATTTCGTTGAAAGCTTTTGCATCATCCTCTCCAATTGCGACCTAATTAATTTACATCCTGCTGCTGAAGTCGTTGACTGGTGTGGAGAGAATTGAAGAATTGATTAATGTAAGGTTCTGGTCATGGTAGTCTGCCGCTATCTCGTGTCTCATCTGCCGCTAGGTCGTGGGACTGCTTGATTTTCTTTGATATAAAAGGTAAGCTATTGATTTAAATTTGATGCATTTTGGGTTTGTAATAGTAATAATTGTTGGATGCTTAAAGCTGTTATATTGAAATAGTTGGTCTTTGTTATTCATGTATTTCTTTGTTATTCACAGTCTGTGAATTGATAATTATGTAATTGGTAGTAGATAATTCATGGCTTAATACAGAGGCTGTGAATATTGATGTATATTGTTGTTGAATGTTTGAGTAGTTCACAGTCTTTGAATTGTATATTGTTTATAGCCATGATAATACTGCCAAAAAGAAACTATAAGGCGTGATGAAAACTGCTGTTATATTGAAACTGGACCAAAACTGTTGTTGTAATCAAAAACATCAGTGCAGTGGACAAAAACTGCTATTATATTGAGTTAAGTGGTTAGATAGATAGAGATATAGAATGACTTGGAGGGGATCCCTATGTACTTCCTTAGAATCTTTTTGTATGATAAATTTATCTCTATTTAGGTTTTCTTGACCTGCTGCTATTGAAAATTTTGTTTTTGTCGATTCTATATGTTGAATTACTAGTTTTATTTCGACTTGTCAGATCTAGTCTGTGATTTATGTTCATAGTTTGTGAATGGTGTTCATAGTTTGTGAATACAAATCACAGAGGGCTGTTAATACGTTAAAAATTTGTACTATTCTTACTTTTAGTTGCTACTTTTGATTATATTTGGTTTTCTATGATATAGATTTGCCCGAGTCAGAGTTAGTGAGTTATGTCATGAATATTATAACAAAGCATTCGTACAAGGTGCGTATGGGAAGGCAATCAATCCTACACCAGGTCCAAAAAAATGGAGGCCATCAGACATGATAGTCCTTCCTATGATAGAGAAGCCTCAGACTGGTCGACCTAAAGAAAAGAGATATCGTTCAGCTGTTGAAGGTACAAGACAAAAAAAGCATGGTAGGTGTCAAATGTTGGGTCATACAAGGAGAACATGTAGTAATCCTGTTTCGTCGTCCATCGGGAGTACCAGTGGGATAGCAAATGTGGATAGATCAGAAGAAAGGCGTTGTAGAGTTATGCATTGCAAGCATTGTGGTGGTGCGGGTCATACAAGGAGAACATATTTTGTTTCCGCACCAGCTAGTGTCGACGAGATAAACGCAGACCAGTCATCTCACATAGATCCTACCGAAACTGAGACCTTGGACAGAACTCAGCCGATTATGTCCTAGTATGACCATTACCTGTGTAGTTAGATAAGGATAATTATATGTGATCTGTATTCACGGAGTGTGATCTGTATTTTACTATGCTGTATATTAGCTGTGAATTACAATCATAGACTCTGTACTATGTTTATTTATGTAATATATGATCTGTATTTATAATTCAAGTCATGTTTAATTACGTATAACAGTAGTTGTGAACTACAATCACAGATTGTGAATGGCGTTTTAGGTCACAACCTGTAATCAGAGATCACAGTAGCTTCAATGTCAATTATGGCATCCAAAAAGGTAAGAATAAGCATCCTTCAACTAAACATAACATATTAAGGTGATCCACATCATCTCATAACATTTAGGCCACAATTGAATATGCATGCTTACCACCTCATCCTTGTTCTTGTATACTTGCTCATTTTTTGAGCAACTAAGGCTTAGGGTCATTTTTGGACTACCACCGAAGAGCAATTTCTCATCAGAAAAAGATTAAGGGGCTTGAATAATGATGACTGCACTAGCTCCTTTACTCGTTGGAGAAACTGTGATCATTGATCACAGCCGTGATTACGGGTCACAGTTTGTGAGCATTGTTCACAGTACAACAATATGGATGGCATGACAACCCAAAAGGCAAGGATGGGTATCCTTCAATTAAACATAACATATTAAGGTGATCCACATCATCTCATAACATTTAGGCCACAATTGAATATGCATGCTTACCACCCCTTCCTTGTTCTTGTATACTTGCTCATTTTTTGAGCATCTAAGGCTTAGGGTCATTTTTGCACTACCACCGAAGAGCAATTTATCATCAAAAAAAGATTAAGGGGCTTGAATAATGGTGACTCCACTAGCTCCCTAACTCATTGGACGAACTGTGATCATTGATCATAGCCGTGATTACGGGTCACAGTCTGTGAGCATTGTTCACAGTACAACAATGTGGATGACATGACATCCCAAAAGGCAAGGATGAGCATCCTTCAACTAAACATAACATATTAAGGTGAACCACATTATCTCATAACATTTAGGCCACAATTGAGTATGCATGCTTACCACCCCTTCCTTGTTCTTGTATTTTTTTTTAATGAAATAGGCAGAGTTCATCAGGAATCCCTACTAGGTAGGCACCCCCTAGAACAGAGCCGAACTTTATTGAAAGAAAATGAAAAAAACAAAGAGTTTGTCAAAAACAATACCCAAAAGACATAAAAGCAAGGCCTAGACAGATGGCCTGATGAAAAGAGGCCTAGACAGGGGGCCTAAAAAAGAGTAGAGGCCTAAACAGATGGCCGAATATAGTAAGAGGCCCATAATGGAGCCTAAAATGAAGAAACGAAACTGAATCATGAAGAGAAAAACTTGAAAACATCAGTGTCGTTCGCCGGCAGACTGGCCTTGTCCGCTGGCAGTGGACGGTGGCGGCGGATGGGTTCTCCGTCACCTTTATTCTGTTGGCTGGCAGCGGATACTGACGGCGGACCCCTGCAGAGAGCGCCGCTTCTGTTCGCCGTCACCTGTCTTATGTTGGCTGGCAGCGGGTGCTGACAGCGAACGGTTGGCTGTCACCTTTCTTCTGTTGGCTGGCAGCGGGCGCTAGCGGCGGACACCTGCAGAGAGCGCCGCTTTCTTTGGCCATCATCTTCCTTCCGTTGGCTGGCAGCGGGTGCTGGCAGCGAACCCCTGCAGGAAGCGCCGGTTTTTGTTGTCTCCTTTCTTCCGTGCGCAATGAGGCTGTACCTCCCGAACGAATCTTGAATCATAAGAACCTGAAAAAAGGTCTACCTTGGAGGTCCCTGCAAATGAAAGGCCAGAGGAAATCTGGGCAGGTAGTCCAAGTCTTGATGCTATCCATGGGAAGCTTGGTGAGTCTGTCTGCTGCTTGGTTGCCTTCTCTGTAGATGTGCGAGATGACAAAGTCCAGATGCTTTATGTGATGAAGACAATTGAGCCATCTAGTCTAGAGGTTCCAGGGGACACAATCTGAGCGAGTCTTGACCAGATGAACCACCAGAGTTGAGTCGGATTCCACCCAGAGGCGAGTCCAGTCCTTCTCAATCGCGTATTCGATGGCCAGGATAAATGCTAGAATTTCTGCTTCGTACGCGTCTCCGAATCCACCTGTACCTGCAAAAGCAAACTTAAAAAAACCACGTGAGTTACGGAAGACACCTCCAGCTACCAGTCTTCCGTCTCCATCTCCCGCACTACCGTCTATGTTGACCTTGGTCCAACCCGACGAAGGGCCATTCCACCACACTTCCTTAACCACCTTTGGACATTGAAAGTAGCCGCTGAGTTTGAAAAGGGAGAGGGTTTTAAAGTCAGGTAGGGAATTGTACATGATGCCGAATTTGAAGGTTTTGAGGTTGTGGACAGTCGACCAAATTCTGGAGATAATTGAGTAATTAGGCATAGCTTTGTTGTTGAAGCATTTTCTGTTACGAGCTATCCATATTTCCGCACAAATAGAGCTCATGAGGGTCTTCAAAATAGCTTTCATCCCAGGGCTGCATGCCCAGTGCATAATGGTGCTAATCAAGCTCACTATGCTTACATTTAGATTCAAATGAAATCCCAGCTTGTCTAAAAAGTAGTCCCAAATCTTCCTGCTAAAGCCACAGCCTAACATGATATGATCCGTAGACTCCGAGTTTTTTTAGACAAAATGGGCAGGCTGAGACAATCGTGACCCCTTTCCTCCGAAGATTGTTTTGGGTAGGGAGGGCTCCATGAAGAATCTTCCAAACTACCATAGATTCCCTAGGCGAAATTTAAGGGGCCCATATTTTCTTACCCCAGTCTACTTCAGGAAGGTGATGGGAAAATCCATCATAGGCAGCCTTACAACTTACTTTGCCCAACTTTCTGTTCTTCCAAATAAGTCTGTCTTTCCCCCCACAAATGATTCTGACTTTCTTGATGTCTTCACAAATATCTGCAAAGTCTACTTCCAACCAATCCGGAAGACACCAACTACCATTCGAATAGAAATCCGAGACCAGGGCATTTTGATCTTCAATTCTTGCATCCCCGACCCTGTCTCTAATAGTATATCCCAACCAGTTCATAGACCAAAACTTAACCACGCTATGTTCCCCCACAAGCCATATAGTTTCGGCCAGCAGCCCAGTAAAGACATCTCTGATCGAGGACCAGATCGTGGATTTGTAATAAACAGTTCTAGCAGAGCCATCTTTATTCACCAGCTTAGCTCTAAGAAGGGAGAGGATAGGAGTGTTACCTTCCAGGATAGCCCAAGCAAGTTTGGACAACATGGCTTTGTTTGTGGCTTTGAGCGTCCGAACGCCCAGACTTGTGCAAACCTTTTTCCACGCAACAGTCAGTAATCTCCTTTCCGTGGTAACTCCAGTCCAGATAAAGTTTTTAATGCATTTATCTAGCGATTTCAGCATCAGAGCAGGCCAGCGGTATACTGCAAAAGAGTGATTAAGCAATCCAGATATAATAGATTTTACCAGCATTACTCTACCTGCCTGGGATAAAGTCTTCGTCCATGTGTTGAATTTGGCCAGAACCTTGTCATAGAGCTGTTGCAGGTGCGTCCTTCTGGGAACTCCCGGGAAGATGGGGACGCCCAAGTATACGCAAGGGAGGCTGCCAATTGTTATTTTCAAAGCATGTTTTACAGAAGCTATTGATCTACACTGAATTCCGCTTCCAAAGAAAACATGAGATTTAGCATAATTCACTCTTTGACCCGACATATTTCCGTAGCGGTCTAGAAAAGTGACGATGTTTTTGGCATTCCTCTGTGTGGCTTTACAGAAAATCATCACATCATCCGCATATAGAAGGTAAGAAGGGAGTAGTGTCTTCTTCGAGTTATTAGAAGGACGCAGCTCACCTTTATCAACCATCCGTAACAGGCTTCTACTAAAATATTCCTCAGCAAAACAAAAGAGTAAAGGCGAGAGCGGATCACCTTGTCTGACCCCTTTCGAACAGGTAAAAAATCCGTGCGGGATTCCATCAAAAAGAATGGAGATGCGGGAGGACGAGAGCAGATGCTTCACCCAAGACAGAAACCTTTCGCAGAACCCAAAGCAACGGAGAACCTCCAGAAGAAACGACCACTCCACCGTATCGAAAGCTTTCTTGATATCCACCTTCATAGCCATTTGACCCCCTGCCCCTCTCCGATTCATGCTATTGATTGCTTCAGAGGCCAGAGCAATACAATGATGGATATTGCGACCTGGGACAAAGCCGAACTGATTGGGAGCTAGAACCTGACTTGCGATGCTACCCAGTCTAGTAGCCATAATCTTCGTCACCACTTTAAATATGAAGTTACTCAACATGATCGGCCTGAACTGCTCCACTCTGTTTGCCTGCTCCACCTTCGGAATGAGAACCATAAAGTTCGAGTTGAAGTTCATGGGGCTCTCCTGAGATAAAGAAATGCCGGATGGCCGCATAAAGATCATCACCCACTATGTTCCAAGATTCTTTGAAGAATTTTCCAGTATAACCATCTGGACCCGGGGCGCTATCTGCTGACATATCAAAAACCGCTTCTCTGACATCGGAGGGAGAAGGGACAGCTGTGAGCATGTGATTCTGCAACTCAGTTACCACATTTGGGATGACTTCCTTAACATCTGATAGATCAACTGGCTGGAATGGGAGGATTTGAAGAGGTCTTCATAGAAAGCGGTAATATGAGCTCTGATCTTGCCCTGATCTGATGTCTGCTCTCCCTCAACTTCCAATGTGGAAATGTGGGCTTTAATTTTCCTAGAAGCAATGAAGGAGTGGTAGAACTTGGTATTTCTGTCCCCACAAGTTAACCAGGAGACTCTGGCCTTCTGTCTCAGAAAATATTCTCTTACATTTAGCTCCTCTTCCAACTTCTGACAGCATCTTGTCTCTGCATCACGAAGATCATCAGAGTAGCCATCTTCCTCAATCTTGCTTTGGACATTGAGAAGGTTTTCATTTGCTTTGTCTACTCTCTCAAAAATATTGCCAAAGCTAGTTTTTGTTCCAGATTCTCAAAGTGTGCTTCAATCTCTTCAACTTCTTCTGGAACTTGATGATGGGATTAGGCTCCCAAAGAGGCTGGATCCAGTTGCTTTCCACAACCTGACAAAAATCAATATGGCCACACCAAGCATTGATAAACCGAAAAGGCCTACCAATATTGTTGAGGTTAGCATTTGACATATTAAAAATAATGGGGGAATGGTCGGAGCCACTCCTAGCAAGCACTCTTCCCTCGATATTATCCCAAGCATCAACAAAGGCTAAATTACATAGGCCTCTATCTAGCTTACACTACACATTGTGATCACCTTTTCTACCATTGCACCAAGTGTAGAGGTTGCCTTTTTGCTCAATTTCCACCAAATCATTCTCAAGAATCATATTCCTAAATTCTAAAGAAGCACTAGAATATGAGAAGGTTTTTGATTTTTTCTCATGACTACCCAAAACGCAATTAAAATCTCCACAAATCATCAAAGGGGTACCATCAACAGCTCTACCCAAATCCAACCATAAATCTCTCCTCCTTCTATAATTCACATGGGCATAAACAAAGCCATATCCCGCACACACGCCACCAAAAATTAAATTTAAAATAATAATTTGGGACGTGCAAAAAATGATAGCCTCTAAATTGACATCATTTCTACCCAACACCCAAAGGCTAGGAACATCATTATTACCCACATTTTCACAAAGTAAGGTGTAGCCAAAACTCTCCCAAAACTTCTTTGAATCTAAGTCATAATACATCATAGGCTCCGCAATGTAAAAAATATTAGGACGAAACTTAGAAATAAAATAGCTACAATATTTCCTACTCGAAGGCTTTCTAAAGCCTCTTATATTCCAATATTGTACTATCATTTCTTTTTCCTAGTTTGATGTCGGGTACGAACACCCTTGTAAGATCCGTCACTATTCTTATCCCTAGGTATATCTTTATTGCTAACTCTATCAGATATATCAATCAAAGAGTCATTGATAGGATGAGTTACCTTAGAAGGAACATCTTGCAGCATTTTGGCCAGCTTATTTTCCTTTGCACCAGCTGTCTCTTGAGTAGGCTTAACCAAATCCTCTTTCGCTTCTTCAAATTTGCGGGGAGATGAAGGGACATTGGAGGAGTCATCCGTTTCCGAGTCCGAAATTATGGTGATTTCAAATGCTTGCTCCACCTTTTCCAAGTCAACATTCTCAGAAGCCATGGTGTCTTTGGGAGTAATTTTATCTGTGTAGATAGCAATAGCTTTCTCCGGTCCTGCTTCTACCTCCAGGACCTCTTCATCCTCTCAATCCTCTTCGTCTTCACTTGCCCAGCTCTTTTTGGGTGGATCTGCAAGAGGCTTATCTTTAATGCCCAAGATTGGGCCATCATTCTGAGATATTAGAGCTTCAACGGCAGACTTATCCAGTATTTTGGTAGAAGTCCAGGCTGCTTCATCTTCTAAAGGATCAACCATGGGGTCAGATACAACCATATTGCCCTGAGTCTCCGGTTCAGCAAGAGCTTCAACTTCTGTCTGAGGTCGCAAGGAGGTCATGAGGCGGGACAAAGATTGACCCACCAGAACTGATGTGTTTTTTGCTGCTTTTTTCTTAGTCACCTGCTGCCACTCCTGGGTGACTTTAGGCTTAGGAGCACTCTGTTTTGGTGGAATTGGGACTGAGGCTTTCTCAGGTTGTACGATTTTGCTTTCTTTCTGAAGTCTCTTTCTGCAAACCTTGGCATCATGACCCATAATTTGACAGAAGTTACAGAATTCTGGCCAACTCTCATAATAACTTGGAAAGTCATACCATTCCCATGCTCAATTTGCACAAATGATTCTTTGGATCTAGATACATCCACCTCAATCAAAACTCTAGCATATTGCACGTGCGTGCATTCCAAAGTTCTTTTATCAATTTTTAAAGGTTGACCAACACATCTAGCAAGGTTCCAAATAATTGAAGGATCAAAATATTCTTCACCTAGATCATAGAATCTAACCCAAATTTGTGCAGCCGTAGATCTTTGAGATGAAGGATTAAAATTATTTGACCAAGGCAATAATCTAATCATACCTGGGTGGAGGGACAGATTTGGAGTGATTCTAATGCGGTCACGTTCCTCCATAGATGAAAATTTAAAAGTGTAGAAACCCTTACCCAAACTTGATATCTTTCAATCTCCTTGCGGATTTCATAGCTTTTGAATTTTGGTTCTCAAATCTTCAATTTTCCACAGCATATCACCCGGTTTGAGAATGACTCTCCCAATCAAAGCCGTATCAAACATCTTAATTCTAGTAGCGTGCAATTCAGCAGATATGGGAATTGTCATGTAACTCCCCTTTCTCTCCGGAGTTGGAGCAGCAGCAGTATAGGCTTTCATCGTATCATAAGATTGTTCTCCCAACAGAGTAGATTTATAGTTCATACCTTTGGGATTGGAGACCGGCGGTTGAATTTGACCGGTGGACGGCGCAGCCTTAGGCGACGCGGCTAAAGAGGTGTCGCGCAACGGCGCGGTCTCGGGAGGAGACTAAGACGTAGAAGTCTGGGGCGGCTTCTCAGATAGAGGAGCGGCCGAGAAGGTTTAAACTTTAGAGTTCCAAAGAGACACAAGATCTACCGAATGTATCGGAGGAGTAGGTTTTCTACCAAAGATGTCTGGATGGCGGAGCGGGTTTTGGAGGATGGTGACCGGCTTGGGGGAGGCGGCCGGTTGTTGGACAGAGGAGGCGGCCGGGGTTTGGTGGACGGCCGAGGGGCGGCCGGTGACGGGAGCGTTGGCCGTTTGGCCGGAGGGGGTCGGGACGGTGGTGGTGGTGGGCGGCGGCCGTGGAGGGGGAGAGAGGAAGGGACGGTGGTGGGGTTTTGGGCGGTGGAGGTGGGTTTTTGGTGGCAAGGAGGAGACGGCGGCGGTGGAGTCCTCCGGTGGTGGTGGTGGCGCGGTGGTGAGGCCCGACGGCGAAGGTGACCGGCGGTCTTCCATGGCGGCAGCTTCAAATATCTTCAAAATTCTAGAGAGAAGTCAGAGCGTTTTCTCTCACTAGAATTCATTATTTTTTTGCACCGTGAACCAGAATGTTACATAGAGGCAATACAGACGAATGATTCTAAGTAGTGGGAGGATGCAATGCAAGAAGAGATGTCTTCTCTTGAAAAGAACAAGACTTCGTCATTGACTAAGTTACCGGTAGGAAAGAAGGCACTTGAGAATAAATGGGTATACATAGTCAAGGAAGAACCTAATGGAAGCAAGCGATACAAAGCAAGATTAGTAGTAAAAGGTTTTCAGCAAAAGAAGGGTATTGACCACAACGAGATTTTCTCTCCTGTAGTAAAAATGACTACTATCATATTTGTTTTGGGGCTTGTAGCTGTAGAGGATTAACATTTAGAGCAGCTAGATGTATTCTTACATGGAGATCTTGACGAGGATATCTATATGAAGCAGGCAGAGGGTTTTCAGATTACTGGTAGAGAAGACATGGTTAGCAAGTTGTAGAAAAGCTTGTATGGTTTGAAACAAGCTCCCAGGCAGTGGTACTTGAAATTTGATGGCTTTATGACTAACAATGGTTACAAGAGATGTGAGATGGATCATTATTGCTATATCAAGTCTTTTGAAAACTCCTACATAATTTTGTTACTTTATGTTAATGACATGTTAGTTGCAGGATCTGACATGATAGAAATCAACAAGTTAAAGTATCAATTATCTGATGTTTTTGAGATGACAGATTTAGGTCCTACACAGCAAATCCTTAGGATGAGGATTACCAGAAACAAGTAAGACGGTACTTTGAAGCTTCCCAAACGAAGTATGTTCAAAAGATAATTGACAGGTTTAATCTACGGGAAGCCACAGTTCGGACCACTCCTTTGGGAAGTCACTTTAAACTTTCAAATGAGCTATCACCAAAAACGCATGAAGATAGAGATTACATGAGCAGAGTTCCTTATGCATCAGCAGTTGGTAGCTTGATGTATGCGATGGTATGTACTAGACCAGACATTGCTTATGCAGTGGGAGTTGTGAGTCGGTTTATGTCAAATCCCGGAAAAGAGCATTGGGAAGCAGTAAAGTGGCTTTTACTTTACTTGAAAGGCACTGCGGATAGAGGACTTTGTTTCAGACAAACAAATACTATCATAGAAGGCTTTACCGATGCAGATTTAGGAGGCGACTTTGATGGGAGAAAAAGTACTAAAGGGTATATTTTTACTCTAGGTGGTACAGCTGTTAGCTGGATGTTTCGACTTTAGAAAAGTGTTGCGCTCTCCACTACAGAAGCTGAGTACATGGCTATTTCTGAAGCTAGCAAGGAGATGATTTGGTTGAAAAACTTCATGGAAGAATTAGGTAAGGAGCAGATTCAAAGTGTACTCTACAGTGATAGTCAGAGTGCAATCAATCTTGTAGAGAATCTAGTGTTTCATGCCAAGACGAAGCATATTCAACTAAGAAATCATTTTATCCGTGAGCTGATTAATGATGAGGTGTTAACCTTGGTAAAGATAGCAGGTGATGACAACCCGGCAGATATGTTTACTAAGGTGGTTACCAAAGAGAAGTTGAAGCATTACATAGCGTCAGCTGACCTTCAGAGCTGATCGCGGGGAAGGCTATTGCACTAGGGAAGGAAAAGAAGGGTGTACTAGATTTATAAGAGTGAGAAAAATAGTGATGTCAGCCTCCAAGTGGGAGATTGTTAAGTGTGGAGTCTGTCTTTTTATTATTTTATTTTTCTCTTTTATATTGGGCTCAGATTGTGTCGGACCAGTTAGAATATAAATAGATCCCTTGTAATTGTAAAGCCTATGTACTCATAAAAGGGAGTAGAAACCCTAATACTAGTGCAACGTGGAGTAAGAAATTTTGGCCAAACCACAGAAAATCCGTGTGTTCTTTACTCTTCAGAATTTTAGCTTTCTATCTTGCCTACAATATTTTCTAACAATTCTCTGTTTTTTTGTGACATATTGATTGATTTTCTCTTATAATAATATTGAAATAAAATAGAATTTTAAATATGTTGAGGATGAGAGTGCAAGTAATGAAAAGTCGCAGTTAGATATTTACTTAGATAAACATAAGCTTGACTTTGAATATTTCGATGAGCTGGATATTTTAGATGGGTGGAACACTCATAGGAATAGGTATCCATATCATTTTTTATTGGCTGCAAGTATTCTTATTACTACAGTGGCATTAAAGTCAGTATTTAACATTGGTGCTCGTGTTCCTAACAAATATTGGAGTTCACTTTTTCCAAAAAATGTTCAAGCTTTCATTTGCACAAAATTAGTTATTAGGATTCGAATGTGATGGTATGATTATAATAAATATATATTATCTTACAATCTTTAGTATACTAATTTTTTATTTACTTGTACTCCTGTATAATATATTGTGATTTCAAATAACGAAAATGGATATGAAATGAACATCGATGCATCATTATCTAGAAGAGACTTGAATACCGAGGATAATTGACTTTTAAGTATGATCAAATTTTACTTGTTTTAAAAAATTCTAATATTTTTCTTCTTTATTTTATGGGCATAAGACAAAAGACATTTAAATGTTATGTAGTTTTGAGAATTGTTTGGTTTTGATTTATGGGTATTTATTAGATTGACATATAAATTTTATATTATGTTTGGTTTTGATTCGGTGTATTTCTCCATGAATGAAGAAGTACTAACAATTCAATGTGTACATGTAATATATGCTTTTTCTTTTTGACAAGAAAAAAATTACAGAGTATATTCCCAAGTATGATATACAACGGACACAACAACAAAGTTTCAAGTGAGAATCCCATTTTTCAAAACAAGTGTCTGTCAACACTAGGTCATAAGCGACAGCAAAATCTAGGATGTTTTTTCCCTTATCATTCTTGGTTCCAAAATCATAACCTTATGAACTCCATCATAATCATCACTGTATTTACTGGCATGCTTATTAAGGTCTCCTTTAATGAAAATTTGTTGATCATCTTGTATTCCTTGCATTAGCTCATTCATCTCCTCCAAAAATTTGTCTTTGGTTTCCCCATTTAGACCTACTTAAGGAGCAAATACACATAAGATTAATTGTATAATCCCCTAGCATAAAATCAAGATAGTCCTATCTCTCATTCTCTTCACTTCCACCACATTGTCTTTAAGTTAAGGCTCAACAATTAATGCCCACACCATTCTTATTGTTATCTAAACCATAATACCATAACTTATATCCTAAATTGTCAATCTCTTTAACTTAATTTCTTTTCAATTTTGTTTCCAGTAAACATGTTATACCAACATCTCTTCTTTTCAAGGTACCAGCAAGCTTAATGGACTTTATTTTCAATCTGCCAATGTTTAATTTCCATAACCTAAAGCAACTTCCTTAGACTAGCTTCTTTAGTCGTATTCGTCCACAATGCAATAGTATTTTCTTGTTATGCACTACATTCGAGCGCAAATGTGGTAGGACTAACTTCTTTACTCGAACCTATGCATGTCAAGGGAACTTTTACTCATACTCCACCCCATCCAGGTAGCGATGAGGTGGAACCTCTTACTCATTTCACACTGTGTGCCAATATAGTGTGTGCCTAGGTGAGCACGTCCTAGCAATATATTGATTATTTAAAGGATTTATAGAGTGTTTGGCAAAACTTTTAACTAACTACCTACTTACCTCAACCCTTCTCTTTTATTTGAGCTTGAGACCGACTACGTTACTCACATTAGCAGAGTTTGTAACCGATCTACATAATATATATATATATATATTGATAAATTAGATATTATGGAACAAAATAAAATTTAAAAATAAAAAATATAATAATTTCAGAATTAAAGTAATATGAAATTTTAATTATTTTTTTAAAATTAAAAATAAATATCCCATTTATTTGACATTTTTATATTTTAAGATGACATGTTTGTGGCAATATCATAGAATGAGCAAGTCAAAACGTTCATTTACATTTTATTTTAATATATATATGTATTTGTTTATTTATTTATTGTTTGTTTGTAGGTGTTACTGATGTTATTTGTGTGCTACATTCTCAAACAAAAAAAGGGAATGATATTTTGGAAGAAAACAGAGACCGATCAAATTATTGAAAAATTCGTAAGAAATTATGGTACTCTAGCTCCAAAAAGATTCAAATTTTCAGATATTAAAAAAATGACAAATTCATTCAAGGATAAAATTGGTCAAGGAGGGTATGGAGGGGTGTACAAAGGCATGTTACAAGATGGCATGTTTGTAGCAGTAAAAGTTCTCAACACGTCCAAAGGAAATGGACAAGAATTTATAAACGAAGTAACAAGTATTAGTAGAACATCTCATGTGAACGTTGTGACATTGTTGGGATTTTGTCTAGAAGGCATCAAAAGAGCTATCATTTATGAATTCATGCCTAATGGATCACTTGAAAAGTTCATTAACAAAAACAGCAGATATTTAGGATGGGAAAACTTATATCAAATTTCCGTAGGAATAACAAGAGGAATGGAGTATTTACATCGTGGATGCAACACAAGAATTTTTCATTTAGACATAAAACCACACGACATTTTACTTGATGAAAACTTCTGTCCCAAAATTGAAGATTTTGGACTAGCAAAATTATGTCCCAAAAATGACAGTAATGTTTCGATGATGGAGGCTCGAGGAACTATTGGATATGTTAGGATTGCCTTGAATCACAAGGATTTCCTTGTAGGAAGGTTTTCCTATTTTGAGTTTGGATCTATTTTCTAATTGTTTGATTCCTTATTTTAGAAAGATTTGGTTTTCCTAATTTGGTTGATTGTATTCCTTAGTTGGAAAGGAAACAAGTTAGGAAAGTATATTTGATGATTACTATAAATAGAGTTGTCTCATAAAGAAGAAAGTATCTCATCCCTTAGGGGGTGGTGATCGATGGATTGGGGTCATGCATGCCTAGTGGGGTAATGATCATTGGATTGGAATCATGCCTAGTAGGGGTGATGATCATTGGATTGTTGTCATGCCTAGTGGGGGTAATGATCATTGGATTGGGGTCATGCCTAGTGGGGGTAGTGATCATTGGGGTTGGGGTCTCTCCATTAAGGAGATTTCGTATTGGGGTTGTCTCACCATTAAGGAGATTTTTATTTGGGGTTGTCTCGCCATAGTGGAGTTGTTCGCCTAAAAGAGATTCTGGTTGAGAAAGAAAGCAATTTTGTGTGGAGAGGGAGTGTTGTCTGAATGACTTGTAATTCTTATTTCTCATAGTAAAGTTGTTATCTTTCCGTGGATTAGGCAATTTGTCGAACCACGTTAAATATTGTGTTTGTGTTTGGACTGATTGTTTTGGTTGAATCAAATTAGGACTAGGAAGAAATTTGGATAGAACCGGAAATTCCCTAAAAAATTGGTATCAGAGCTTTGGTGGAGGTTTGTTATGAAGATCAAGTTTGAAGTGCACACCTCAATTGGAATTAGTATCGATGACGTAGATCCGTGAGACAAATATAGTGAATATTTTGATCAGCAGAATTTTCTGGACAGCTTTGAAGAATTGAAGATTTCTCCTTAACCGATCGTTGGATAAAGCTCAAATTTTATTATTCGAATATTCTAAACATATATGTCTAACTGTTGACGATTCAGATTTTGTATGAAAGACTTGAATAAAGAGATATGACATCAACAATTTGGTTTATGGGTTTCACGGATCTGTCCTACGCTGTCAGATTAAAAAGGGCATATCTCTTCAATAAACTGTTGGATTAGGCTAAATTTGGATATGTTGTAGAAGACACATGAAGGTTAAACTTGGACGGTGGAGATGGGTTTGGAGATTTCTAGAAGGAGCGATGTAGAACAGAATATGACTGTTGCGTATTGGAAGCATGGTAAAGTATGAGATTAAGATCAAGAACTGAAAACATCTGGATTTGGAAATTGGTAGTTTCTCATTCGAGGTGGAGAAGTATTTTGGATTTGATAGAGAATGAATTGAATGATGGAGACAAAATTGGTTTGGTAGTGATCAAAGGAAAAAGATTCAAAAATATGAGCTGATTCAAGTCAAGGTGGAGATTTGTTAGGATTTCCTTAAATCACAAGGATTTCCTTTTAGCAAGTTTTTCTTATTTTGAGTTTGGATCTATTTCCTAATTGTTTGATTCCTTGTTTTAGAAAGATTTGGTTTTCCTAATTTGGTTGATTGTATTCCTTAGTTGGAAAGGAAACAAATTAGGAAAGTATATTTGATGATCACTATAAATAGAGTTGTCTCATGAAAAAGAAAGTATCTCATCCCTTAGGGGGTGGTGATCGATGGATTGGGGTCATGCCTGCCTAGTGGAGTAATGATCATTGGATTGGGATCATGCCTAGTAGGGGTGATGATCATTGGATTGTTGTCATGCCTAGTGGGGGTAATGATCATTGGATTGGGGTCATGCCTAGTGGGGGTAGTGATCATTAGGGTTGGGGTCTCGCCATTAAGCAGATTTCGTATTGGGGTTGTCTTGCCATTAAGGAGATTTTGATTTAGGGTTGTCTCGCCATGGTGGATTTGTTCGCCTAAAAGAGATTCTGGTTGAGAAAGAAAGCAATTTTGTGTGGAGAGGGAGTGTTGTCTGAATGACTTGTAATTCTTATTTCTCATAGTAAAGTTATTATCTTTCCGTGGATTAGACAATTTGCTGAACCACGTTAAATATTGTGTTTGTGTTTGGGCTGATTGTTTTCGCGGAATCGAATTAGGACTAGGAAGAAATTTGGATAGAACCGGAAACTCCCTAACAAATTGGTATCAGAGCTTTGGTGAAGGTTTGTTATGAACATTAAGTTTGAAGTGCACACCTCGATTGGAATTAGTATCGATGATGTAGATCGGTGAGATAAATATAGTGAATATTTTGATCAGCAGAATTTTCTGGACAGCTTTGAACAATTGAAGATTTCTCCTTAACCGATCGTTGGATGATGCTCAAATTTTATTATTCAAATATTCTAAACATATATGTCTAACTTTTGACCGTTCGGATTTTGGATGAAAGACTTGAATAAAGAGATATGACATCAACAATTTGGTTTATGGGTTTCACGGATCTGTCCTACGCTGTCAGATTAAAAAGGGCATATCTCTTCAATAAACCGTTGGATTAGGCTGAATTTTGGATATGTTGTAGAAGACACATGAAGGTTAAACTTGGACGGTGGATATGGGTTTTGGAGATTTCTAGAAGGAGCGATGTTGAACACAATATGACTGTTGCGTATTGGAAGCATTGTAAAGTATGAGATTGAGATCAAGAACTAAAAATATCTGGATTTGGGAATTGGTAGTTTCTCATTCGACTTGGAGAAATATTTTGGATTTGATAGAGAATGAATTGAATGATGGAGACAAAATTGGTTTGGTAGTGATCAAAGGAAAAAGATTCAAAAATTTGAGGTGATTCAAGTCAATGTGGAGATTTGTTAGGATTGCCTAGAATCACAAGGATTTCCTTTTAGGAAGGTTTTCCTTTTTAAGTTTGGATCTATTTCCTAATTGTTTGATTTCTTGTTTTAGAAAGATTTGATTTTTCCTAATTTGGTTGATTGTATTCCTTAGTTGGAAATGAAACAAATTAGGAAAGTATATTTGATGATCACTATAAATAGAGTTGTCTCACGAAAAAGAAAGTATATCATCCCTTAGGGGGTGGTGATCGATGGATTGGGTTCATGCCTACCTAGTGGGGTAATGATCATTGGATTCGTGTCATGCCTAGTGGGGGTGATGATCATTGGATTGGGGTCATGACTAGTGGGGGTAATGATCATTGGATTAGGGTCATGCCTAATGGGGGTAATGATCATTGGGGTTGGGGTCTCGCCATTAAGGAGATTTCGTATTGGGGTTGTCTCGCCATTAAGGAGATTTTGATTTGGGGTTGTCTCGCCATGGTGAAGTTATTCGCCTAAAAGAGATTCTGGGTGTGAAAGAAAGCAATTTTGTGTGGAGAGAGACTGTTGTCTGAATGACTTGTAATTCTTATTTATCATAGTAAAGTTGTTATCTTTCCGTGGATTAGGCAATTTGCCGAACCACGTTAAATATTATGTTTGTGTTTGGGACGATTGTTTTGGTTGAATCAAATGAGGAACTAGGAAGAAATTGGTATAGAACCGAAAATTCCCTAACAGGATATATTGCACCAGAAATATTCAATAGAAATTTTGGTGAAGTGTCACACAAGTCTGATGTTTATAGTTATGGGATGATGATTCTTGAAATGGTTGGTGGTAGAAAAAATCTGAATCTTGAAGTGAAAAATTCAAGTGAGATGTACTTTCCAAATTGGATTTATAGGCAGTTGGAGGTTCATGAAGAATTCAGATGGCAAGAGACATTAACAAGAGTAGAAAATGAAATTGCAAAGAAGATGATAATTGTAGGTTTATGGTGCATACAAACCCCTCCACATAATAGACCATCAATAAATAAGGTGATTGAAATGATGCAAGGAGACATTCAAGCTCGGGAAATCCTACCAAATCATTTTCCTCCTTCTTCTTCCCGATACCATCGTCAATTGGTTCTACTACTCTACCAATATAATTAAAATTCATAGAGAGCATTTTATGGTGAAGAAGATTTGAGCGGTATGATGCTTGCTATTTCTTCCCCTACTATATCCTTGTATTTGATAGGGTTCGCTCTTACCGTTAACTGTGTTTTTCTTAAGTTTAGGTTTTTAACTTTTCTATTAGTTTTAAGGGTGATTTTCAAAACCCTACCATAGGTAGCAGTAATTAGATGCATTTTTTATTTTTAATTTTTAAAAAATAATGTTTTTAAGTAATTATTTTTTATTTTTAAAAAATTTAAAATTACCAAAATATCCCTTAATTATTGTTCATCCACCACCGGATAAACTGTAAAACTGATAGAAACCGTTCAAAAATAAATTTTTGGCTAAAAATATTTTAACAAAAATGGCAAACTTACGATAGCTTTGTGAGAATATTTCAAATTTTAATATGAACTCACTTACAAAACTAAATTATCTGATTATAGTTATTCTCACCTTGACGGATGTCTTAATTTGCCACCAGTAAAAAAATAGCCATTAGTTTTGTGAAAATAATAATAATAATTTTAATTTGACAATATTTTAGCAAGGATAGTAAATTGAAATAATTTTGAGAAAAAAGGGTATAAAAAAAATAATAATAAACGGAATTGGAAAAATCTCAAATACGTCACCCAGGAAACTTTTGATTAATCATGTATGGAATAAGTCATGTTATTGCCCTTGAAAAATCAAACTACGATTGTGAACATTGAGAATGCATGCAAGTATATATATATATATATATATATATATATATATATATATATATATATATAAAAACATTATGAATAAGAATATAGATTTTGGTGATTGTTTTGATGGCTTCTCTTCTATATTTTCTTTCTTCTTTCTGTACTTCATTTCACCATTAGTCTTATACAACCAAATTATAGTTATAATTGTTTAGTTGAATATTTTAAGAAGCATATCAAGATTACCAAGTTACTTTCTGATCCCAATTTATTTTCCAATTAATATTGAACTGTTTTTTCTCTTCTACCCCAACCCTATTTTTATTTTTACAACACGTTATCAGCACGAGTATGCTCTCTGGTTGCCACTTAGATAGATCTGCCAAATTAAAAAGTGTTTGGTAATTGTGATTCTGGTTACGAGAAATAATGAGATCTGAAAATTGGGAAATTACAATTGTTCACCTGAAGTTGAATGATTGAATTCTGGATATCTGGAAATTTAAAGAAAGTGTTCTTGTTTTGCAGAAAATGAATCGATACAAATTTGAGTCATTGTTGGTTTCTGCAGCGAATTATATGAGATGGTTAAGTGATTGTGGAATAAGTTGAAATCCAAGAATCTGTATGAAACTCTAGACAAGAAAAATGAAACAACTGAGTAGCAAAAGAATAAAGATTTGATTATAATCCGAACCTATTTGAATGATGATTTACAAAATCAGTATATGACTGTCACTGATCCTGCAGATCTGTGGCAAACATTAATTTCTAGATACAATCGCCAAAATGAGATCATCATGCCTGAAGCACTAGATGAATGGGCAAATTTGAGATTTCAAGATTTCAAAAGCATGAGTGAATATAAATCAGCCATGTATTTGATTGCGAACAAGCTGAAAATGTGTGGGGAAACAAAATCTGACCATGAAATGTTAAATAAGACATTTACCACGTTCCATCCTTCCTAAACAATTTTACAACAACAGTATTATGAAATGAAATTCCAAAAATATGATGATTTGATTAGACATTTGGATATTACTGAAAAATACAACAAGTTATTGTTGAAGAATAGTGAAAGACACCATGTTGGCACTCAAGCATTCCCAGAAGTGAATGCACATTATAATGAAAATCCAGGCCGTGGTCATGGTCGTGGTTACCGTAGTTGTGGTCGTGGCCGTAATTCTGAATATTGGAATTATTATGAAAATGGACGTGGTAATAGCTGAGGTGGTCAAGGATCTGGAAATGGTCAGGAACATGGTCGTAATAGAGATTATGAACATCCATATCATAATCCAAATGTTCTCCAGAAGTGGAATGATAATAATGTTAATTCTAGCAAAGGCAAAGAAGTTCTAGAACCACCAAAGTTCAATCGTGGTCCCTGCTATAGATGTGGTTCCCCCACTTGTTATTCGAGAACTTGTCGCGCCCCCAAACATGTAATTGAAAGAATCCACCTAGTGGACCATTTCGCTACTTTATGGTTTTGATAGACGCATTCGCAAGATGGTCACATGTATGCTTGTTATCCATTCGTAACGTTGCTTTTGCTAAGCTGTTAGCACAGATTACTCGATTACGAGCTCATTTTCCAGATTACCCTATTAAGAGTATAAGACTTTATAATGTTGGGGAATTTACATCGAAAGCATTTGATGAATACTGTCAAGTATATGGGATTGATGTTGAATATCCAGTGCCGCATGTTCATACCCAAAAGGGATTAGCTGAATCATTAATTAAGCGTCTTCAGATAATTGCGCGAACTATATTAATGCGCTCGAAATTACCACTAACTGTTTGGGGACATGCTATATTGCATGCTGCTGCATTGATTCGTATTCGTCCAACAACTTATAACCAATATTCCCCATTACAGTTAGTATTTGGACATCCTCCTAACGTCTCGCATTTGAGAACATTTGGGTGTGCTGTACATGTACCCATTACTCCGACTCAGAGAATAAAAATGGGACCCCAAAGACATTTAGGAATATATGTGGGTTTTGATTCTTCATCAATTATTAGATATTTGGAACCATTGATAGGAGATTTGTTTACAGCTAGATTCGCTGACTGTCAATTTGATGAAAGTAATTTTCCATTACTTGGAAAAGAAAAGATTTCTCCTGAAGAGAAACTTGAATTAGCATGGAAAGTTCCCACATTGGCGCATATGGATCCTTGTACTCCACAATGTGAACTAGAAGTTCAAAGGATCCTACATTTACAAATAATAGCTAATCGAATGCCTGATGCATTTAATGATACTTCGAAAATAACCAAGTCTTATATTAAAGCTGCTAATGTATTAGCAAGGGTAAATGTTCCAGAAGGACAATCTCAAAAGACAATAGCAAATGAAACTTCTATCCCTCGCCAGAAGCGTGGTAGACCCCCTGGTTCAAAAGATACAATTCCAAGAAAAAGAAAGAAAAATGGTCTGGATCCTAAAACCACATCCAGTGAAATCACAGAAGTTGTTGAGATCTCTGAAAATAATCTCCCTGAAGGAGAAAAAGATAAAGGAATATCGGAATAAAAAAATGAAGAAATTTCTATAAATTTCAATCAGGAATTATGGAATAGAAATGAAATGAAAATTGATGATCTATTTTCCTATATTGTGGCAATAGATATTTTGTATGATGATCATGAGCCACGTAGTATGGAAGAATGCAGAAATAGACATGATTGGAAAAAATGGGAAGAAGCAATCCAGGCAGAGTTGAACTCTTTGAATAAACGAAAAGTTTTTGGACCCATGATGAAAACACCAGAAGATGTTCAACCAGTAGGTTACAAATGGGTATTCATTCAGAAACGAAATGAAAGAAATGAAATTGTGAGATACAAAGCACGTTTGGTTGCTCAAGGTTTCTCCCAAAGACCTGGAATTGATTATGATGAGACATATTCCCCTGTAATGGATACTATTACGTTCCGATTTATGATCAGTCTTGTCATTTCTGAGAAATTAGAAATGTGTCTTATGGATGTAGTTATTGCATATCTGTATGGATCACTTGATTATGATATTTACATGAAACTCCCAGAAGAATTGAAACTACCTGAATCATATCGATTGGGATCTCGAAACTTTTATTCCATAAAGTTACAAAAATCCCTGTATGGATTAAAATAATCTGGGAGAATGTGGTATAAACGTCTTAGTTAATAAAAGAATGATACCAGAATAATAGTATATGTCCATGTATCTTCATCAAGAAATCAGGGTCTGGTTTTGCCATTATAGCAGTTTATATGGATGATATGAATATCATTGGGACTCCTGAAGAGATCAAACAAACTGCTGAATATTTGAAAAAGGAGTTTGAGATGAAAGATTTGGGGAAAATAAAATATTGTCTTCGTCTAGAAACTAAACATAAAACAAATGGGATATTGATTTATCAGTCAGCATATATTGAAAAGCTTCTGAAAAGATTCAATATGGATAATGTCCATCCATTAAGTACACCCATGGTTGTAAGAGCACTTGGTCCCAAAAAGGATCCATTCCGACCAAAGGATGATGATGAACAATTACTTGGTCCTGAAGTACCATATCTTAATGCAATAAGTGCATTATTATATTTGGCTCAATGTACGAGACTAGATATCTCGTTTGCTGTAAATTTATTAGCGAGATATAGTTCTGCACCAACCCGTCGTCATTGGAATGAAATCAAACATATTTTACGTTACCTGAAGGGTACGAAAGATTTTGGATTATTTTCTACGAATTCAAATAAATTTCAAGGTTTGACTGGTTATGCCGATGTTGGATACCTTTCGGATCCGCATAAAGGACGTTCTCAAACTGGCTATATTTTCACATATAATGGTACTGCGATCTCCTGGAGATCTACGAAATAAACTTTAGTAGCCACGTCCTCGAATCATGCTGAAATTTTGGCATTACACGAAACTAGTTGAGAGTGTATTTGGTTGAGATCAATGATCCAACATATCCAGAATTCATGTGGTATCTCCGAAACTACGAATGGGCCAACTGTCATTTTTGAAGATAATGTTGCATGCATCACCCAAGTTCGGGGAGGTTACATCAAAGGAGATTGAACTAAACATATTTCCCCAAAATTCTTTTACACCCACGAGCTTCAGAATACTGATCAAATCGACATGAAGCAAATTCGGTCATCCAATAATCTCGCCGATCTATTAACGAAATCATTACCGACATCAACATTCGAAAAACTCATTTATGAGATCGAAATGCGAAAGATCTCCAGATTAGAAAATTAGGTTTATGAGTGTTGTAAACAGGGGAAGAATTTTGTAATATTGGATTCTCCAACTGTACTCTTTTTCCTTTGTCCAATTTTTATCCCTTGTTGGGTTTTTCTGGCAAGATTTTAACGAGGCAGTCAATAGCTGGAATCCAAAAGGGAGTGTTGTGAACATTGAGGTGGATCTCCACCTGTAATGCATGCAAGTAAGTATATACATGCACACTGACACGTGCAAGCTTATATGTACTATATATGTGCAAACATTATGAATAAGAATATAGATTTTGGTGATTGTTTTGATTGCTTTTCTTCTACATTTTCTGCTTCTTTCTGTACTCCATTCCACCATTAGTCTTATACAACCAAACTATAATTATAGTTGTTTAGTTAAATATTTCAAGAACCATATCAAAATTATTAGGTTACTTTCTGATTCCAATTTATTTTCCCATTAATATTGAGCTGTTTTTTTTTTCTCTTCTACCCAACTCTATTTTTATTTTTACAACAACCACCACCATTTTTTCATATGGATTTTTTCTTTAGAAAAGAGTATTCAATCTTAATAAAAATAAGATGAGATTTAAATAAGATATAATTAAAATAACAATTTTTAATTTTGAAAATGAATACATATTTAAAATGATATGCTTACGAATTAAAAGAGCATTTTTAAAATTAAAATTTTCAAAAGTGAATAACAAAGGCAAAATATAGGAATGGAAGTAGAAATTGGATGGAAATTCGAACTGGACTTCAAATCGTTTGGACCAAAATTCAAACAAGCCCAAATAGTTTCGAGGCCATTAATTTCTCCCAATGATTCATTTCTACGACTCTTATCCTGATAAGAGGGCTATCAATTTTGCGCAAATTTTGCGCAAATAGTCTGTGAAACCTTTATCCAGTTTCAAAGTCATGATGTACGGACACTTTTAAATGTAGTTATGTCGTGTTGTATACGTTTTGAACACTTGTTACCCGACATATTTATTAAATAAATAAATAAATAAAAATTTATATACGCATATAGTATATATCGACATTTTTAACTATTATTAATTAATTATTTTTATTTTTTTTCAAATTTTGATTTGTCACTTATCAATTTATTTGTTCAAAACGCTCTAAATCAAATTAAAACTAATAATTTCTATATTGACAATTTCACATTATTTATGAATTTATATACCGATAGTTTAGTTTAAGATAAAAATATAAATATATATATATATATTATATAATTAATTATTTATCTAAATATATAAATATTTTTTAAATTTTTTTATAAAAAAATATTATTATATATTATTTTTATAGCCGTATCAAAATTGTGTCGTATTCTAATTATTTTAAAATTGTCATATTTTATATAAGTTTCTTAGTTATGTCCGTATGGACATGGTATTTTTTAATATTCGATAGTGTATTTATAATATGTAAGTACTAAACAAGTGTTTGATGGGTTAATTATCACATTAGGATACTAAGAAAAAGGAAAGCAAGAAATGGAGAAGATCTAGTTTGGATTACTTTCAAAGGTTTATATTTTCTGGATTGTTTAACATAGGTGATTGATGCAATGAAAATAATCAAAATCATTTTACATATATATATAATAAATATATAAAAATATTAATTTTGAGGAGCTGGAGGCTAGGGCTACGGACATTCCTCACTTTGTCGGTAGCAATAGGCAATAACAATAACGATTTTCGGCTCTTAATTAATTATTATGTACCGTTCTTTTAATGATAGAGTTGGAGGAGTTATATTGAATTGAGATACTTTCTCGTCGACAGTGTCCTCAAGACAACATGAATACAAGTCGAAGTTTTTGAAAATTTGAGTAGAAATACGAGGAAGTTGATAGAGACTATTTAAATAAATTTTAATTTTAAATTCTTTTTTATTTAGTAAAAATTAGCGGCAAAATTTAATTAAAATATATTTGAAATGATAAAAATAAATTGATTTTTTTTAATTTTATTTATTTTAAAAATATTTAATATTTATTAAAATTAATTAAAAATATTATAAAATTAGAATAAAAGTTATTTTTTTGGGATGACATTTTTCTTGAACAGTATGAAAATAAAAATTTTACAAAGAAATTATGTATGGAAAACATTTTTTGAAATGAGCTATCACATTTAATAAAATTGTGAAATTCTTTTAAATAAATTTTTAAAATTCAAAATATAATTATAAAACTATTTTAAAAAATACATAGATATAAAGTTTTAAAAATTTAGCTTTTAAATTACAAACCAAATATTTTAATATATCCGTGAATTTTATAAATGACTGTTGTAGCTTATGAATGGAATATATAAAATAAAAATTAAAATTTAATAATTTATTTTTTTAAATACATTTATAATTATATTTTATAGTTTAAAAAAATTGGGATAAAAAACTTATAAGCCAAACCAATAAAAACTACAATCTTTTGGGAGGCGTATCTGTGTACGCGTAACCAAATAAAAGTTTCTTTCTGATTTCTCAATTCTCTCCAATAAGGAAGCACTCAACTTTCTCACTTCTTCTCAACTTTACCCTTAACATCGCCACAACAATCTTCTATCGTTGCTCTTGACCCTTACTTCGAGGCCTGTGCTCCAGCAAATTGTGTTTCTGGAGTCAACATCACCTAGCAAACAACAGGCTTACCCAATTTTAATATCATTAGAAACATATCCTATTCTAGCGATACACTTCTTGTTACCGTAAGAAAACTTGTCCTGTCTCTCACGTTGAGACATGTTTTCAAGGTAATTCTTTGGAACACTAACTCATCTCAGTCTACTTTATTGATTTATTTTTTTTTCTTAAATATTACCAGTAATTATTATCATTATTTATTTTTAATTTAAAAGCCACACTGCTATTTAAATGCATGTTTTCAGAAGTGATTTTCCAATGGAGTAACCTGCGACCACTTCTAGTTGATTACCTAAAGAATGATGGACATCATAAAAAGTCTTGTTTCTTTGTCTCAATTTCCCCATTTGCCAAGTCAGAAAACGAACAGTGAAAAGGATGGGTAGAGCTTAAAAGACCTTTTTGCCCATTCATAACCCTCGCTTCTTTGCTTTTCTTCCATCGAATATTATAAGATCTAGACATTGTTTGACCATGTCCAAGTTGTACCCCAGTACTATTTATTTTCTGAAATTAGTGGTGGTTTTGTCAAACCATGCTCCAATTGCTATTTTCCATGCAATTTCATGAAATTTACAATAATTACTCAACAGCTGTGCGTGGGACTTCTTTTCAATACAAATCATTAATTAATTTATGTTAACGTTTCGAATAATATTTGCAGTATTTTTATAAGAGATTCTTCCCTCATATTTGTAATATTCTTCGGGAGAATTTTAGTTTTAGTCTTTTATAATTTTTATTTATATTATATAGTCCAGTTTTAAAACTTTCACAAAAATTCACTGCTGTAAAGTACTATTTTTAAAAATCAAAATTTTAATAAATTAAAAATATGAATAAATTTTTTTTAGAATAGTTTTAAAAATTCAAATTTTATTTGGATTATTTTCTATAATTTTTTCATATTATATTTTTTTTATATTGTTTTATTCTATTGACTTCTATATATTAAAAAGTCTCATTACAACCTTTCTTTCCTTATTAATATATCCACACTGGATAATAAAATCTCGTTTCCAAAATAAATTGACATGAACAGAAGCCATCTCTTCCATATCACCTCCTTTGTTTTCATCTTCTTGTTCTGTGTCCATCCATCTCATTGTGACCACCATGGTGATCAGCTATCGGCTTGCAGAGGAGATTATGCCTACAAGTGTGGTTCAGGTTCATTGAATATATCATATCCTTTCTGGGGAGGAGATAGGCATCAGTACTGTGGTCATAAAGGCTTTGAGATTAAATGTGATGAATCCGAGCAGTATCCTTTCATAGAAATGGCTACTCGCAACTTCAAAGTTTTAAACATTAGCTACGCTGATACAAAGATGACACTTGTTCATGCTGTAACTTGGAATGATCATTGTGCTGAGATAATACTCCACGACAACACCTTTTTTGACAGCGTTCAGTTCAAATACACCACAAGAGATGAAAACCTCAGCTTCTTCTATGATTGTGATGAAGAGATCTCTCATCAGAGTTTCAATTATTTTAACTGTAGTGTAGATAACGAAGTGATGAATGGGTTTTACACCATCCAAACTAGAGAGCATCAATTTCATAACAGAAGTAGTTCATGTAAAAAGGGTATAAAAATCCCTGTTCTGGCTTCTGCTGGAGATGATTTGGTATTAGGACGTTTAGAAGAAGCTTTGATGAAAGGGTTTGAAGTAGAGTATAATGCAGACAATATGCACTGCGCTGGGTGTTTAGCTACTGGTGGGATATGTGCTGCTTCCAACAGATCAAATGCAGAGCAATTCGTATGCCTTTGTCCTGATGAATTTTTGCATCAAACATGCCCTCCTCAGCCTTCTCCTGGTATGCACTCTTCTTAGCCTCTCTGTTGATATGTATATGTTTTTGTTCTCTGTAGATATGGTTTAGATAGGGAGAGTGTCGGTCGCATGTTATTAGTATGTGGGCTTGCTTGTTGGTAAAAAAATTTTAAGTCATGCTACCAAAGCCCATGTATTTTTTATATTCAATTTTTTTTATCATTTCTCCGACCAATGTGGAATTCTATTTCCAACATGATTATGAACAAGAATTCCACACCAGGAAAAGACTCCATTTAAGTTGGAATTTAATCTCTGAACACAATTGGTCATTACTTAGAAACGTTAATACTTAGAAACGGTTAGGAAAGTGGATAGCAAGTCCAATACAAGTATGTGAATGAATTTATGCAAATTCAAGGAAACTACTAACTCTAGCCTTATTCATTTTTTTCTTTCACGACTGGCACGTCAACCACTCTATTCCTCGGTCTTTCGTAGAAAATTATTTGTTGATATTTTCCAACTTTATCAGTTTTCATCCGATATCTAATACCTATCCAATAAAACATCTCAAGTTCTCATAAGGCTCAGAGTGAGGAGTAACATGACCAACATTCTCAACTTAATCTTCACCATTTTTCTATTAATGATCTTCTTCCCTCTTTCTCTCTGTGAGGAGGAGCATGATCCATTCTCTGTTTGTGGTAGACCATATCCTTTTAAGTGTGGGTCGAAGTTATTAAATATTTGGTATCCTTTTTGGGGAGGAGAAAGGCCCGAGTATTGCGGTGGTGGTCATGAAGGACTAAAAATTGAATGTGTAAACCATGATGAATACCATTTCTTTCTGTTAGAAGATAAAAAATTCAGAGTGCTAAACATCAGTGAGCCTCATCACACCATGATTATAGCCAAAGAGGATATTTGGTTTGACATTTGTAGGGGAGTAGTTTTGGAGAAAACCTTAGAAAGTTCCCCTTTTAAAATCACATCCAATTCAGAATTTGTTAGAAACATTAGTTTTTACCATGATTGTGATGATACAAACTTTTCCTGAAAACCGAATTACTTTTCGTGCTATCCTTTTAATGAGAAAACACAAGGGTTTTTCACGGTGGATGGCTGGCAGCATCAGTTGGAGAATTTGACAAATACATGTAAAGCTGAGATTAGAGTTCCAGTTCTATTTTCCAGTCTTAATGGTCGTTCAGGACTCAGTAGTGATCAGTTGGGAGAGGTGCTGAGTAAAGGATTTGAAGTGGAATACGAGAATAAACTCTGTTCCGATTGTACATTATCAGGTGGAGTATGCGGGTCAACTGGTCAGCAGCAGCTATTTTCATGCTTTTGCGATGGTCATAATCTTCCCTGTTCTCCACCACCCCCACCCCAACAAGCTGGTATGTTGTATGTTGCACATTTGTTTTATGGGAGTCATGACGAGGATCTACTTTGCTCGAGTTTTGATTCATAATCATAGCAGATTTTTTATGATTTGAACAACTATCCGTCTCCCTACAAGTAGATTTAACATTATGACTGTTGTCCTTCCTGCCATGGTCATAGTCCTAACCTTCACTGTCCATCTACTGGTATGTTGTGTGTAGTAGATTGCTGGCCTCTGATATTTAGGCTAATATTGATAGTTATTGTTAAGACTTTTGATCACTTGTTAAGGCTAATATTTAGATTGTGCCATCAGCTAGATAAAAGATGGTTTGTTTTCTTCTTGAGAATTACACCATTTCTTTTTCTATTTTTTAGAAGTCTCTCTGCTGGAGGGCGGATTTTAACTGGGTGTGTTCAATCTTACAGGAAGAAAATCAAATACAATAAGGAAGGCCCTCTAATTTCTTCCAACTTTTTATTATTTTAATCTTTTTGCATGATATGCACAGTTTAAAACGTTTCGTAACATTCATTTTCTTTAGATTACAAATTAAAATATTTTATTATTTGTTCTTTCTTGAAGGTGTCACTACTGCAATCTGTGCACTTGCACTTGTGGCCATTTTCCGCATTCTCATAGGAAAAAAGAAGGGAATGATGTTTCGGAAAAAAACTGGAACTTCTAAAGAAATTGAAAACTACATAAGAAATTATGGTTCTCTAGCTCCAAAAAGATACAAATTTTCAGATATTAAGAAAATGACCAATTCATTTGAGAATAAAATTGGTCAAGGAGGTTACGGAGGGATCTACAAAGGGAAGTTGAAAGATGGTACACTTATAGCGGTAAAGCTACTTAATACATCTAAAGGAAATGGCCAAGAATTCATCAATGAAGTAGCAAGCATCAGTAGAACTTCTCATGTGAATGTTGTTACATTGTTGGGGTTTTGTCTAGAGGGTAGCAAAAGAGCTCTTATTTATCAGTTCTTGCCTAATGGATCACTAGAAAAGTTCATATATAGCAAGAGCAGTGGACATTTAGGGTGGGAAAACTTGTACCAAATAGCATTAGGAATAGCAAGGGGCTTGGAGTACTTACATCGTGGATGCACCACAAGAATTTTCCATTTCGACATAAAACCACACAACATTTTGCTTGATGAAGACTTGTGTCCTAAAATTGCAGATTTTGGACTAGCGAAGTTATGTCCTAAAAATGAAAGTAATGTTTCAATGATGGAGGCACGAGGAACTAACGGATATATTGCTCCAGAAATATTTAGCAGAAATTTTGGGGAAGTGTCACACAAGTCTGATGTTTATAGTTATGGAATGATGGTGTTAGAGATGGTGGGCGGTAGGAAAAACCTCCATCTTGAGGTGAAAAATTCAAGTGAGATATACTTTCCCAAGTGGATTTATAAGCAGCTGGAGGTTCATGGAGAAATCAGATGGCACGACACCATGATAAGTGCAGATAATGAGATTGCAAAGAAGATGGTAATGGTGGGTTTATGGTGCATACAAACTACTCCACATAATAGACCATCAATAAATAAGGTGATTGAAATGTTGCAAGGAGATATTCAAGCTCTGGAAATCCCACCAAATCCTTTTCCTTCCTCTCCCCAGAGATTAGTTGATTCCACCACCATATCAATATCATGATAATCTAGGCAGGTTTATTTATGATGCAGAAGGTATGAGAAGCCAGTGGTTATTTTTACAGGTGTCAACAGACTTAACTTCTGTTCGTAATGTTCTTGATTTCAGAATTGAAATTTAAACTTTGCTTCGGTGTTAATTCCGTTTATTTTCCTAATTAAACGCTTAATTCTATTTAATTAAATTTACGAGTAAAATATTTTAAATTTGATGACATTAAAAATTAAAACAAAAAAGAGGAGTCTCAACCACTACAAAATAATCATATCTAATTTAAAAATAAAGAGTGCATGACATATTTCTCATTTCTCCAGTTCTTCCCAGTATTTCCTTTTTTACCCTAACATATAACTTTTCAAATAAAAAAAATGGGGTGAAAAATGTAGAATATCAACCATTGAAAGTTCACTTTAAGTTTATGAGCATTAAAAACTACAATTAAGTTTATAATTTGATTGAAAGTTTGTTTGCATAAAATGAGTCTACATTCCCAAAATGCCCTTCTCTATAAAATTTATTTACCATAAAATTTATTAAATTCAAATTATATTAATTTTATTCTGAAATGACAAAAATAACCCTGTAATTGGTTGTTGGTAGTTTCCAACGCTTCTTCCAGTTCACAGGAATCATTGAAGCGGCTTTACATCCTCCCCCCACCATTCACAAACCTGTAATACTTTTTCTGGCCGCCGTTAAGGTATTTCGTCGACCAGATTTACAGCGACGACAGTGGGTAACTAGGTAGGTATTGTCGTGTTTACTTTGAATTTGATTGATTTAGGGCATACTAGGTTAAGAAAGTGGAAATCCATGTTCGGTTCCATTGATACTGACGGCGGACATCCCTGTCCAAAAGTACTGGTCCTTTCTAATAGATTAGGTTACTTTGAAGTTAGGTTAATGGGTTGATAGGTTAGAAGGCTTATGCTGACTTCGTCGTGGACTTGTAAGGGTTTTTTGTTTTTGGATTTCTGTATAGCTTCTTTGTTAGGTTAGAACATGCATTGTTGTCCTTACTTTTGTTCTCTGCTTTCGATTCGGTAGAATTAGTGTGAAGTAGTGGGCTTATTTTTCTTGTTCTAGCATGGTTTGTTCTTGTCTTCTAATGTTGTTTACCAGTTACATTATTGTTATCTGTTGTTGAAAATCAAATATTTGTTGTGTAGTATGTTGTATGAGTTTAATCTTTTTGTCTGATAAGTTCATCATGATGTTGATATTGTTTACTGTTATGAAAGTAGGCGCTTGGTATTGACATGCCTTTCATGTGGCCCCTAAATTGCTCAGGACATATGAAAGGTGGTTTTAGCCTAGTGATTACAGTTTAGTGGCTTAGGATTGTTGTGGGGGTAGTGTAAGGTTGCCTGGAATTCATAAAGGAATGTCAATCTGTGTTTTGTGATAAAACGTTTAAGGTGGCCTCCATTTAGTTAAGGGCTGGCGAATTGTGGCAGTTGATATGCATTAAATGCTTTTAATGTGGTCACCATTTTGTGTAAGTCACCTGAAGCTCATTACCATTTAGTGTAGGTCACCGTGAAGCCCTCAGTTGTTATTTCTATAAGTTTCCATTCAGGGGTTGACTGCAATGATAAGGTCACGTGAAAGACATATTAATAAACTGGTATACAGACACAAAATTGGTTAGTAATTGGTGCAAAGCATTCATTTAGACTATTTATATGTGTCAAATATTGGCTTTTAGTTGTGTTTTGAGCATTCTTTTATGATTTCCATCAAATTATTCTTGCTCATTATTAAAAAAATGTTTGATGTATCACATGTTCATTCTTTGATAAATGTTACTTTATGCAGACGTAAGTTTTGGATACAAGCCAATCCAGTATATACCTCTAATATATTGACATATGGCTGGCGAATTGGTAATCTATTTTATTCAAAGTTTATTGTTCATCATATGGTCATTGTCTCTGTATTTAAATTTGTAGAAACGTTTTCTAGGTTGATTGTAATCCCAACTTTAAGTGGGCGGCCCCGAGAGTGATTTCACAACAAAGAGTTAACAATAAGTGCAGGCCAAATGTCCTTAGAGATTTGGTTAATGGTCCTGTTTCCAAATATAAATTGAGTAAGATCATCCACAAGTGTCATTTCCACTATTTCTTTAAGCTATTATAGGAATCCGGTGGAAAAAATCAAGTTTTCTATGGGAAACTTGTACTTACGGTGCTAGCCAATGAGATTACTATATTTAATCAGAGTCAGGATGAGATGTGGTTTCATATTGGTGGGGCTGCTCACAGATTTGGTAAGTAAGAGTTTGCATTAGTTACGGGATTAAGGTTTGGAAAGATTCGGGCTACAGATTTGGACCTTGAGAACTAGAAGGTACCTGTTAACAATATTTGCTCGAGATTATGGCCTAATGAACATGGTAACATTAGTCCCAATGAAATCTTATATCTTTTGAAAGAATATGAGTTTGAAGTTGAAGATTGTAAAAGATTAATTTTAGTTGTTGTTGTCCATGTTCTGGTGTTTGGGATGTCAATGGAGAATGCTGTTAATAAGTTAGTTTAGCATTTAGTTGATGATTTAAAAACATTCATGAGGTTCCCATGGGGTACATTATCTTTTTCCCATACCATATGTGAACTGCATAGAGTGGTCACTAGGAAATTGTTAGATAATCCGCAAAGGGAGAGGACAATATATGGTATCACTTTTGCATTTATGGTAAGTATATGTATTTGTTATTTGTTATAAATGATAATGTTATTCAGTTAATATCTAAGCATATGTTCATGCAGTGGTGGTTGGTTGAGACTTTTCCATACATGAGAGATTTGTTGATGCTGAGAGACTCAACAGGATTGCTTCTAAAGAGCCTAGATGTGTGAGATGGTCGCTTCATGATATCAACACGAAGGACTATGATGAAGCTATTATGGTAAATGATGTTATGTTATTTCAATTTAGTAAGTGTCTAATTGATTCTATATGAAGAAATGTATGCTTTTCTCAATGCAGATGAGTGGCGAAAATACACGTTGGAGCCAACAGAAGAGGAGGCTTACAGTTGGTATATGAATCACTTTAATAGGAATCAATTTATCAGCCCTGACATAAATCAATTAGGGGAGGACGTTGTTGAAGAAGTAGAATCATCAACCAATTGGGATGATATTTCAGAGGATGAAGAAGTGAATGAATGTGGTAAAAACAATATCGGTGACAGTTTCAATGGTTATCATTCAAAGGTAAATCCATTTCAGAGGATGAAGCTGTTGTGCGGTTGTTGTGAGTACTGGATTTGAAAGTCACCTTAGACACATGTGGTTACTGAAAAATCATCTTATGTAATTAATTGTTGTGTGGTTCATGTATCTTCCAGCCTTAGTAGGTCACCCAGGACGCAGGCAATCACTGAAATGGCATCATGATTTCAATGCTTCTTGTGCGCCTCTTGTGACTTCACGGTCACCTAATGCGCATGAGGTTACTGGAAATGAAATCTAATACGTACATCACAGTCATTGCTTTGGGTGGCTTCTGCTATTGAAGGTCACCCAATACGCAACCCAAATGTTTGCTATTGGAAATGATTGCTATAATAATCTAATGGGACTCAGTTAATAACAACACACTAACCATCCATAAATTTTCAGCAAAATAACCTTCCATAACCAAAAGTACACAACAAAAACATATTGTGCTCGTTTTGTAACGAGCAAATTCATCAACATTACAAAAAGCTAAGCAACTAACTTAAAATACACCAAGGCAAATTCTAGGAATATGATGGCCGCTGCAATGGTAAACTGAAATATGGCTTGAAGTTTGTCAATTTTTTTCCTCGAACTATCCAAATTAATCTTCAAGATTGCATTTTCAACCTGGATAGCTGCGGTTGAATCAAGGATTTCTTGTATCTTGTTGTTCAGCTGGAAGACTTCCTGTAAGATGTGTATAACCCTGGAACAAAGCCATGCATCCTGCCATTTCAAGTAATTGCATCGATTGACCTGGTTGAAATTATCACTGGTTAGCAAAGTCATATGTTTGGGGTTAAGTAAAGTGAATAAGTTAGCCTTTAGATACCCTTATATTATTTCTGCACCACCAGAATCGTCTGTCTGTATTGACACCATTATTCTGGACATCGGCGATGCGCCACTTTCCATATTTGCATCGGTGACCTCTAACATAGTACTCGTCCACTTCAAACTCCATTAGGGTTCAGAAGTATTCTTTTTTCGCTTCCAAGTCTTCGCTTTCCTCTGAGCTGTTTGTTGATGACATTTTATTGGATGCTTGTTTTTCTAGGGTTTTTGCTGGAATGTTATAGGCAAGGAGGCAGGAGAAACGAAGATATATATAGGCGTTCAAGGAATGGATTGCGCCCCTCTCTTAATTAACACAATATGCATCACATGATTTATTAACTTTCACATGTTTAATTTCTTCATCATCACTAACAAATACCAACTTTATAAAATACATGTGTTTTATGTCAACATAAAGTTATATTACATTCTATAACAAATACATAGGTCTAGTTTAGTGCTAAATGTGAGTTACAAATAAAATTCAATACTTAATTGGCACATATATTGTCCTTCACATGAAATCTTCTACTCATTCACATAATAGTTTACAACCATCACGTAGGGCGTACGATGGTCCAAATGAGTCATTGAAAAGTCCATTGTATTTCTTGCGACACCCATAACATATTTAGCTTCAATATATGACATCGCAAACCTAATGTTTAGGTTGGTGTTAAGCACATCTGAAAATTTCATAATGATTAAGAGCATTATTTAACTTACAAATTCTTGTATAATAACAGACAATTAGTTCACATATACCTTTGGTTGAAATGAAGGCCTAGTAATTACTATTTCACTAATGTGACAAATAATCTTAGCATAATTTATGTATTGACAAGCAAAAAATTTAATTCGGGAGTAAGGTATGTCCATCACATATAGTATAGTAAGGGTTCACGTAACATTTCATATGACATCACACTTATTGTCCACACTATATTAAGTAACAAAAACCCTTATTAATGGTTGATGGGAGGTATATGTTCTATTAATATATAGGAGTGAGCGTTAAATTTAGTAACTTTAAAGACTTATTCATTGAGTGGCATTTGACAAGTCACTTGCCAAGATGATGGACATCTGAATGGCATATGTTATAGAACAATGAATCCGCTCATATGAATACCCCTAATTTAAAATCAAATCAATGGGTTTAGATAATTACGATGGCCATATACCATTCAGTTGGCCACAGTAATGACAAAGTCACTTGAATGGCATTCTACCAACCCCTTTATTTAATAGGACATTGGAAATACCCTAACTTTTACCACTGCTGAAGTCAGTTTGCCCTTACATCTACTCCCAACACAGAACGATGTCATCAAATCCTTTCACAAACGGCGCCATTATTCTAAAAAAGTGGACTCAAACCCCTCGTATTCCAGAAAGAAATTAAATTTCAAATTTCCTCTCATCAAACCCATACGCATTCCATAATGTTAAACATCTAAGAAACCAAGATCCCTCGCATTCCATTTCGACTTCAAATTCCAGAACTTCATCATCCCCAGTAAAATGACTTCTCGTCGGAATCAAAAGCGACCTGTCGAGGAACCGACTCCAAAAACCCATAAGTCCTTGTACTAAGACATCAATTATTAAGCAAATGGGTTATTGGTTTTATTTTTTGACAGTACTCCATTGAAACAGGTTCCAAAAGAAGTAAACAAAAAGAGTCCATGCACGTTGATGTCGAACCTTTGAAACCAAAGGTTGGGATGAGTGGGATTAAAAGGGCAGGGTTAGGCAAAAGGGTAAAGCTTTTAAAAACCCCCAATGATGTGAAGTTCAAATTTCTACGACCAATAATCAAAGAAGAAGGAAAAGCATTGGATGAACTGGAAGACACACTGATTCCCACTCAAATGCTGGAAATGGGTTGGGAAAAGCTTGTTGCCAAGCCAAGTCGTATCAATCTCAGTGTAGTATATGAGTTTTATCACAAAATTGACTCCCAAAAATTTATGGAAGCTGGAGTGAAAGTTCGAGGAGTTAGGGTTCCCTTCAACCCTAATGTTCTAAATGACTTCTTTGGCTCTAGATCAACTCAAGTGCTGATGACTTTCCAGAAGACAATGAATTCTTTGAAGACATTCTTAAAGATGTGGCGAAGGATTTAAGAAAGTATCCTATAGAGAAGTGGAGGGGAGGCCAACAGAAGATCGATCACAGAGAGCTCAGTAGTGACCTAGCATTCTGAAATGTCTTTATAAGTAGAGCAGTATTACACAGAATGAAGCACCAAGAACTGAGGAAAGATCACCCTTATATTATCGCCAGTATTTGTAGGAGGAAAAAGTTGAACTTAGGCTGATTAATATGTAAGAGCCTTGAATACTACATCACCAAAGCGAAGCAGATAATGTTCCCTTCAATAATAACTGCTATCTGTGAACGCGCGAGTGTGGATATCTCAAACGAAAATGATCTATACTTAAAGACTACTACAGCATTGGGAGCAAGAGTCTTCAACAAGATTTCTCTGGCCAAAGGTGAGAAGACCATCAGGGATAATGATGCCACTACCCCATCTACTAAAGCTGGACGCGTTGAAGGATCTGGTGGCGTTCATGTTGGATCATCTGCAGAGGCAAAAATGACGCAAGATCAAAATGTAATACAAAATCAGTTGCTGTTACAACTACTAGAAGGATAGCGTCAGATGATTGAGCTCCTGCAGAGGATGGACAATAAGTTGCACAATGGCCAAGGTACTCTTGCTCCTCGTAATATGAATATTGTACTTATCGATAATGATGATATGGGTAATACAAATTTTAATGGGGATGGGGCAGAGCAAGCTGACAATGAAGGTGATAGTGTTGGTAGCGATCAGGTTAGGGATGACTTTTGTGATACTGCAGTGGAGGGTAATGACATAGATGAATCTGCTGATGAGTTATGGAATAAGGTATTGTTTGTAGGGAAAGAATCTGTTAATGCTATAAATGATGTTGTTAATGATTTTATTATTGGAACAAGTTCAATGGGGGAGGCCGATGTCAATGCTGGGAATGATGATATGTGCGTGATGGGTTAAGGGAAGAACGGAAGGATGTTGATTCGATCACTGGAGGAAAAATGATCTAGCTTCATAGCACTTAGTCTCAGATATTTAAGAATTTTTTGTTTGTAATGGGACTGAAGGGACTTTAGCAGAATTGGAGAAAGCCTTAGTGATTTATGCAGGTGATAGTGAAGGTGCGGTCCCCCTTGTTTGTGAATATTTAAGCAATGAGAGCGCTTTGGTTGTTTTTGTGGAGAACAAAAGATATTTTGATGTTTACAATGCAACAACTGGATGTGATGTGGCCTCAACGGAAGTACCAAGGGAAAAAGTTGATGGTCATGGCACTAGCAACAATGAAGCAATGCCTTTGGTGGGAGAGGCACTGAATGTTGATGTTTGATAGCAAGTTGTCTTATGTTTGACAATTAGTTTCATTAGCTATTTACTATTACTAAACTGTAAAACTGGTTTAAGACCACAAATTATTTTGAACATGATTTTGGGTGTGACATTTTTTGTTTGTCTGGTTGATGCCAGAAACTATCCATGGTCATACCCTAACTTGTATGTTATTTTGGGTGTTGTATGTCATGGGAATGATTTAAGGAGTTCTGTTTTTTTTATCTAATGTGTTGATGAGATATGTTATTAAGTTCTTATGGATATTCTGTATTCAGATTACAATTATAGAATATAGATGCATTATATCTAACTTTCAGCGTTAGCAGGTCTGCTTAGACACCACATGGTTTGGATGGAAAATAGAAATCCAGTATGGTCATGCTACTCTGGTGGCTATAATTATAAAGGCATTTTGTCAGGTGACTAACTACTACAAGTGGTCACCTGACACGTATAAACCCTTGCATTAGATACCTATATTCCAATATGGTGTTGCCAGAGTATGACATACTCATATGAGACGCAGAAAGTGGACTCAGTGGATACCTATTTTTCAGTACGGTGTTACCACACGGGTGGGTTTCAACAGGTCACGGTTATATGAGACACAAAAACCTTTTCTGTGGATACCAATTTTCCAGTATGGTGTTGCCACTCGGGTAGCCTTCAACAGGTCAAAGTCATATGAGATGCACTCACTTGTTTTAAATGTTGATAGTTTTACAGTGTTCAATTATATCTTAGCTGGTCAGCAGATTGTAAGAGACAACTGAATGGCAAATATAAAATTATATCTTGCACCATAGATTCATTTACAATACATAACATAACCTTACTTTTGGGATTCGTGATTCAAAGTACGTTTCGATCAAAATGTTAAAAAATTATAAATTACACATGAGCTTAATATCAAACACAATATAGTCAACCATTAAACTAATTGTACAAACAAATACAATCACAGATTCAAGTATCAATTCTAGGTTGCTCAAATGATTCTGGAATTGGCTCGCTGACAGGTGAAGAAGGATGAAGTTATGGACAAGTTTGAATAGTGTGTCCTGCCCCACCACATTGTCGTCAATGCATAACTCGCAATGCATCACTATTTGCTGCAATAGTACTACCCAAAGAAGATGGTACCGACGAAATTTGACACAATTCATCAGAATGACCCGTCATACCACATTTTCGACATGTCAGAGCTGGATTTGGACACGATGTGGGAAAGTGACCGACCATACCACATTTAGAACAAATCAACTGAGGATTCCGACATGTACCATCATGATGACTAGTAAGACCACAATTTCCACAAACCAATGGTGGATTTTTGCATGTAAGTTGAGAATGACCCAACATACCACAATTTCAACACTTCTTATTCCTATGGTACTCACCCACGGGTCGAATTCTTTTCTCTTTCGGGCGTCCAACCTGTTTCTCCTTAATCATAGGAAGGACCACTAATCTTGAAGCTTCAACCGCTTCGCGCCAAGCACCTTTATCGGGAATAGGTAGAATGGGTTTTGAATAGGCAGCTTCTAAATTCTCCTTACTGTGGTAGTTGTGACAGAGATGACTAACACTCACACGAGCAAACCTGTAATAAGATTATACATTCGTTAATCAAAATTTATATTCACCACCTAGCTTGTAATCCATGTATAGGATTTTAGTAACTCTCACCTAGCGTAGGAGATAGCATGGAAACAAGGCAACCCATCCATATCCTACCTGTTGCAAGTGCATGATTTATCCACGACATTTACTATCCCGTCACCTAAGCCCTCATTTGTTACTTAGTACTTAACACTATCTTGTATAGGATAAACTTGACATGTTTCAACGGCCTTTTCCCACTCTTTTAAATGATTAGTAACTGCTTCCGTCATTGACGATTCGAGTTTAGAAGCCAACAAGTTCCTAGCACAAAACCATTTCTAAACCAAGTGTCTAAGAAATTCATGTGCCGTAGTTATTGGTAGTTTTCGAGCAGGAATAATTGTCTTGTTTAAAGACTCGACAATACCAGTCGTTATAATTCTCCACCTTTTTCTAGGACAAAATGAACGGGACCACTTATTCGGCCCAAGGTTTACCAAGGCTTCATGCATTTTTGGACAAATAGTTGCAAGACTTTGCAACAAAGTCAAACACTTATCTTTAGAGTATGAATATGTCGCCTTCCATAAAACATCAAGAACATAACTCCTTCCCTTACAAAAGTTGCCTAGATTACTCTTCAAATGAAAGTAACAATTCGTATGAGGAACATCGGGAAACTAAATATATTTAAAAATTAAAATCAAATTAAATTTAATGTTTTCATTTTATTTTGATTTAAATTAAATTTATACATACATAGTTAAGTGTTGTAAAAAAGAAAAAGAAAGTGTTAAAAAAATAGATACATTCAAAATTAACTTTCGGAAAAATGCATATTTAGTAGCGATATTTAAAATAGATTCAATAATTATATTAACTTTTAAGATAGTATTTGTAAAAGTTATTTGAATGCTAATAATGATTTACTTTATTAGAGTATGTTTGACATAGGTTTTCAATTAGCTGTAAAGTTAGCTGTTGGATTGAACGTTTATTATTAATTTTAGTTTTTAAATTAGTTGTTAAATATAAAATTACTAAAATTTATTACATATTAATATAATTCAGAGATAATGATATAATTAATTATAAAATAAAAATTAATAATGTAAATCACTATTAGCGTTCGGGTTGAAAGGTATATTTGATAGCTTTCTTAAACGCTAATTAAAACGCTAAATGCTATTTTAAACACAGTTACCAAACACGCATTTTTAAAAGAAGCTAATATATAATCTAAACGCTTTCTGAAATGTTAATTGAAAAGTTTTTCCAAACACACACTTAGTTTTAATTTATAATTAATTACATATTAACATTTCAATTTCCATTTTATATTTTATTATTTTTATTTCATTAAACTCCTTGATTTTAGTAACTTTTTATCTAACGGCTAATTTAAAAACTAAAACTAAAATTAAACATTTCATAAAAATTAATCTAATAACTATCTTAGAAGTTAATCTATTAGCTAATCAGTAGAACTTTTTGAAACATTAATCTAATATCTAATAAAAATCTAAGGGGGTGTTTGAATCCCTTAATAGTTAATAATTAACCAACTAATTTTTAAGAGCTACTAATAAGTAGCCAGCTAATAATTAATAGGGGGTGTTTGGATCCATTAGTAACTAATTAGCAAATAGTGCCTAAATGAACAATTTGTCATATTATCTACTAACTAGCTAGCTAATAATTAATAGGGGTTGGAGATTGTGAAGGCTATTAAGTTTTTTTGCAATATGTTAGGAGGTATTAAGAGGTATTGGTAGAGTTGGGTCAACTAATGAAATAATTGTTAAAAGCTCATGCTCTTATAGGTCTCTTAAGAAATCTGTTTTGATCTTTATTTATTAATTCTATCTCGTAAGGAATCCAAACCGGCTAAATTTTTTAATTATAAATAATTTATAATTTATTACTACTAAATTAAAAATTTATATATAAAAGTAATAATTTTAAAAAAATTTATCATACTGTACCGCGGGCTCCGCCCCGCACCCCTGATTAAAATTAGTCCACCTTACCATAATTTCCTAGCTACATCCCTAGTGGTTAATATTTATTTGTAAATTTATGTATACTTTATTTACATTTACAACTAGCTTACCTGATTAAATAGTAAATGATTAATTTTATTTTTTTTAAAAAAAATAGTATAAAAAACAAAATACTTTTATGATTAATTGAAATTTCATTATTTCAATTAATATTTTATTATAAATATTTTTTATATTTATTATAATTTAACAAGTACTTAAATAATTAAATATATATATACCTAAAATTAAATTTGTACTATTAAAAAATATTTATAATTAAAAAGATAAAATAATATAAAATTTTCAAAAATCAAATAATTATAAATTTATAAAACTAAGTATATTGTTTCTTACAAAAAGTAATTTTATTGAAATAACTTAACATAAAATAACTCATTTCACCCTTAATAAATAAATAAATAAATAAATAAATATATATATATATATATCGGGGTAAGTTTAATATGCGATCGTCCGTATAATAGTAACGTGTGGACATAAATTCTATACCGTTCAACTCATCAAACGGCTAATAATCCATTAAAAAATTCTAGTTTACCTCTCTCATCTTTAATTGCACACTAATGATTTACTCCCTCTGTTTCATAATATAAGACGTTTTAGAGTTATTTTTAGTTTCCAAAATATAAGTCGTTCTCACTTTTTAAGACATATATTTCCATTTTCTTCCTACTTTATCCTTTATTATTTTATTTTCAAAAATGGTAAAAGTTGCATTTGATTTGATGATAGAGAGATAGGTGAGAGAAAGTTCTGTGAAATAAATATTATTCAAATGGATATCTCAATGATGATGAAAGGGTAACAGAGTCATTTTATACTCTTTCTTAATAAGAGTGCACAAGTTTAAAACGACTTATATTATGAAACAGAGGGAGTATTATTTATTTTATATTTAATGTTATTTTATTTTTATTTCATTAAATGTGTTTTTTTTGTCTTTCATTAAATGTTTTTATTTCTAAATTCAATTTTTCTCACTTATTAATTGGTTTTGTCTTATTTGATTATTTTTTTTTAATTTTCTTCAATCGACAATACTGCACAAATTAAAATTTCACTTTTCTTACACTTGTATTTATACATTAAATATTAATATTTGTAAATTTCATGTATTTCCTTTTCTTTCTCTATAAACTTTTTTCTTTTTTGTTTATATACTTTCTTAGGAGGAATTTTCAATTATTCTTAAAAGTGGCTTGGGAATTTTATTTAAATGTATATGTAAAAACTTTTACTTTATTTTTTATTTTATATAAATTAAATTAAAGTGAACATTTATTTTGATGTTGAAATTATTGGTTATATAACATTACTCATTATAATGAATGTTGATATTGATGATGGTTTTTACTTGTATGGACAAACTCTTAACATAGAAACATTTAAGTTGACTTACTTTGCTTTAGGGTTATTTTTTTTAAAAAAATATATAAATATTAGTAAAAGAGAAATTAAATACTAACATCACTTTCCTATAAGATTTCTAATTTGTTGACCCCAAATTAATACTAAAATGAAACTAAAGAAAGCATATAACAAAAAGAAAAGGAAAAAGTTAATAGAGAAAGAAAATGAAATACATGAAATTTACAAATATTAACCTTTAATGTATAAATGTAAGTGTAAAAGAAAAGTAAATTTTTAATTTGTTGCATCTTGTTGATTAAAGAATTTTTTATTTTTTTTTTAAATATCAAATAAGACAAAATCAATTAATAAGTGAGAAAGATTGAATTTAGAAATAAAAACATTTAATGAAAGATAACAAAAACATATTTAATGAAATAAAAATAAAATAAAATTAAATATATAAAATAAACAATAAATTATTAATGTGCAATTAATGATGAGAGAGGTAAGACAATTAAATATGGGAATTTTCTAATGCATTATTAGTGTTGAACGGTACGGATTCCGCATATTAGACTCACTATATATATATATATAGCGAAAATAATTATTATTACATCGTTTCAAAAATTTTATCCATACAATTAAAACAATTATTTTTGTTTAAATTCTACCATAGGTGGTATATAAACATTTATCCAAAATTTTATTTCTCCGCTTCATGAATTATCAAGGGATATTGTTTTTATAAAATAAATATTTTTCCTTTCAACATCCTTATATAAATTTAAAAAAATTTAAAAAAAAATATATTAATATTAGTATTTAGAAAAAGGATAAAGTTATATGTTTAAATGTCTTAAGTTCACAAACTTGCAATAGTAATTCTATAGATTTTGAATCTTTAAAATTGACATTATTTAGCAACCGGTCAATATAATGTTTCGATAATGTACACTCAATAATTTGTATTTTGAATTTTTCATGCATTTCTTCAAATGTAACTTCTTTCCCTTTATCTTCGAATGTAACTACTCATTTCCCCTTATCTTGGACTCGTCCATCACTCTATACATCCTTCAGAATATTCAAAATGGTAGTATATCAGGTCTCACATTTTTGTCACTTTGCAAACATTTGAATGCCAGCACTTTGACACAAAATGTATCATTTTTCAAGTACTGTAGTTAGTCTCAAACCCAAAACTGCTTTCTATTAGCTCATCCAGTTTCATCCTTTGAATTTTATCCATGAATAGCTTCACCAAGTGATGTCGAAGGCCAGCTTCGATGATATCAACTCTACCGAGACTACCCCAAAGCTAAAAACATCACTCTTGTAATTGAGATGACATGTATCACCATATTCTGGATCAATATAACCTGGAGTTCCTTATGGACCAATTGTAACATGAGTGATTTGTTCTGGAAATAATTAAGAAATTCCAAAATCAGCTACCTTCACACTGAAATTATCATCAAGTAGGATGTTGTTTGTTTTTACGTCCTAGTGGACTATATTGGAAGAATGGAGATACTGTAGAGCTGAGGCTGTCTCAATGACAATTTTTAGTCTAGTAGCCCAAGAAATCACTCTAGAACTGTGAAGTACACCATTTAGATAATCCTCAATTGTGCCATTGGAAATATATTCGTGCATGGGAGTAGTTCATTATCATGGCGAGAACTGCACCGGTACAAAATCATGAGATGTTGATGGCGCAAATGAGTTAGAATTTGAACTTCAATCATGAACTACTCGACTCTTCTGCAGTTATGTTGATATAGCCGTTTGACTACAATAGCACGTCCATCCTGAAGCTCGCCTGATAAATGCATATAAACAATGTTACAATGGAAATAATAATTTCTTTAAAAAAAATAAATAAATAAACAGTTGACTTATATAGCAATGTTAAACGGGCTATCCCATGCCCGTTCGAAAGGCTCCCGGCCCTTTTACGAGTTTGAGCCCGTGAAAGCCTCTTTTTTTACAGACATAATTTTGCTGTCGTACCCGTCCATGCGAGCCCACGGGCAAACACTAACAAACCCTTTTCAAAAATATCTTTAAAAATAATTTATATATATTAGTTATATTTATTACATAAATGTTATGTATGTATATATTAAATATTAATTACATCAATGGTATATAAATATATATTAATTATATAGACATTATTTATAATCGTATATAAAATGTATGTTTCATTAATTTCATGCACAATATGATAGACTAACTTCCCATATTACCCCTGTAATAACAAATATAAACTAAATCCGTAACTCTAGAAAATTTAGAGACTAACATAGGAAACTTGCAATGTAAGAATTATACTTTAATTTTTTTTTTTAAAAATAGATAAATCACGGGCTTGCCCCTGGGCAGTCCGTATTCGGCCTGCATGGCCATGGACCGAGCTTAAATTACCCATATTTTAAAGGGCTTTAACTTCATATGTCCGTACCCATAAATAATACGGGCGATTATAGGTATCCACGGGCTTCAAGCTCGTTCTGACAGTGCTAGACTCATACCATAATAAATAAATAAATAAATAGTTGACTTATACCATAATATACTGTGTCAAAGCCACCATCACCAAGTTGGTTGTGGAACTAAAATGATTAGTTGGCGGTTCAAGTTCTGAGTAGGTGAATCTGGAAATGCCAAGTAATTTAATCGTTCTCTCAAGATTAGTCATGTAAGAGATTTCAGAAGGAACATTAGGAGAGGCATGGGCATGTTGCTTTTTTTATACATAGAAATAAAGGAATGTTGGGATAACCAAGCCTCCTAAACATGCTAAAATGCATTTTTAAAAGTCAACTCATTCATAAGAGAACAATCATTTTCTATTGAGTGAAACAGGAACACATTCAACACAATAAAAAAACAAACCAAAACGCAAACAACTCAAAAACAACGGCCCCATAAAACAACAAAGAGCAACATCAAGGAACAAACCACTGCAAACATAAACAACCCGAAGAAAGGCAAGCATCATACCAAACCAGCCGCAAATAAACACACAATAGGAAATCAGGTCACTCATAGCAATAGCATGAAAACATGTGGCACTCACAATAAATGTAAGCAAAAGTTATTAACAAAAAAAATTCTGAATTAAGGATGTCATTCACCAAAATTGAGGGCATTGAAAATTACCTAAGATCACCTTAACCGTTGCATTTAGTTTTTTTTCTTCTTATACCATTGAATTTACAAAGTTAGTATCACCATGTTAATTTTCATAAGAGAACAATCATTTTCATGGTCAGCGAAAAATTTGGCCACTTCTACTCATATAATTGGCTTGAGAATTTAGGATTATACTCACAATCTTACGCTTATACTCAGTGTAAGCACTAACTCTATGTTACAAATTTACGCACATTACATCTAGCATCATATTTTGTAGTCCCTCAAATTGGCAGCCTAATTGTTTATCCAATTTGATATAACTACTAGATCAAGCATTTGATGAAAGAATTAAAATTAAATGGAAAGCTAAGTATACCTATACAAGATATACTTTCAGGACCATGGCCATGGCAAAAGCATATAAATTGCTGCACTGTTATGGTAGTAATAGAAGCACATAGTCCTCCACTGGATTTACAAGCAGAACAGTATTTGTTCTCTTCATAGTAGACTACTTCAAACCTTTTCCTCATGACTTGCTGCAATTGTTCCATTCCTGTAACACCATTAAGTTCAGTTGTCTGAAATGGAACTTCAATGACAACTTGACATGTGTTTGTCAAATTCAAAAGATGGAACATGGGTTTCTCGAATGCATAAAATCCAGAAACTTGTTCTGCAACATGGAAATGACATACAAAGTAGTTAAGTTTATTGGGAGGTATGTATGCCCTTCATGGGAAAATTTAAGTTTTCAAAAAAAAAATGTTATAATCGTAAAGAAGATGAGGATTGCTAAAAAGGGTGGGCTGAGAAACAGTTCCAGGACAAATATTACTCTAAAGATCATCACGAGCGATGGTCATGGAAGGACGTTTATGAGTGGTATTAAGGCTCAATACTCTGAACTTCTGACCTACATTGTGTATGACATGAACATTGTTTATACACTCAATCTTCAGCACTTGATTAGCTCTACAATAGATAGGTTTTTCTCCTACTCTATGAGTACCATATCAATTGAGTCCGACAGTTTGCGGAAGTGGAAATTCTAACTAGTCTCTTCCACCTGCATTCGGTGATTCTTTATGGTGCCGCTCCCACCATGATCATAAACTACTTTTGGTGTATGAATACATTTTCAATGGCGTAATGGAGGCTAGGGGTGGATATAGGTGAATTTGGTCCGACTTAGGAAATGTAAAATCGACTCAACGATTTTTGGTTTGATTAAATTCTTTTGAGTATTTAATTAATTTTATAAATATTTTTAATATTCGGTTTAGTTTATATATATATGAACATAATACTTGTGTCTGTGTCCACCCGTATTGGCCATGGGCGAGCACCTCAATTCCGCTTTTTATTTTATTATCATTATTATTATATATATTATTTATACATTAATAGACTTAATATCTATTAATAATACGTATTATGTAATATTTTTTTAATATATTATTTATATATATATATATTAAATTTAAATATATATTACATAATGAAGCTTGGTGTTGACACATGAGACTTGGTCACCTGAATTTTGATGCACTCAAGTCTCTGGGAGGAGATAAGATGGTAAACGGGATGACTTCTATCAACCATTCAAATCAGCTATGTGATGCTTGTTTTCTCGGAAAGCATTCCAGAAATAGTTTCCCTAAAAAAGCCTCATCGAGATCAACCAAGCCACTCCAATTGGTGTATACTGATGTGTGTGGACCCATCACTCTGTGTTCTTTTAGCAATAAGAAGTATTTTGTGCTCTTCATTGATAACTTTAGTTGAAAGACTTGGGTCTACTTCTTGCAGCAAAAATCGGAAGCATTTGCTGCATTCAAGATCTTCAAAACATTTGTTGAGAAGGAAAGTGATTATGAGATCAAATCCCTAAGATTAGATCGAGGAGGAGAATTTACTTCCAAGGAGTTCAACGAGTTCTATGAGACACATGGAATTCGTCATCCATTAACGGTTCCAAGATCACCACAACAGAATGGGGTTGTCGAGAGGAAAAATAGAACTATCCTCAACATGGCGAGAAACATGTTGAAAGCCAAGAACATGCCCAAGAATTTCTGGGCAGAAGCTGTCTCTTGTGCGATTTACTTGTCGAACAGATCTCTTTCTCGGAGTGTCAAGGAGATGACTCCTCAAGAAGCTTAGAGCAAGAAAAAACCTAATGTTGCTCACCTGAGAGTATTCGGGATTATTGTTTATGCTCATGTCCACAACAAGAAAGATCAAAGTTAGATGATCGAAGTGTGAAACATATTTTTATTGGTTATGGTGCAAATTTGAAAGGTTACAAGTTATACAATCCATCTACCGGGAAAATCTTATTGAGCAAAGATGTCAAGTTTGATGAAGAAGCTTCATGGAGTTGGGAGGAGAACAAAGAAGAGACTTATGATTTCTTTCCATATTTTGAAGAAGAAGTTCTCGAAACTATGGTGCCTATTCATTAAGCAACACCACCACCTTCTCCAACCCCTGCAGCAACACCTTCATCTCTTGGAAGCTCATCACAAGAAGGTTCATCTACTAGACTACAAAAGTTTAAAATCCTCGAATAAGTTTACAACAGAAGCATAAGTACCACACTTCCTCTTGAAGAGTTATATTGTCTCCTTAAAACTGAGCCTATAAGTTTCAAAGAAGTTCTTGAAGAAAAAAGGTGGTAGAAAGCCATGGAGGAAGAGATTAAGTCCATTGAGAAGAATAAAACTTGGGAGTTATCATCTCTTCCTAAGGATCATAAAGCTATTGGTGTCAAATGGGTGTTTAAGGCTAAAAAGAATGCTCAATGAGAAGCAGAGAGATACAAGGAAAGACTTGTGGCTAAGGTATACAAGCAAAAACATGGAATTGATTATGATGAAGTTTTTGCTCCTATAACCCGCATGGAAACTATTCGGTTGCTCATGTCAATGGCAGCCTACAAAGTGTGGAAGATCTTTCAGCTTGATGTCAAATCAGCCTTTCTAAATGGCTTTCTTGAAGAGGAAGTCTATATAGAACAACCACCGGGGTTTGAAGTTGAAGAACAAGAAAATAAAGTGCTAAGGTTGAAGAAAGCTTTGTACGGGCTAAAACAAGCACCGAGAGCATAGAACAATCGCATTGACAAATATTTTCAAGAGAATGGTTTTGTTCGTTACCTTCATGGGTATTCTCTCTACACGAAGGTTGAGAAAGGTGATATTCTTCTTGTTTGTCTTTAGGTTGATGATCTTATCTTCACGAGAAATAATCATAGCCTACTTGAAGCATTAAGAATGCTATGCCAATTGAGTTTGAGATGACAGATATTAGTCTAATGTCCTACTACTTGGGCCTTGAAGTGAAGCAAACGGGAGAGAGAATCTTTGTCTCTCAGGAAGGTCATGCAAAGGAAGTCTTGAAGAAGTTCAAGATGCTTGACTGTAATCCTATGAACACGCCCATGGAATGTGGAATGAAGTTTACAAAGTTTGATGATGGCAAGAAATAAGATCCTACTCCGTTCAAAAGTCTTGTAGAAAGCTTAAGGTACTTAACTTGCACTAGACCCGATATTGTCTTTGTTGTTGGAGTAGTGAGTCGCTACATTGAAGTTCCTACATCCACCCACATGAAAGCTGCAAAAAAGATTCTTCGCTACCTGAAAGGTACTATTGACTTCAGGTTGATGTATTCTTCATCTAGTGAATTCAAACTTGTTGGGTATTGCGATAGTGACTTTGCGGGAGATGTCGATGACAGAGAGAGTACTACCGGGTATGTAATTTTTATGAAAGATTGTGTTATTACATGGAGCTCCAAAAAACAAGCTATAGTTACTCTTTCTACATGTGAGTCTGAATATGTTGCTGCGACTTCATGTACATGTCATGCTATCTGGTTGAGAAAGTTGTTGAAAGAACTTAATGTTTGTCAAGAAGAAGCAATAGTTATCTACACTGACAACAATGCTGCACAAGCTCTCGCGAAGAACCAAGTGTTTCATTAGAGGAGTAAACACATTGATACTAGGTATCATTTCATTTGAGAGTGCATTGACAAGATGGAAATTAAGCTCAAGTATGTGAAGACTCAAGATCAACTAGCTGATATCCTCACGAAGCCACTCAAACACGAAGATTTTCGCAGACAACATGAAGGAATTGACATGAAGAAGAAAATGCAAATTAATGAGGAGTGTTGAAAGAATTTATTTTAATTTATCCTGGATCATCAATATTTTAGGAGTTTTTATGTCATTAACTATATTTATGTGTGCATTCATACCATTAATTGTGTTATTATGTTTGTGCATCGGCTACTTATTACCACCTAGTATAAATAGGTGCTTGTAATCTCATCCAAATATATATATATATATATATATATAGTCAAACCCTTCTATAGCTATCATTCTCTATAATAGCAATTCACTATAACGACTTAATTTCTTTCAAAACTGATTTTTTCAATATTATTTTAATTCTCTATAACAGCAATTTACTTATAATAGCAACAGCGGTAATTTGAAAAGAACGTTCCATATAAAACTCATCCTCTATAATGGCCTACTCAAATATAATACATTTTTTTTAAAAAATAAAATTACATAAAAATTCAAAATTTAAATAACTATTGTAATTAACTTCAATAAATAAAAGAACTTTTTTAATATTTAATAACTAAATATATGACGAAAAAGATTGCATAAGTAATGATACTGAATATGATTGAATTTAAAAAGCTTCATAATTATAAATAATTAATGAAAATAATTTGAAACATTAAAACTTAGATCATCCGCAAACGCTAGTCTATGAAGGAGTCTCTCATTTGACAAAAGAGATTCTGCATAGTCTCTCCGCATTGGATTGCCTTCAAAGGAAGCCAATTGGCTACCTCATATTGAAAGCTTGGACTAAAATTTCGTTAATTCAAGTGTTATATTACAAGTAAGAGATTGGAATCTTCCAAACAGACTATCATCGTAGACTTTTATTAACATCATATTTGAATAAATTTAACTTTAAAAATGTTCTAAATTATGTATATTTTATTTAGTGTTTACTTTTTTAAAAAAAAATTACTATAAATTGATACCAGTCAAGTGAGATCTATGACCTTCATATGGCCGTTATATGCGAATAACAGTCATTCACTATAACAACCAAAATACTGTTAGACAAACAGTGTCGTTATAGAGGGGTTTGACTGTATATATAAAGTGGAACTCTTAGTGGAGCCCACGAAATTGACGTGGCAGTGCTGAGAGTTCTCGCTTTGGTTGAAAAACATCGAAAACAATTATTTTTGAAATTTTTTCATATTTTACCGAATGGTAAAAGGACACGTGTCTCGTGTTATAATAGTTAAAATAAAACCCTCAAGCGTCTAATTAATTTCTATTTCATAAACTCATCTTGCCCTTCATTTCCTCTTCTCAAGAACATTCAATCGAATCTAAATTTATCAAATCTCCTCAGAAATGTCCTTTCAAATCTGTTTGCTCCCTTCAAAATATCAACCCACATGTAAGTGAATTTCAAGCGCTAGGTCTGATTTTGTTGATAGTCTCCAAAACACGAAAGAGAGAGTCATGATTCACGAGCACATAAATGAAGCCTAGAACTTGGCAAAAATGGATCTGAAACTGAAACAAGAAGTGGTTAATGGCCTACCCAAACAACGTTGTATCAATCTCAACTTGGAGGAATTCAGCCCGCAGTCCAGAAGTCACTGTCGCTCAGCGCTCATCTGCTCCTCCTTAGAAGCCCAAGCGTACTCGGAAACCTAAGCGAATATTCTCTGTGGTTAGTTTACATACATGAGATCTCTATTCTTCTGATTAGATTATCACCTTAAATGCAACTAGTTACTTGATTTCATGATTCAAACTCTATTTTCTCGATTTCACTAAAAGTTGGTATTATTTGAAAAAATTGATTATTAATTTTCATTTTTATTAAATGGTTGAAAGAAAACAACAATGTCTCAGGTTCAAGTTTCAGCTCAGACTCCAACTCCAGTTTTACAGATGGTTATTCTCGTCGCCGTTGCTACTAATGGTGTTGTCGATGCACCTCTCTATGTTTTCACTTCACTTTTTTATGGAGAACTTGACCCTTTTCTACGAAGAACTTGATCCTAATGTGTTAATTCACAGCTTGTAATATACCTATTGGTATGGGTCGTGTTGAAGAATTTAGTGATCTGATTATTTTAATGAGCATGATTGAGAGTTTGTTTTGGTGTGAAATTTCTCTGATTGATGTTGTTGATTTTTTATTTAACTGGACAGTGTCTCCTGTGTTAATGTGTCAATGAGGTTGTTGGAGATTGAATGGATTAGAATCAAGTGTAAGTGTGGAAGTCTTGTGTTTGGTTATATATAGCCGTTAAACTAAAATTATTGTGTTTGTGTTTTGGTTTTTATTATTTCAACTTATTGAAGATATGTCAGTTTTAATAAGTTGGTGATGTGTGGGTATGAGTGAGTTTGTTAATTGATTTGTGATGTTTTTTCTTATTTCATTTTGGAGTTTTATTGATTGGTTTCTCTTTATTTTGTTTACATGATTTTCATGGTGGATTGGCTAATTCTTCGGCCACTCAAAGACATTTCATGCGATCTAAGTGTATATCAATTTTAGTGAGTTGGTGATTTATGAGGATGAGCAAGTTGGTGATTTATGGGGATGAGTGAGTTTGCTAATTGATTTTGTGATGTTTTTTCTTATTTCATTTTGGCGTTTGATTGATTTTTTTTGTTTGTTTTGCTTAGGTGGTATTGATGGTGGATCGGCTGATTCTTCCGCCACTTGGAGACATTCCAAGAGACCCAAGTGTATGTCTATCTTTCCTTAACTTTATTCTCTTCTCCTGGAGTTTAATTAGAAGCTTTTTGTGGTTTTTTTTTATTTGAGTTTGACTTTATTTGGTGAACTAATTGTTAAAAATTGGATTTTTTTGCAAGTTCATATATATGGAAATTCATATTCTTTTGCAAGTTTTTTGTTGTGTTTATGGCGATATTAAGATCTATAAGCTGTTCTAAATTTATCTATGATTAGATTTTATTTTTTATCTCTTAATGGAATTTGATTGTCCGTGTGTAGCAATTTAATATTGATTTCGATGAAATTGTCAAGGTCTATTTTTTTTAAAAAAAAAAAAAAAGAGAAGTTCATGTATTTAAAATTATTATATTACAAAATTTGATGCGTATTTGTAAGGTTTTATATCCATATTTACATGGTTGATCATTACTATGATTTGTAAGCAGTAAAGTATTAAGCTTTGAGTTTAGGATGACACTAATTTTGCAATAGGAAGTCCAATGAGGATATAGATTTCCATAGAGAGCATCACAATTTATTGTGAGATTTCGTTAATTGACTACCAATGAAATTTGATTTCTGATTAAGTTAGTAGTTTGGTTTTGTTTCAGACTTGAGGTTTTCACAATAGGAGTTTCCTACTTGCAAGCCTATCATTACTCTAAAATGGGTTAGGGATCTTCGGTTAAGTTAGCATGTTGTATATTATGGCATTATTTGGATATGTCTTATGTTTCAATTTGCAAGTTATATCAACATTCTTGCTAGGAAATATTTAAAGTAAAATAATAATAATATAGACTATACATGTTGTATCTCCAGTGAAGATTCCAGTGGTGGCTTGAACTCAGTGGCGGCGGATTCACACCAAGTTTATGAAAAGCAAGTTTGGAATCATGATCTAGAGAATGATTGGTATCGTGTTGGTTATTATTATAAGATATTTGATGATTTCCACTGGTCATGTAGCTAGCGACAATGGCTTTGCTAGAGCAAAATGGAGGCGTGACTTTTTTAGATTATTTAATGGCTCTTGACAATGTTACAGGGATTAGAGATCACACTTGGTCTTGTATTATCATTGCCCTTACTTTTTGGTTTGATGGTAAGTTCTTCTAAATTGAATTGAAAATTATATATGTCTCTATTTTGTTGGTTTATATTTTTACTTATGTAATCAGATCCCTTAAAGTATTTTCGGGGTTAAGAGAAATCCTGCTGGAGAACGAGAGGTTATGAATATTGATAAGAGGAGTTCTAGTAAAGAATCCAAAGAGAAAGAGCCTGATGAAGATAAGGTGTGTTTTTCAATCAAAATTTCTTTTATGGCAGAGCTATTTTTGTTGCCTTTTCTTTTTTTGGAAATCTATTTAACTATGTATGTTCTGATGTGTGCATATGTTTATTTATTTTTAATTTTCTTCTTTGGGCATTTTGGTGTTAATTTTGATGGATTTTTAAGAGGAATATGAAGCAGGTTCAAACTATTAGGAGAAAACATAAATGGAGAGTCAAGATTATCTTGATTAATTATGTCAAATCCCTGTAAATTATAAGGTTTATTTTGTTTCTTAATCTGGTTTTGACTTATTTTATTTGTAGTTTGGTTTTGATATCCATTTAGGAGATAATTTGCTATAATGAATATACATTTGGTTTCAAAAAGTGAATGAGATAAATGTATTAGAAAGAATTTTTGGGGTAAAATCTTCAATTTGAGAATTTTTTTTTTGGAATTTTAAAAAAAAGAAAAAAAAAAAAAAAACTTTTTTTTTATTTGAAAGCTATTTTGTTTTACAGTCTAAAAAATGCAATACTTCTAGGGTTAGAATGGGAGAGCCATGATAAATGTGAAACTGGGGTTGTAGAGACTGAATTGGGGCTGAGATTTCTATCGATTTGATCAAGTCCTTATATTGCATTAGTTGGGGCATAATGCTCAGGGTCCTCACTATGCTAACTTCTTCGAGCTCTGAGATGAACTCGAGAAGGTTTTTTTTTCTTGAATATTTTTTCCGACCTTCATTTCCTGTTTCAAATGTTAGAATCATTTATAGAGATGTTATGGTATTGGTTCTTAGTTTTGATGCTTCAATTATATAATTTAACTTATTGCACTATTGCTTTCATTGAATTGCATGTGCAAAGAGTAATTTTCATTTCTTTGCCAATTTGTTTTTTGTTTTTGTTTATTTTATATGTCAACAGGATTGTAAAGAGACAATGTTAAAGGGAATCAATTGTATTGGAGAGGGTTTTTATCTTCCTGAGGGGTGATTAGGTAGTTGACAGTTTGGAGAAGTGAAGATCTGGAACCATTTTGGTAAGTAAATTCATTGGTAGGCTAGCTGAATACTTGCTAGAAGTTTGAGAGAGAGCTCACATTCTAGATTTCTTTTTCTTATTTTTGTAGAATATTATATAGTGGCACATGTTAAAGACCTTCCTTTCATTAGAAATTTCATCATCTGTTTCAATTGGAATATGTTTGATTTGGTGTTGTTGAGTGATCAACTGTTTTTTGTTATAGTATAAAGAAGAGAATCATTCTTGGTGTTGAGTTATCAAAATTTTGATTTCCACTAGTTTGTTTGAAGAAGAAATCCACTTTACTTCTATATTGACATCCATCCAAAACTACTTGAAGAAATTTGTGCTCAATCATGATCGGCTATCTTGCAAGGGAAAAAAAGTATTTCAGAAGTAGTTATTGCATTTGATGGATAATTCAAATTAGTTATTCCAGTATTTGTGTCTTTTTTAATCAAATTTGATCATAGAAAATTTGTTCAATGTGTTGTGTAGTTTTGTTCTTATTAGGTTTTGGTACATGGTTTTTATTTTGGGATTGAATGAACTGCTAATGTATTATTTTGGGATTGAATGAACTGCTGATATATTATTTTTGGCTGGTATTGAAGTAAAAACACTTTTTCGAAACAACAAACTTTGTTCTTTAACTGCTAAGGATTTTCGGAATGGAAGAGATTTCAAAGAAAAAAACAGTTTAATTTTTTTATCATATTTTATCTGTTGATTGACTTTATTTATGGACTCAAATTCTTTAAGCTTTAATATGTACATACGTTTTAGCTATTTATAATCACTGAAACTGGAAAGATATTGATAATAATCTCCTTTTGTGGTCCATCAAAACTGCTAATACAGGTGTAAAGTATTAAAGGTGTAAAGTATTAAAGCACCCTATTACAGGTGTAAAGTATTAAAACACAGTTTCATGTGCAAATTCTTGAAATTGTTTTTTTTTTTTTTTTAGAATTTCCGGATGTGGTTGGATTCAACTTTCTTTTTGTTTTGTAGTAGTACTGTATCAATTTTGAAACACATACAAAAGAATTATAATTATTAGTTATAAAGTTTATACATATATTAAAAATTATAAAAAGTAAATTTAATAAAATAAAAGAGCAAATTACACTCAGACCCCCCCTGTAGGATGGCAAACTACAGACGGATACATTTTTTGGGTTTAATAACAAATAAATCCCCAGGCCCACACCAACTCAAGCGGAATCCATCCAAATCCGTGTTGACTGCTTTGACCATTGACAAAGATGAGAATGCCCCTAGCTAAAATTTTCAGCCTGATATTGGCGCTAAATTGATTTGACATTTATTTAAAAAATAATAATTAAAAATTTACATATGACCGTTACCCAACGGTCATATGGTTGCTTGGCTTTATGTAGCCATTTTGTTAAGCTTCTATTCATCTTCAACTCCATGCCATTACAGATTTGGTTTGGGATTTTTTTTCTTCAATTAGTCTCTGATAAATATTTTTTATGCTAATATGTTTATTTATTTTTTGTATTTTCTGAATAGATTTAAATGGAAGCATCAAGCATTCGCAGATTTGATGAATTAAAGCATATCAAATTTTTCAATCAGAAGTGTTTTGTGGAAGAAGAGCCGCTATTAAAATTTCGAAAACGGAGGCAAATCCAAATAGGCTTTTTTTCACCTGCAAGAATCGCAATCAATATGACTATTTTGAGTTTTGGCCTACGCACAAGATAGGTAGCCAAAATTACTACTCGACCGAACGATCGATGAATGTACAGACAATCAAATAATCAAGATTAAAGCAAAGGTTGATAAAATCAGCATCTAAAATGAAAAGATATTGAATTCATTGGAGAGTAAATACGAAAATGTAAAAATTTACCTAATGGTCATCATATCTATTTCAGTACTAACATTCATACAAATATGGAATGCATATGATAGATATATGTAAAAGTAATAATAAGTACTTAAATATTGCAGAAGGTAGGATGTTCCAATTCACTTAGCATAGTAGTAGTGAATGAGCTACCAGTGTAATCAAAAAACAAAAGCAGTGGTTGTCTGAAATTTGTTGCTTGTTTTCATTTGTTGCTCTATGGTTATTTATCTTCCATGAATGCAAAAACCAGCAGCATCATGTCATTACTGCATTTGTAATCCTGTAAGCATCATCATAATAAGCATAACAACAAAACAAAAAGCATCACATATCTAGTAATGGTAAGAGTTGAATACATTAGATTAATAATATGTCAACAACATCATAATAAAATTAATATTATAACTAGTTTTGTGAACAAAAAGATCAAACAAAATCACCATAATACATGTAATTATAAGCCTTAGATTCCAAAGGCAGCAAACTATTAATAGCAGCAACATGTCTTAGATTCCAGCAGAAGAATAAAAATCAATCTCAGCAAAATGCTATCCGCATCAACAAAAATAGGTGTCATTTAGAATAATATCAGCCAAATTCAGTATTATATAAAGGATTAGTAGTTCTGCATTCCAACCAAACTTAACAACCACAAGCAGGTCCATAACTTCAGCAAAACCAAAAGGATATCATATCAACCAAAACACCAACAATATCATCCAACATCAACACAATTGACACCTCAATGCAGAGTAAGAGCAGCAGAACCAGTATGTAAAGTTGAGTCAATTACGCAGACAATGACAAGATACTATTGGTGATAATATGGATTAGTAGTTCTGCATTCCAACAGAAGAACAATAACCATAAGCAGGTCAATAATTTTAGCAAAACCAAAAGGATATCATATCAATCAAAACACCAACAATATCATCCAAGATAAGCAGCAGAACCAGTAAGTAAACGCAAACAATGGCAAGATATTATTAGGAAGAACAATAACCATAACCAAGTCAATAATTTCAGCAAAACCAGAAAGATATCATATCAATCAAAACACCAACAATATCATCCAAGATAAGCAACAGAACCAGTAAGTAAACGCAAACAATGGCAAGATATTATTAGGAAGAACAATAACCATAAGCAAGTCAATAATTTCAGCAAAACCAGAAGGATATCATATTAATCAAAACACCAACAATATCATCCAAGATAAGCAGCAAAACCAGTAAGTAAACACAAACAATGGCAAGATACTATTAGGAAGAACAATAACCATAAGCAGGTCAATAATTTCAGCAAAACCAGAAGGATAACATATCAATCAAAACACCTACAATAACATCCAACGTAAGTAGCAGAACCAGTAAGTAAATGCAAACAATGGCAAGATACTATTGGTGATAATGTTCAAGCATCATACCTGATTGTTCTTGGGTTGGGAGAGGGGTATCTCCATAGATCTGTTGAGAAGATGGCTCCTCTCTTTCCATATTATCAGGAACATGTGCAGCAGTGTTTCCGTTGTTATCAAAAATCAAAGTCTGCAACACATTAACCTTACTATCAGATATCTGCCAATGAAATAAAAGCACCGAATTCCATGACTGTATTTACAGAACAATACCAAAAAAGCTCATATACGCTTACTGCACATCAATATTTGTAAAACTATAACAAAGATCAGGATTATTACCCGGCTAACACTAGTCCGAACTGTACAATTGAGGTTTGATGGAATTCTACCGATATCTCCATTGCATAAAACGGTATATTAAATAAATTCATTCAAGTTATAATTATGTAACTACAAACCATCAATGTAAATATTAAAATGTCATATTCAACTACATACCTGGTATTGTGGACTGTTGTTTACAATAGTGTTTACATGTTCCACTTCATTGGTTGTTCCTTAATGCACTTCTTCTGTTCTGTTCAAGTCAGGCAAAATTTCTGAATCAGGGACAGTTTCATTAATTTCTGGTTGCAGCTCACGTTGAATGCTAGTGCCAGGTTCTTGTTGGGTTGTTTGGTTAACTGGTTGTTCCTAGTTTTGGTTTTTGACAATGATATACAAACAAAGAACATTATGATCAGAACATGCATAGCCAAATGGATAATAAAAGGAGATGGTATCTTACCATGTAGGTGAACTCTTCAATGATAGCAGATGTCCTTGGGCTGGAGTTTGATTATTGTTTCTCATCCTATAAAATCAACAATTATCCAATCAGGTTTTATAAAATGCAATAGACAGAGTTAAAAAAAATAAACAAATCAATTATAGTTTTCCTCCTTTTTGATTGCTTGGCTGGTGTTTTTCCAAGTGCTGGGCAGGTCCTTCTATTATGCCCAATTTGCTTACAATGCTTGCAACGACAGCCAACGACTCTTGGTACACTGCCTGATTCCGTTGGTCCTCTCCTCCTTACTGTTCTAGGTTGACTGGCTTTCTTCTTTATGATGGGGGGAAGAATAGAAGCAAATGTCACCTTTGGCCAGTGACTTTCATCAGGTATAGGGCTCATGAAATGTGAGTAAATGTTTTTGTATGTTTCAACACTCATTGATTTATGCACAAAGTCAATAAGGTTCAACCTTTTCTTGACTATGCATATCAGAGCATGTGCACAGGGCAGACCGCTGACTCACCAAATTCAACAGTCACATGTCTGTTGTTGAAGGTTCATTGCATATCTCAAGTTGTTGTCCTGTAACTCGAAAGAAAATTCTCCACATTGAAAAGTGTTCAGACCTCTATCATGCCTCATTATTTCACCCAACGCTTTCTAAATTGATGGTGGAAGTGCATGCTTAGCCCATTTCTTGCATTGCTCTAATCTATCAACTATCCTCTTAGTAATTTGTTTCCTGATTTATTCTATCATCTGCAGCATTGGAAGCTTTCTTGCTGGCTTGACCCACTCATTTGTTGTCTCCCCCACATTATTCGTAATGTCGTCAGTTTTTGTATCATGGTCAAAAGAGTGAACCGCCCAACGGTGAAAAGGGATATTCATAAGGTAATTATAGGCCTACTCACTCATACTTCTGATGACAAGCATTTTCTGCATGAAAAGAGTCTTATTCAGTTACTTTGCAGCTGCTCACAAGTGGTCTCTTATACAATCAACCTTATAGTTCTTGATAATATTCTCCAGTATGTGTTTGGCACAATGTCGAACTCGATGCCTAGGCCAACACATGTCCAAAGCAGGTCCTATCCTTTTTTGTCTATCAAACATGAAGGTCACTACCCTAGGTTCATTAATCCTAATGTGTTTCCACAGAAGCTGAATAAACCATTTCTAGTTGCCTCCGTTTTCGACATCTATGACACCAAGAGCTAAAGGATAGATACCATTATTGGCATCCAATGAGACAGCGAGAAGTAACACCCTTTTATGGGTTTTTGATATGCGTCCCATCAATGCCAATAAAGGGTCGAAAACCAGCTACGTATCCTAATTTCTGTGCTTGAAAACTTAAAAAAAAACTTGTGGACATGACGAGGGACAAATATATCAAGATCATACCTGATTGTGCTAACAAACACTGTGCTCCCTGGATCCCTGGCTCGGATTGCATAGTCATATCTATGCAACTTGCTAAAACTCCGTGTATACTCCTCCTTCCCTTGTTTTAATGCAAAATTCTTGGCTCTATACAGAGTATAAGCTGGAAATTCCAATCCAGTTTTTTGCCTGACAATCTCCCTAATTACATCAACCTTCATATCTTCATTGGCTTTTATAAGGTCACCAAACTCTGTTCTAATCCAAGTCGATGTTACATCTTTGTTGGTATTAACCTGCAGACATGTATGCTCATCCCTCAATGTTTTGATCCTAAAACAAAGTCTGCTCTCAGTCTGACTTGCGTGAACCCGCCATTTACAGCCATGTGCCTTACACCCAGTAGTGACACGTCGACTCTCATTCTTCGTCCTCTTCAATCTGAAACCTTTCTGAACAGAATATGCCAGAAAAATCTCCCTGAAATGGTTTGCATCTCTTAATATCTAGTCAACCATCAACCTAATCTTACCCTCATCATTCTTTCTAAAGGGTATACCCACTTCTTCATCTTCCTCATCATCATCTATTTCATTATCACTTTCATTTACAGCCCTGCTCTTGTTAAAATATCTGGCATCATCAACATCTGACAACCCATCCTCATTTTCATCAAGTAAGTGAACAAAATCTTTTACCTCTGCTTCACCTACAAGTAGATTGGAGACATCTTCTTCAGCTCCAACGTGATCATCAGAAGACGACTGAAGTTCATTATTACCCTCACCAACTAGATCTGAGTCATAGTACAATGATGGGATACATGGCCTATTATAAAATTCATCAAAGCCCAAGTCCATTTGAGAGTTGGGTGTTGAAGCGGTTCTGGCATTTTGGTTTAGGCTAGGAGGTAAGATGGGTCGGAGTGGTGTTGTATCTTCTACAGCATGGTTCAGATCCTAATCCAACCCAGTTCGTAATGCTGGTCCATTTTCACCTATTATTACTTCAAATACAAAGGTAATGTCATGCTCATTTCTCTCCACAAATTCATCCAGAGCTTCCATTAAATCTGAGTCAGTGCCAATATGCCTAAACTCTGCAGACCAAGTGAAAATTATCTTTAACCTACATACATCACTCTGGTTAGCCTTCCTATCATACCTAATCATCATACAACAGTCCCACAGTTGCTTCAGGAATACACACTCTCTCTCAAACATTCCAATTTCCTGAACACTATTATCATCATTGAATGTCACAGTACCATTGAAGAAAAACATGCTAAAAAAAAATAAACCAGGCAAAAATTAATAGATTGCATATTTGAAAGAGCTATAGATTCAAATACTAGACATATCAGATAACAACATTGTGGCAGAATCACCATTGAAAGAAATATTTCAGATAGAAAAGATAACCCTAAACTTACCTTGATCTGACAATGTTTCCTCTATTCAAATGTGTAATCGAAGCTCTCAAACCACCAACGACTTATGTAAACAAGTGAGTATATAATGTTAGTGAGTTTGATAAGAACAAGAACCTACCAAACTAATAGGACAACCCTAATTAATGGACAATAAGAAAAATGGACTTCATACAACCCTATCCAAACTTAACATCATCAACTACTCGCATCTCAACATCATCGACCACGGGCTATCGAAAAAGACATTTTCTAACAAACGACATTGGTGAAAAAAGAGTCATAAAGAGTCATACATGTTCTTAAATATTTTCGACTACTACCCTTCACCAATAATGCCGAGGGTTGGCTCTTCACTGCCTCCAGTAAAGAGATGAAAGAACTAAACCCTTCAAAGAGACGAACCGAGCAAACCTTAAAAATTTGTTTTGGGAGTGTTTAAGTTGTCTAGAAAATCGATTTGACGATATTGCTTAACCAAACCAGTAATGTAACCAAGCTAGAGTTTATGATAGCATGGTTAAACATTTCGAATTAAATTTTTTTTTCCTGGTATGAACAGTTCACCCAATTAATGCTGATGAGACATGCACTTAAAAGACCAATATGCCCTTCGCCAGTTCAGATAACGGATTTGGATGGATTCCGTTTGAGTTGGTGTTAGCCCGGGGGATCTATTTGTTAATAAATCCAAAAAGTGTATCCGCCTGTAGTTTGCCATCCTACAAGGGGTTTGAGTGTAATTTACTCAAAATAAAATAACAATAAAAAATAATAAATTATTTTTTATTAGTAAACTGCCTTTTTAACCAATGTTTATACAATCGACTTTGATTTTTTTTTTTTTTATATATTCAAAAATTGTTTAATAAAAGAAAAACTAATGTCAATTTTATTCTCTGCATAATAAATGAATTCATTTTTACATCCACTCCATTGAAATATATATATATATATATATATTATAGCAAATATAATAAATTAAGAAGTTTCGCTTTCAAATAATTTATATATTATATTATTATTTTTGTGACAAATCAAAATGTAAAATTATTTACAATTATTTTTTTATTTGTAGTACTTTTTTAATAAATTATTTTATATTAATTATTTATCTTATAATTGTTTATTTTGAATACATACAATGTAATAATGAAGATTCATAGATAATTTATTTATAAATTAATTAAATTTAATATATATATATATACATACATATTTTTAATATTTATTTATAATCTAAATAAATTTAAAACAATAGTAAACTATTATAAAAATAGATTAATTTATGATTTAGTAGCTGTAATATATATTTAATATTAAATTTTTTATTATAGAAAAGTATTATTTTTTTATAGATATTTTATCAATCAACTTACATAAAAAAAATGATTAATAGTTGAAATGCAATTATTTGTTTGAATAAAATCAATATATATATATATATGTATATATATTAAATTGAGTAATATTTTATTTTTTTTATTTTTAAAATAGTATTTAAACATAAATATAATTATATTTTTAAATATTATTTTATAATATGATTATTTAATAAAAATGGATACAGTCTATAGTATAGATAATATTGAATTTTAAAATTAAAAAAAAAATAAAACGTAATATGCTATAATAATTAAAAAGTAAAAATTGTTAAATTACAATTTAAATAAAATATATAAATAATTATTTTAAAATAATAAGTACTTGCACAACGCTGTGAAGAACACAATCAACTTCAATAAAAAAAATTAAAAATTAAAAATTAAAAAAATAAAAAAAATTAAAAAAAAATGTGTCTCTTTCATCTCTTCTTCATTAGTCAAACATAATTATTCTTCATCTCGTTAACTAGAAATGTTGAAAATTTTCTGATATCAAGAATTTTCTTATAATCTAGTTGATTCAACAACGGATCTGCTCTTTTTAATTTTAATTATTATGTAATTTAATTTATAATTTTTTAATTATTTATACTTATAAAATTATTATGTAATTTTATAATTTTTTTAGAAAATATTAAATTATTTATAATACATATTATAAATATAATAAATATATAATATTCCTTTGTAAATTTTATTTATTATTAAATTCAATTTATTTTTATTTTTTATTTATAATTTTTTTTGTTATAATTATAAGATTACTATATAATTTAATAAATTTTAAATTATTAAATAATTATAATATAGGCATATGACAAATATATATATATATATATATATATATATATATAAAATCTCTATCCCCTGATTTTATATATCACTAAATTTATTATTACTAAATAATAAATTAATTTGTCTATAATATATTTTCATAATAACAATTAAATTTATATTAAAAAATTTATACTTAATGATAAAATAAATTTAATATTTTAATTAATTATTTTAAAATAAAATTAAATATTTAAATTATAAATAATTATAACGGTTATAATTTACAAATATAAATAGAATACTTAATTATGAGTAACTAATGATATCTACCATTTCCTATATTTATACTCATGTACTCAAATTAATGTGAAATAAGAGAATCTTCTATTTGTCTCTGCAATTTTTTATTCTTCTTTTTTTTTTCTCCTATACATTTTCTGTATATTATCCCATATTGATTAGCTTCCAAGCCAGGTCCGTTAGGATTGTGACCAGAATTCGAGTATATTCCGGTATCCATAGTTATTTTGTAATTAGGAAAAGACTCGAAAACTGTTTTGGAAGTGTCATATCTGATTAGGAATGATATTTCCTAATGTGGGATTCTATTTAGGAAAGAGATCTTGAGAATCCTAAATAGGAAAATGTTTTCTTAATGGTTTAGGATTACTTTGTGAAAAAGTAATCTAATGCTATAAATATAGTGCTTGTATCTATTATTAGATATCCTAAGAGAACAATGTAGATCTGGTTGGTTAGATTTGGGGACTGCCCAATGGGGGCCTGGGAACCATGGAGACCATGGAGATCTTGAGTTCTAGAATCGAGTCTTGTTATTCTGTGAGAGCCATATTGGGAGAGCTTGTGTGAGAGACTATAACCAATGTAATTGAATTGGGAGTGAGAGAGTGATATTCTGGTTGTAACTGTTGCTTTATTGTTACATAGTGAATTAGTCTCTCGTCGTCCTGATGGCCTGTGCTTTTTTCACGTTTTGGGTTTCCAAGTAAAACCTTGTGTCTTATTTTCTATCTCTATTTCTTGCCTTGTGTATGTTGTTTTATTTTATGATTTCTAATACTCGTCTTCGCTGCAATGGATCACTGATTTGTTCAACAAGTGATATTAGAGCTAGTCGTGTTTTCCCAATAAGGTCAATACATCAAGATTTCTACTTACTTCAAGAATTACTTCTATTTAAACTTAAATTAGTAAGTTCCCAAGTCAAAGTGTTAGGATTGTGACGAGAACTCGGGTATATTCCCGTATCCATAATTGATTTGTAATTTGGAAAAGACTCGAAGACTATTTTGGAAGTGTCATATTTGATTAGGAATGGTAAAGGATTCTAATTAGGAAAGAGATCTTGGAGAATCCTAAATAAGAAAAGGTTTTCTTAATGGTTTAGGATTACTTTGTGACTAAGTAATCTAATGCTATAAATATGGTGCTTGTATCTATTATTAGATATCCTGATAGAACAATGTAGATCTAGTTGGTTAGATTTGGGGACTGCTCAATGGGGGTCTGGGAACTATGGAGACCATGGAGATCTTGAGTTTTTAGGATCGAGTCCTGTTATCCTGTGAGAGCCATATGAGGAGAGCTTGTGTGAGACTGTAACCAATGCAATTGGATTGGGGAGTGAGAGAGGAGTATTCTGGTTGTAACTGTTGTTTTATTGTTACATAGTGAATTAGTCTCTCGTCGTCCTGACGGCCGTGGTTTTTTCCCGTTTTGGGTTTCCACGTAAAAACCTTGTGTCTTATTTTCTATCTCTATTTCTCATCTTATGTATGTTGTTTTACTTTGTGGTTACCAATACTCGTCTCCGCTGCAATGGATCACCGATTTGTTTAACAAGTGGTATCAGAGCTAGCCGTGTTTTCCCAACAACTGGTATCAGAGCCCTAGGTTTGTGAGCTGGCATTGGTGTGATCTGTGAGTTTTATTTTGGTCAAAGTAAACATGGGTTTAGGTAAGATGAAAGTGAAAGATTTTGATGGTTAGATAAATCTCCCGGAGTCTCTAGAAGTTCTGAAAATTTATTTTGGTTTCTTTGATCGAGTTTGGAGCTGGTTGCGTGGAAAAAAAGTCAAAGTTCAAAAAAAATATCCGCAAGTATTGTCAAGATCTAGTCTGTGATAATCGTAGATATGAAAAAGCTTCAGCGGTATTTCTCGAGCGATGGCGGTGGTGTTCTACGACATGTATGATTATGGTGGTAAGGTAGTTTTGAGACTTTTGTGCTTCTCTGTTAACGCAAGTAAAGATCAAAAGTGCGGTTAAAGATTCAAGTCAGGTCAAATAGTCAAAATAAAATTGAAGGTTTAACTAGAGGTGTTTTGGAATCTTTATGGTCTGAGAATTTTGATTGATTGGCTGGTGAACTCGAATAAGGAATGACTGAAGGAACGGTTCGGCAAAAGCTCCGACTGTATGCTGGGATAGGTGTCCTTATGACATGTTTTGAACCACCAAGGTTGTCATGATAAAGGATGGAATAATTCTAGCGTGTCTACAATTTGCACGGAAATCTGATCAGCATGGATGTGGGTGTGGTGGAAAGTATGTCGATGGCTGAGGAGTTTCTTGAAAGCTGATGAAGGAAATTGCACCATGGTTTATTCAGCAAGTGTTTTCGACATATGCCGAGAAAAAAAGATCTTGGGTTGATGGTTCCTAAGTGGTTTACCTTGGGATGGATCGTACCTGAGTGGGTATACTTTCATGTTGGGGTATGATAACTCCGGTTTGAATTGTGGTCGTCAGAAAAGGACAAAGGGAATTCTCGTCAAGGGGTGGTTTGTTAGGATTGTGACGAGAATTCGGGTATATTCCGGTATCCATAATTGATTTGTAATTTGGAAAAGACTCGAAGACTATTTTGGAAGTGTCATATTTGATTAGGAATTGTATTTCCTAAAAAGGATTCTAATTAGGAAAGAGATCTTGGAGAATCCTAAATAGGAAATGGTTTTCTTAATGGTTTAGTATTACTTTGTGACTAAGTAATCTAATGCTATAAATATGGTGCTTGTATCTATTATTAGATATCCTTAGAGAACAATGTAGATCTAGTTGGTTAGATTTGGGGACTGCCCAATGGGGGTCTGGGAACTATGGAGACCATGGAGATTTTGAGTTTTTAGGATCGAATCTTGTTATCCTGTGATAGTCATATGAGGAGAGCTTGTGTGAGACTGTAACCTATGTAATTGGATTGGGGAGTAAGAGAGGGGTATTCTGGTTGTAACTGTTTCTTTATTGTTACATAATGAATTAGTCTCTTATCGTCCTGACGGCCATGGTTTTTTCCCGTTTTGGGTTTCCACGTAAAAACCTTATGTCTTATTTTCTATCTCTATTTCTCATCTTGTGTATGTTGTTTTACTTTGTGGTTACCAATACTCGTCCCCACTGCAATGGATCACCGATTTGTTTAACACAAAGTTCATTCTATTAATATATATTGTACTCTTTCTTCTTCATCTCTACTCTATTTTTCACTTTTTTAAAACACATTATTAGTACGGGTATGCTCTTTGGTTGTCATTTCTTCGGATCTTCCAAATCAAAAAGTGTCCAATAATAATGTTTTTTTATTCCGAATGTGCGATTTGGAAAGTTTGAAAGTGTTCTATTATTCGCCTAAAGCTGAATAATTATGTTAAGATATGAATTTGGATATCTAATATTTTTCTTACCAAATATGAATCGTATAGAATTTCAACCACTAATAATTTTTGGATAAAACTATTGAGATGGATGATAGAATTTATGAAGAAACTGACATCAACGAATCTACTTGAAACTCTGAGCAAAGGAAAAGAAGTGGATAATCGACAGAAAAATAAATCTCTGATTATGATAAAAATACATATGTGTAAGGAATTACAAGAATAGTATGTAAATATTATGGGTCCAAAATATCTATAGAAAGGATTAAAGTTTAAATTTAGTACTCGATAAAATCAGAGATTCAATCAAAGTTCAAATGTTCCCCAAAAGTGCAACATCCATGGGAAGAAGAGAGAATTTTTGAACAACCAAAATTTCAACAAAAGACTTGTTATAGGTGTGGTTCCTCTGCATGTTATTTTAAAGATTGCTGCGCTCCCAAATTAGATGAGTGAAGCTTATCAAAATAAATATGGAACATAGAACGTAATGTAAAATATTTGTCAATAGTAAACGTTATAAATATGTAATACATTTTCATCAGCTGGTTTTATCTTTCTTACGTCCAAAGTTGTGGATTTTAATAAGGGTCAGTTGCAATTTTGAACTATTTTATTAAAAAAAATTATATTTTTAAGTGAAAATTCGCAAAATTAGACTTTATCAATTTTTTATTTTAATTTTAGACCAACCCTAAATTTTTTTCACTTTTAAACTTTTTTATAAAAAAAATTATGAAAATAAGCTTTTTTTAAAAAAATGCAAAAAATGAGTTTTCCAATATGTACTACCAGGAAGCGAGCAAAAATTTGTCAGCTTCCCGGTGTGTAATACCGGGAAGCGAAAATTCGTTTCCTGGTACTACACACAAGGAAACAAACTTGATTTTTGCCTATTTCTTGGTGTGTAATACCAAAAACTTAGCTTCCTGGTATTACACACCAGGAAACAGGCAAAATTCAAGTGTTGTTTCTTGGTGTGTACTACCGGGAAGTCAATTTTCACTTCCCGGTATTACACACCCGGAAACAAAACTCCAATTTTGCCTATTTTTTGGTATGTAATACTGGAAAACTACTGGGTATAATTTTTTTTAATATCGAAGGGTAAAATAGACATTTTGGTCTATTTTTGTAAAAAAATAATTTAAAAGTTTAGTTTTGTAAAAATTTTAATGTGGGTTTAAAAATATAATTTTTTTAATAAAAAGTTCAAAATTGCAAATGACCCTATTTTAAAACCCACATTAAAATTTTTTACAAAACTAAACTTTTAAATTATTTTTTTACAAAAATAGACCAAAATGACTATTTTACCCTTCGATATTAAAAAAATACCCAGTAGTTTCCGGTATTACATACCAGGAAATAGACAAAATTGGAGTTTCGTTTCCCGGTGTATAATACCGGGAAGTGAAAATTCACTTTTCGGTAGTATACATCAGGAAACAACACTTGAATTTTGCCTATTTTCTGGTGTGTAATACCAGGAAGCTAAGTTTTCATTTCCTGGTATTACACATTTGGAAATAGGCAAAAATCAAGTCTGTTTCCTGGTGTGTAGTACCAGAAATGAATTTTCGTTTCCCAGTATTATACACAAGGAAACTGACAAATTTTTGTCCGCTTCCTGGTAGTACATACCGGGAAGCTCATTTTTTGAATTTTTTTTAAAAAGTTTATTTTCATAACTTTTTTATAAAAAAGTTTAAAACTAAAAAAAAAAATTAGAGTTGGTCTAAAATTAACATAAAAAATTTGATAAAGTCTAATTTTGCGAATTTTCACTTTTAATAAAGAAATACCTTGAGATATTTGTTTAACCGATAGTGCTAAAGCTCATACGACCTTTAGATGACCAATATATTGTCTAGAATTAATTCAATTTCAGTTGAAAGTAAATATCATATTGATTGGCATGAAATGCACAATATTTCTACCTTATTTTATTTACAATTTGGAACTTTATTGAATATATACTATCTAATTGTTCTATTTTTGTATTTGTTGATAGTCTGGAGGCAATTGTGAGAAATTGAAGGTTTTTTAGGACTTAAAGCTGGATTTGCCAAAGATTAGTCAAACAAGACCAAGTCAATTGGGGTTTTATCAGAGTTGTTATATTTTTAACTCTCAAATCTGATTTGTAATCTTAACGATTGGGATTTTTAGTAGAGATTTTTAGGGGTCATTTGAGATTTTTCTGGGAGTATTTATTTAGGAAAGAAACAATTATAAGGGGTCTTCTGATTCTGAATTTTATCTGGAGAATTAAGAAAATACTTTGAGTTTTTATTTTTTCTGGAACGATCAATTCTATTAAGTTAATGAAGTTCGTCACGCCCATGAGGAGCTAAACGAACCTCATCCAGCTAAGTCGATTCTAATTATTGTGTTGTGAGAATTGCTTTGTTCTGCTATATTGTTTGATATTTATGTATTCTCTATGGGCATGGCCAAATGCACATGTTGATTCTGATTAGTTAATTAAGTGCGCAATTGATTAATTAATTAGGCTTAACACATTGCATGTCAAATAGCTCGTAGTTAATTTGATCTAGGTAATGTTGAGAGTGCATAATCGTAATTCAAGAATGATCGTACCGATTCAATTCGTTACGGTCACGGGTCTTTTCTATCTTTTAATGCGATCAGTGATTGATTCAAAGGGTCATACCCGGTCAGTCTATCTAGGAAAAAATTGGTTATTAGACACGTTGTCAATAGTTATAACTGTGACTATTAAACGGTGTAGATATTTTTAGTTTCGATGATCAACATTTAATTCAAATAAATAGACTTAGTTGGGTACTTAATTATAATTGATTTTTAATCTTCAATTTAATTCTAGTTTAATTAATCGCATATTCTCGAAACCCCCCATTTACTTTAATTTGGTCAATACAATTACATTTATTGATTTCCGTTCTCTGTAGATCGACTCTGTTTGCTATAATTTATTGTGTTTGTAGGTTGAATTTAATATTGACGGATTTGACACCCGTCATATATAGGATTCCAAAATTATGGATCGAACCCAAAATGGTAAAATTAATACTTAGAAGATGAGACAATTTCCGAAAGTGTTTGAGATAATCCCAGAAGTAGATTGAAATAATACTTTAGAGTAGTTGAAAAGATGCACTAGGATTATTAGAATTGTTAAATTTAATTTAGCAGGTGTGATTTAGAATGTTTAATTTATTTTTATAAAAATGGATTATAATCAGAAATCAGGTTAGTAATGACTTAAATATCAATAATATAATATATGACTATCGCGGATCCTGAATCCTGCATTGGTCTTGATTTTCACTCAATTTTCTTTTCTTTTTTTTTTTACCTCAATTATATACATATTGATCCTGCATTGGTCTTGATTTTCACTCAATTTTCTTTTTTCTTACCGCAATTATATACATATTTAAAATTTTGTATGATACCATTGAGCACTATCCGCACCCCATTAATTTGGTGAATCCTAAATTGGCCCAATCTATGTCGTATGGCTCCGTCCATAGATTGACTGGAAGGGCTGAAATTAGTTAAGTCCACCACCTTTTCCTTCTGCTCCCCAGGCATTAGTTGAGTCCACCACCATATCAATATCATGATCATGATAATCTAGACAGGCCTCCCTATTGGTGTTGAAAGTTACAAAGCATTCACTTAAAGGAATTTAATTAAACCATCCATATTAGTGACTAGAAAGGCAGAGCAAAATCATAGAATAAAGCTTGCGCTGTCATCATTCCTAACAGATTCCAAGTATGTACATTGCATTTGAAGTAACTGACATTTATATATTGCAAAAGAAGAAAAGAAAAAATTACAGAAAGGAAAAAAACTTCAATCACTCAGTTCGGTGAACAAATGACTGATGCTAATTGTCTTACATAAACTTTGTACATACTCCAAAATTTAGTTACTGCTAGAAGGCGTGGTCTTCATGCTAGTTCGCGAATCTGGGGAAGGCGTTGGGGGACCATTCTTCAATAGTCCAACATCATCTGATATAATATCCAGTTCATCTGCCTTGTCTTTATTGTATCCATCATTTTGTATATCCATTAGAGTCTTCATCACAGTTTCCATATCAGGTCTCATGTCTTTGTCACCTTGCAAACACTGAAATGCTAACTCTGCCACCGCATATATCATCTTCCTGACTTTGTAGTCTGATTGGAAATTGAGACTTGGATCTACTAGCTCATGCAATGCCTTGCTTTGAATCTTATTGATGAACATGTTCGATAAGTTGATCTCATGTCGATGTCTTGTGATGTCAACTGCAGGCAATGATGATATCAACTCTACCAAGACAACCCCAAAGCTGAAAACATCGCTTTTGTTTGTAAGCTGATAGCATTGGTGGTACTCTGGATCAACATAGCCTGGAGTCCCCTGGGGAGCTGTAGAAATATGTGTGACATGATGTGGAAAGAGACGTGAAAGCCCAAAGTCTGCTACCTTCACACAGAAGCTGTCATCAAGAAGGATGTTATTTGTTTTCACGTCGCGATGGATGATTGTAGAAACATGGAGATAATGCAAAGCAGATGCAGTTTCCACAGCAATTTTCAATCTAGTAGCCCAAGAAAGAGCACCAGGTTTGGAACGTTGACCATGTAAATGATCCGCAACCGTGCCATTCGAAACAAATTCATAAACAAGCAGAAGTTCATGGCTTTCGCGTGAGGTGCAACCATAAAGGGTTACAAGATGCTTATGGCGCAAGTGTGCTAAAATCTTGACCTCATTCATGAATTGTTCAACTCTCTTGTAATTCTTTTCATACAGACGCTTGACTGCAACAGCGCGCCCATCCTGGAGCTTGCCTGATTAATGAATATCAACAAGGTCATCCTTAAATCTAAATAACTGAAGAAAATAAGGTTGTTGAGTTGCTGGATCTTACCATAATATACAGTGCCAAAGCCTCCATCACCAAGTTCTTGAGTAGAGTTAAAATTGTCAGTAGCCTCTTCAAGTTGACTGTAAGAGAAGACTGTAACACCAAGGAGCTTATCTGCCTTCTCAAAATCAACCACAGAGGAGTGATCCGAAGAGCCGTTGCTAGAGAATTTGCGAGAGGCATAGGCAGAGGGAGCATATTTCTTTTTATATATAAAAAAACATATTACTGCCATTATTGCCATGCCTCCAAAACCAGCTGACACACCTGTTTCAAATGCAAGAAAATGGTAAACCTCTTTTAAATATAATTAATATGATGAAAACAATTACGAACACATTGGGGGATTTGAATTACCAATTACCACCTTCAATGTCTTCTTGCTTTCTGATCCTGTATCATTGAATATTACAAAGAATGAGAAATTTAAATGGCTTATAGATTTTCAGCATCCTCAAAAGATAATATTAATCAACTCAAAACCATGAAATTAAGCAACCAAACAAGGAAGGAAATGAATTTTCAAAATAAGATTAACCAATTTCCATGTCAAGCTGTACTTAAAGTATCGGAGTCTGATTTCTGATAGTCTCACATCCACCAGGTATAATTGTATTGTAGCCCAAGTAAACCTCAATATTTCATAAGCTTAGGAATTGATGCTGCTAAAACGAAACTAAAGAAAATAACGAAGTAGAAAAACATATGAGTGAATGTTCCTCAGAGTTACCATGAAAACATGTCTCAACATGGGGTTTATCAGAGCAAAAACAAACAAGTTTATTATCTTTGAATCCACAGCGCCCACCACTTGTCTCACAAATAGAGCAATTATGTGCAGTCCAACTCAACACAAACCCCATTTTCAACACTTCAACATAATCCGTTTCCCACAGTTGTAAAGCATTGATCCCAGATTCCACATCCACAGGCACATAAACAGAATTTCTACACAAATCCAGCGAATAGTTGGCTTTCAACAACGGTTCCACATGAAAACCAGCAAAAGCATAATGTGTGGAATTGCTCGCACAAGCTATAGAATATGTATAGTCATCAGGAGGCTTCTTGGTACAATTGTAAAAGAAGAAAAGCCTTGCATCAACAGAACTAAGATTAAATGGGGTCCTACTAAGGCTGAGGTTGTGGAGAGGTGTAGGACAAGTGTCCTTATTGTCATATGCCCCAGCATTGGCTACAAGAAGTGTATTGTTAGAATAGGATATGTTTCTAATGATATAATCCTCATTAGAGATACTAAGTACAGGTTCATTCTCATGACAAGAGATTTCAAAATTGGGTAAGCCACAGTAAGACTGTTGTTTGCTAGGAATCCAAAAAGGGTAGGTGATGTTGACTCCAGTGCCACAATTTACAGGAGCACAGGCCTCAAAGTAAGGGTCAAGAGCAAGAGTAGCAGAGAAGATTATGGTGATGACGAGAGTAGATTTGAGAAGAGGTGAAAAGAAGCTAATTGGTTTCATTTGGTAGAGAAATGAGAGAAGAGAAAAAGAAGAAGAAGATAAAGTTTACAAGTGGAGAAAATTTCAAAGTAGTTGGTATATGAGTGTTTGGTTTTGTTGGTGTGTATAGGTTTACTTTTGCTTGTGATTGTCACCAAATGTGGAAAATGGAACATGATTTAGACCAGAAAATGGAAGACTAAAGATTGGAGTAAAGTCCAAGAAAGATAAATTATTTCAAGTGGAGAGGTTTACTAGTCAGGTTTTGGATTGAAACAGGAATACAGCCACTATTGATCAGAATGTTTAGCAAGATTAAAAAATCTCGCCCTCCTTATGTAACATCACAATTAACTTCCATATGTAATCATGGTTGCAGAGAGATTTTGTGATGACTGTCGGAAGGAGTAGGTAGAGGTGGGTTTGTTTGTAGTAGCAAATACATCAGTGATTGCTACAAGACATGGAACCATGTAAGTGTGGACTAGCTCGGTTGGGTGAACAGTATGAGTGGAAAAACAAGACAAACACTAGATCACATTCATTTGTTTCACAATAATTATTAGACTTTTAATAAGGCAGTTCCCTGTCAAATTCAAACTCTAAAAAAGAAGTTAATATGGCCATACCAGTATGTATTACCAACAAAATATCCATTGGAACACCACTTGGACTTGGTCAAACGTGGACAAAATGTATTATGAATAAGGAGGGTAAATTCAGGGGTTATTTGGTGGAGGACAAGCAAAGAGAGGATATATATGGGCAAAAGGGTCATGATATGAATGCAAGTAGCCATCTTGGATACTTTAATTGTTAGACTTTGACTTGGTCAAAATCCATGTGGAAAAACAGACAAGTAGCACTGGGTTCATCATTGACTAATAATAATCCAAGTCCACTGAATTTTCACACATCTAATGACGTTTTATTGTCAGAATTAAACATGCCGGAGAATTTTTAGCAGCAGGACAAGAATCATAATGTTAAAATGCAATTTCAGTGGACTAACAACTAGTGACTCTCTGATCCATATAACTATATACTTGTAAGGAGACGGATAGTTGTTCAGATCATAAAATATCTGCTATGAATCCTCACCATGACTCCCTTAATACAAATATGCAACACACAACATACCAGCTTGCGAAGGTGGTGGAGGACAGGGAGTCTTATGACCATCGCAAAAGCATGAAAATTGCTGCTGCTGTCCAGTTGACCCGCATGCTCCACCTGATGATGTACAATCCCAACAGCTTTTATTCTCTACATCGTATTCCACTTCAAATCCTTTACTCAGCACCTCTACCAACTGATCACTACTTAGTCCTGAACGACCATAAAGAGCTGACAACAGAACTGGAACTCTAATCTCAGCTTTACATGTATTTGTCAAATTCTCCAACTGATGCTGCCAGCCATCCACCGTGAAAAACCCTTGTGTTTTCTCATTAAAAGGATAGCACGAAAAGTAATTCGGTTTCCAGGAGAAGTTTGTATCATCACAATCATGGTAAAAAATAATGTTTCTAACAAATTCTGAATTGGATGTGATTTTAAAAGGGGAACTTTCTAAGGTTTTCTCCAAAACTACTCCCCTACAAATGTCAAACCAAATATCCTCTTTGGCTATAATCATGGTGTGATGAGGCTCACTGATGTTTAGCACTCTGAACTTTTTACCTTCTAACACAAAGAAATGGTATTCAGAATGGTTTACACATTCAATTTTGAGTCCATGACCGCCACTGCAATATTCCGGCCTGTCTCCTCCCCAGAAAGGATACGAAATATTTAATAAGTTAGACCCACACTTAAAAGGATATGGTGTAACACAATCAGAGAATGGATCGTGCTCCTCCTCACAGAGAGAAAAAGGGAAGAAGAGGAAGATGGTGATGATTATGTAGAGAATATGGGTCATGTTACTCCTCACTCTAGGCCTTATGAGAACTTAGAGATGTTTTATTGGGGAGGTATTAGATATTGGATGTGAAAAAAACTGATAATGAAAGTAATGTTTCTGGTGAGAACCTCATTTTTAATGCATAGGTTGTAGAAAAAAGAAAGTTGGAATATGTGAACAAATAATTTTCTACGAGAAATAAATTGGTTGACGTGCAAGTCCTTAAAGGAAAAAAAGAATGGTGCTAGAATTGTAGTTTCCTGGAATTTGCACAATTTCATTCACATAATTCTATTGAATGGACTTGCTACCCACTTTCCTAACAGTTTCTAAGGAATGACCAATTGTGTCCAGAATTCACTTGCTAATTGCAAAATTAAGTTCCAACTAGTGTCGATTCTGTTCCTGTTGTGGCATGATCATCCTATGTATCTAAACCGTACTCTACAGAGAACAAAAACATGTACACAACAACAGAGAGGCTAAGAAGAGTGCATACCAGGAGAAGGCTGAGGAGGGCATGTTTGATGCAAAAATTCATCAGGACAAAGGCATACGAATTGCTCTGCATTTGATCTGTTGGAAGCACATATCCCACCAGTAGCTAAACACCCAGCGCAGTGCATATTGTCTGCATTATACTCTACTTCAAACCCTTTCATCAAAGCTTCTTCTAAACGTCCTAATACCAAATCATCTCCAGCAGAAGCCAGAACAGGGATTTTTATACCCTTTTTACATGAACTACTTCTGTTATGAAATTGATGCTCTCTAGTTTGGATGGTGTAAAACCCATTCATCACTTCGTTATCTACACTACAGTTAAATAATTGAAACTTGATGAGAGATCTCTTCATCACAATCATAGAAGAAGCTGAGGTTTTCATCTCTTGTGGTGTATTTGAACTGAACGCTGTCAAAAAAGGTGTTGTCGTGGAGTATTATCTCAGCACAATGATCATTCCAAGTTACAGCATGAACAAGTGTCATCTTTGTATCAGCGTAGCTAATGTTTAAAACTTTGAAGTTGCGAGTAGCCATTTCTATGAAAGGATACTGCTCGGATTCATCACATTTAATCTCAAAGCCTTTATGACCACAGTACTGATGCCTATCTCCTCCCCAGAAAGGATATGATATATTCAATGAACCTGAACCACACTTGTAGGCATAATCTCCTCTGCAAGCCGATAGCTGATCACCATGGTGGTCACAATGAGATGGATGGACACAGAACAAGAAGATGAAAACAAAGGAGGTGATATGGAAGAGATGGCTTCTGTTCATGTTAATTTTCATGGAGACAGAATCCAAGACCTGTTGAGTGATAACAGGATATGGTTTTTTGTTTACTTGGTTGACGGATAGCGTTTTCTAATAGGTAGATTCAAAAGTAAAATTAATGACGATTGAGATGCAAGATGTTTTAATAATCTCTACAAGAGACTATAAACGTTTTGACCAAGAAAGTTGAGGCCATATTTGATTATTATATCAGATATTGATTCCAATCTCTGATTCAAACATATGACTTCCATTCACAATAACACCCCAGCCCACCAAAACAATCAATAGTCAATGAGGACACTAAAGAAAATAAACCAACAGCCACCATACAATCAAGTGACACGTTACTTCTTCTTTAATTAAGAAACAACATGTTGCCTATCTATCCAATTGTCCAAAAACGACCATAGATTAGTCATTCACAGGTAAAAACAGATAAAAATAAACAAAAGGTAAGTAACACATACCATTGACATGATGAGAGGCAGGGGAGATAGCAGAACCGTCCTGCTGAGGCGTCGGCAACGGTGGTTGAGCACCAAGACAGATTCTTAAATAGTTTCTATCAGGACAATAACAATTAAAAGCACTTAAAGTAGTGTTGTATCCACATCTCCCACCAGACAGCAGACAATTGTTGCATTGCATTGCGTCTATATTCCATTTCACTTCAAATCCTCTGTTTATGACTCCGTAGATATCTATGGAATTGTTCAACAATCCTTGAATAGACGTCGTCAGGATTGGCACCCACAAAGCGATATCGCATCCCGGGTATTTCAACCCAGCCTCCGAAAATCTATCCGGCTCGAAATAAGCATCTCGAGCTATGTTATTTATCGGACAAGGGAACTTGTAGCTGTAGAATGCAACAGTATCTGTTTGTTGGCAGTTGTATAGCAGAGTTGAATATTCATCGTTGATTGTATAAGAGAAGAGAATTGTGTCGAAGGTTAAGTTGACGAACGTTTTAGGACAGATGTTGTCCGAAAAATCCAATCTTGATAGCTTCAAGGTCTGGGTCAAGGGCTGGATTTCGATGACACGATAGCTGCCGGAAATGGTGTTGATTGTGACATTATTAGGTTGGTCACAGTTCTCAAGTTTGAAGCTTGGGTGACCACATTGTTGGGGCTGGTTATTTGTCCAGAAGGGGTAGCTTATGTTTCTGAATTCACCGCAGGTGAATGAATATGGACAGGTGGGCTGTTGGTATTCTATGCTGTGAACATGTTCTAGGGAGATGATGATGGTGATGAAGACAAGAGGGATTGGGGAAAGAGTGGGTTTCATCATCTGGGGAAACTGGATTGAGAGCGGTTTTACAGGTTTTGTCTGATGTGTGCGGGAGTTGGAGGTGATGTTGACTATGAGAGATGATGAGAACAAACCATTAGTTGACTTGAAGGCATGATGCAATTGGCAACAGCAAGGAGTTTATGTATTAAATTATCTACTTGTTTTGGAATTAGGACAGTGTTTGTTTTTTAACCACTGCTATTATTTTTCTGTTATAAAATAAATAAATAAATAATAAAGAAGAGAGCATGAGGAACATAGACAATGGCATGGTTTATTAAGAAAAAACCAACCGTGATTCATTTTCATTGTTCTCTTATATATCGCAAAAAATTAATCTAAAAATTTTACGAAGATGTCAATCATCATTTGTAAATCCACATATCTACGTATTTCTGGTTGAATTTCCACGCAAATAAATAAAATAAAAAAAAGTTTAAAGAAGAAAAATAAATTGAATTGAAATTCAAATTTAATATTCTCCTTTAAAAGTACATCGGAATGAACAATTCGGGAAGTTTTCATATTCTAATCCTATGAATTAATTTTTCCAACATCAAAACTGATAAAAATTTTGTCAACAAATTAAATTTTGAGAAATTGATCTATTTCACATCAATTTGCTTTAGATTATTGAAGCTCATGGGAATAGAAATTTTTGGAAGAGCGATCTTCTCTGATATATTCTCCTCTAACTTGAACAATATATAAGCAATATCTTCATAAATAATTATACATTCATTTGTTTGTTGAGGAATATTATAAGAATTCTCAATATGCTCGATTACAGATTTCAACCATATATATTCTCGACCGATTTCATGTAATGCAAGAACTTCAGTATGATTCAAAGATGTAGTAACTAGTGTTTGCTTTATAGTTCTCCACAATATCGATGTAGCATTACGCATAAAAATATAACCAGTTTGAGATTATCTCTTATGAGGAGATTATCTCTTATGTGAATTTAAAAGGTATCCTGCATCAGCGTATACAATCAAACCTGAATGATTATCATAATTCGAATAAACACAATCCTAAGTTAATAGTTCAGTGAATATATCAGAGAATATGTTTAATATAATTCCAACGTCTTTGAGTTGGAGCAAAATTGTATATAGCCAATAAAATTTACTGCAAAATCAATATCAGGTCTAGTATATTGAGCTAAATATAAAATATAAAAGGGTGTGAAATTGCACTCAAATAATATGTTCCAGGATCCAAAATAGTTTTATGAACCTCTTTAGGTCTAAATGAATCCTTCTAGGAATCAAGAGAACAGACGAACATATAGGCACTTAATGGATAGGTATTATCAAAACTAAAATATTTCAAAACCTTCTTAGTATAAGTCTTCAGATGAACTGAAATTCCATAAGATCTATGCTCCATTTCCAATTCAAGACAATACTTTTTCTTTCCCCAGTCTTTTATTTCAAATTCTCATTTCAAATGCTCAGTAGTCTTTTAGACTTTATCATGAGTCTTAATCAAATTCATATCTTCAACATAGACTGCTATAATAGCAAAACTAGATCGTAGTTTTCATATGAATACACATGGACATATGACATCATTAATATATCATTCTTTAATCCAATACTCACTCAGATGATTATATCAATCCGTCCGAACTTTTTTAATTATACAACGATTGTTGTAACTTCATTGAATATAAATCGCAGGCTTTATTCATTTTAGGAAGTGTGTAATACCCCAAAATTTGAACCAAATTTTATTTAAAATTGAGATTTGGGAATTAGGTTTAGGGTTTTGAAAATTGGGGATTTGAGGTTAAAAATCTAATTTCAAAAAGATTTTGGTAAAGATGTGAATTTTAGAAATTTTGGGTTAAGTTAAAATTTTGAAAGTATATAATGTTAGGTGAAACACCCTATTTTCACTTGGCCGACACAAAGAACATCAAAACAAAAATCACTTCCGTTCATTTTTTCCTCCATCGTTCCATATGAAAATTTCTTGGTTCAAATTGTCGTTGTAGTTTTGTTCCATCATCATTAGGTTAGTTTCGATACTTCGACTTTTGGATTTTGATTTAATTAAATTTTTAAACGTTCAATGGTTTGATTTTAATTATATTTTTATATGTACATGTGTTTTCGAGAATTATTCTTCTCAACATAATATTTTTGAGTCGATCCGAAAATTCGATTTGGGATTTGATTTGGGAGTTTCACAACCCTGCTCCGCTGAGTGCATTTTACCCTCAACTCTAATTTGTGTTCTGTGTGTTATGGATTTAATTTACTTGATTTAAAAGATAAATATTAGTGGTGACTTATATATTCATTTATTGATTAAAATCATGTTATGGTAATTTGTGCATTATGATATTTGTCATAGTTAATCGTGCATCTTGAAATTTGTGCAATATGATATTGGACATGATTATTTGTGCATGATCAATTGGTATTATGATAATTATTTATGAATATTAATATATGTATATCATTTGTTTGTTTGGGCATTTGATTTTCATTCCCGTGATATGCAAATAAATTACACATCAATGGAGTTGAAATTGGTTGGTAATAATATATATATATATATATATATAATATGATGTTAGTGTTGTTATTGTACATTGGTTTTGCTAGAGAAATAAATACTTATATAGTAATGCGTGTTGGGAGTTTTGTTGTTATTTGTATATTAGATTTACGAGGAACATAAGTACTTTTATATATATATATATATATATATATATATATATTTAGTTGAGATTTTTGGATTTCTAATTTCGAGACATATAAATGTATATTGTTATGCATGTAATGCATATGAGTATAGTCAGAATGTTACTAGTAACCTGGTTGATATGAATGTATGATGGTAGATCAAATAAATGTTGTGAAATTGACTATTAAGATTAATTGTTGACCTTGTCTGTTTGTGATAAATTGATTCTGTGAATATTAGTGTTGGATCTAAATTGTTAGGTTATCAGATTATGATAAAATAAAACATTGTGTTTGAGATTTTTGTGGATGATGGAAATCTATCCTGTTTGAAACTACTTTATTGGATTTGTGTGATCTCACAAAATTTAAATAAGATGTCCGCTTTAAGTAGAGATTTCTGTCTGTAAGGATAGTTGGCATGCCATAGGGAGGATAGCTATCAAATTTGGGGGCGTTAGCCTTACCCGTGTTTTCGCATATGATTTGCGATAAAAAGGGATTTCGGTCCACCATATGGTTGTGTTATGGGGTCTTCGGCCGTGCCTGGGTTTTCTGATCCGGTATGTTCTGGTTGAGTTTCCCGTGTCCTACAGTCATTTGGGGGTCTTACTTAAAGGCGAACTAAAAATGAATTTAACATGTTATGATTTGATATTTATGATTTGTACGGCGATTGTATGTTTGTTTGATAAGTGGTGATTATTAATACGTATAATTGATAAGTGGTTTGTGGTTTGATTAAATATTCTGTTATAATGTTGGTAAGTCATGATTTGAAAATCAATGTAAATATATTTATGGTTATGAGATAAATTAATCAATAGAATTATGTATTGTTTCTTCATAGTATTTATGATAAAAATAAGTGGCTTCATTAAAGCAGTTTTGAGTTGTCTATTATGTTGTGTGTGTAAGATCGTGTTATGAATTTTTGTGACTATATCGTGTTATGAATTTTCTGTGAATAAGCATGATTATGTTAAATTAAAGATAATATATTTTATTTGGAAAATATGGAGATAGGTTGTGTTGATGTTGTGCTAGGTAGAGATGATTATAGAAGTGTTATTAAATTAATTGAAGTGTTATAATCATTGATGGTTCGATGATATTTAAGTTAAATGATTCTGGTATATGTATGTGAGGACAAATCTTACATAGTTAATATGAGGACTTATTGTCAACCGTGTTTGATCAATGTTTGTTTGTGTTTTGATTATCTTGTGAGTATCCCCTGATGGTCTCGTAAGTTTTAAACCCGTTTATTTCTTTAGCCGCCTCACTAAGCAAAAGCTTAGCGTGTTAATTTGTTTTGCTGACACGTAGGTACAACGATACTTTGGAGCTGGGAGTCAGATCTATCGCGCAGAGAGTCACATTATTTTTCAAGGATTTAATTTCAAATTTTTTTTATAATTTTGATTAGTGTATTATTTTTAAATATTAGCTTATATTTGAATTGGGAACTCCGCTGCATTTGGTTTTGATTTGAATATGTTTTTAGAATATTTCTGTTATATTTTGGTAGTTGATTATCTTTTCTTATGAAATTATTGATAGTCTTTAAATTTATTTAAATGTTCAGAATTGGATTCTGATATAAGTTTATGTGATATTTCATCTGATTTAAAATAAAAATTTTATTCTTCGTCCGAACTTCAATCGTTTTCAAATTTTAGGATTTTCGATTTGAAACCTAGGGTTGTTAATTAGAAATTGATTTGAGTCTGTTTGTGATGTGGCACTTTCGAGTAGGGGGTGTTACAAAGTGTTAATCCTTATCGAAGTTTCATAAATCAATTTTGAATTCCGTTTAACCCTATTCAATTATAACCTCCAAAAAAGAAAAGAGAACTAGATTGCATACAGGAAAAACATGAAAAAAAAAAAGAACTGTAATACAACAAATTTATTGCAGCATCGAACTCCCACCCCAACCGAGACCGCAATGGAAGTCCGAACTGCCACATTAACAATTTACAAACAAATACGTTTTCGAAAATCAATCAAACATGCGATATTTTAGCGGAAGACTAATAAACATATTATATTTTCTCAAATGTTATTTTTGGATTAGAAATCAAATAAATAATCCTTATACTTTGATAAAATAAAATGTTCATTTACAACCATTTAACAAATAAATCATGAATTTATGTTACAATCATGATGAGCTTTTATATATATACATGTATAAGTATAAAACTAAATGAACTTCATCATGAGAGCCCATAACCATATTCATTGCTTGATCAAACTTGTAGACAAATTTTCGAAAAAAGGAAAAAGAAGAAAATAAGGGTCATGCACATGCCTGGTTCGCATTCCATGTCCCAAACATACACATACAAATGCTTTTACCTTCTCGTCAATATGCAATGCTTTCACACACAATGCATTTCTATTGTGAGCATCTCTAAGCTCACTTTAGCACATAGTAGTCAAGTACAAGCAATTCCTGACAATCATCCATGCTAGTGCAATAATCATAACACATTATGTCACATAATCATGCTTATTTCATGATTTACCAATTATCAAGGTTAATCACATTTCATCATGCTTATTGACAATTGAGTTCCATCAATTCATTATGATAATCAAACAAGAGACAATCAAGAAAATCAGGTCAGTCAATCAAGCAAGCGAATCAAGTCAAGTTAAGATATTCAAGTGTCAAACCTCACTTAGTTCAAACAACCTAACTCAATGAGAACTTAACCAATGTAACGCTGTCATTACTTTGGTCAATATATATAAAGCATTTATTTAACAAGAGGAAATGAATCAATTGGCGATATTACATAAATTTTGAGGTTGTAAACCTCAAGCATTTTAAAATACATTTGAAGTCGTGTTTCTCAAAATAATATTCAATATTAAGTTAATTTTTAGAAAAATCAAGTTAAAAAATGACATTTGATGTGAAGATAGTTTTTGCAATAGTTAAACGACTTGGTTTTCAAAAGGGGGGACGTTTATCGTAAGTTGAAAACTTTGCAATGTTGCGAACATGATTGAACACAAGACTATGCATCTATTAGACCTTTTAAAGTCTGCCAAAACCATAACAATCAAGAAAACATGATCTACCTAAAATTACAAACATATATGCATGTATTTAGCATGATATAAATTCATTTTATAATTCAATCCATTTATCTATCAAAAAATGGTGAAAAAAAGAGGTTACTTGTTCCGCAAGTAATGACCACCGACACTTTTTGAAATTCGATTCAATTTAAAATATGATTATTATAGTTCTTTGTTGACAAAATAACACTTACATGAATAATTTATAACATTTTAAAGACTATTCAACAAGTGGTCCTTAGTTGGGAAATTCCCCTATTAAGGTATCTTCGAAATTTGGTAAGAAAATCAATCTAATAATTCCTTTAAAAATCATAGATGAATAATACACATCATTATGAATCCATAACCACTGACGACGCTCATATCAGAGTTCAAATAAAGTTCAAAATGTTTACTAGTCAAAAATTAAACTCTTTCAAACACTTGAAGGAGTTTCCAAAAGTCAAATATAAAAACCAGTCCAATAAATTATTTAAAAATAGTAACTAAATAAAACACTCAAAAAAACATATGGCCACAAACGGCACCCAAATCAGAGTTCAAATAAAGGAGAATAGAGGTTTTGAATTTCACTATAAAAACTATAAATTTTTAGCGGCAGACAACTAGCTGCATAACTTGCAAGTGGTGTAGCTAGTGGCGGCAACTAGCTACGCGACTTGAAAGTCATGTAGCTATTGGTTTGGCTGTCCAAAATTCTGAAATTTGCAGATTATTGACAGCTTTTCAGGCTTTTCATCTGAGTGACTTGCTCAGTTCCGAAATTCAATCGAACGACATTGGAATGCAAACAAATTTTAAACATAGCATCTATGCACATAAAAAATACATAAACAATCTATTCATCAAGCGACCCAACCATTTGGGCAAATGAAACTGAACAAGTTGTCTATTTGGCCAACTTATTGCGGCAACAACACAAGTCAAACAAGTTAAATTTTCAAGTTCTTACTTATTCTACCATTTCAATACCAATTCAAGAAAAACCAAAACTCACCAACCAAGTTAATATCAAGTTGATAATAATTTATCTAAATCACAATTTAGCCAACTAAGCTTATATCGAACAACTTTTTAACAAGTTGATTAACCAATTAACATCATGATATCACAAATCCAAATTTACATGGAATTATGGTGTTTATCCAATCCACCTACAATATATCAATGTGCATCAATCATAACTTATAAAAGGGGTTGGACTGAGTGTTAGCTCACCAAAAAAAAAATTCCAAAACATCTAAATTATGCACAATACATGTCATGATAAAGTTACCATTCATTCACTTATTTTTCAAGTCAAGACATGCTTTTCTCATTAATCACATTAATTCAATTATGACCTATAGTTGTAATTTATTATCTTACCATTAGGCCAAGTTAATCATGAGTTACAATTATTCAACTATGCAATTCAAGTCTATGTTAACATTATCAAGTACTTTATCAAATTTCATTTACCATTACCCAAAAACTACAATACAGATCAAAGTTGGGATTTCAAGCTGGACTAATGTCATAATACAATATGGACAAAAGTCTTGTGTGAATGCAGTGTCCTAAGCCTGACCTCTTAGAACCATAAGGTTGTTTCGCAGTTATAGGGTTGGATCATCATCCATCTCTGAACACAATATCCTAAGCTTGGTAAACCCGTATACAAGCGGAGCTGTCACCCTAAAGTAGACTATCCATGCATATTTTACCATGAAAACTATATCCTGGGTCGAAGTACTTTTAATTCCTAAGCATACCTTTCATTATATCCTAACTAATTTTAGGGCATTTGGTTTCAATATAAAGTTTCATTATTTAACGGTGAAAATACGCAAAATTAGACATTTTCAACTTTTTTTTCTTAGTTTTAGACCAACCCTAATTTTTTTTACACTTTTAAACTTTTTAATAAAAAAATATAAAATTAAACGTTTAAAAAGTTACAAAAAAGAGTTTCCCAGTATGTACTACCGGGAAGCAAGTAAAATTGAATATGCTTCCTAGTGTGTACTACTAGGAAGCTAAAATTTGCTTTCTGGTATTACACACCGGGAAGTAGGCTTGAATTTTGCCTGTTTCCAGGTGTGTAATACCGGGATGCTGCTGGATATATATATATATATATATATATATATATTTTTTTTTTTTTAGTATTGAAGGGTAAAATGGTCATTTTGGTAAAAAGTTTAGTTTTGTTAAAATTTTAATACTGGTTTAAAAATATAATTTTTTTAAATAAATAGCTCAAAAGTGCAAATGACCCTATTTAATACCATTTTCAAGCCTTTTTCAAGGGTAGCAATAACATTTAATCAAGTTGGTCATCTTTATCATTCATATGATCTTTCAAGCTACTTATTATACCATTAACAAGTTATATATCATCATTATTTTCATTTATACAAGCCTTTTAAAGGGAAACGTCATTCATGCTCAATAAATCATTTATGGTCATTAAATGACAATTATACATGTTCAAGCTTCAATCATCTTCAATTTACATTATCCATGATCAATAGAAATCAATTCCACCATTCTCATCACATAAGCATAATCAATCAAGAACACAAAGTAAAAAAAATAAGTCTCTAACCTATCTCCTTCGCATTCACAAACAATGTGGCTTTAGTTCACCCAAACTTAATTTCCTAATAACAGGGCCTAGCATGATTCTATATGCATCATATATATGTTCTAGTGCCCTAGCATGACAAATATGCTCATCACATCAATTTCTAAGTGGTTATCTTATTTAACAAATTTTATCAAATATTAATAAGTCAATAAACATTCATATCATCAAACAATAACATACAATGGTATATAGCTAAAAACAAAATTACGAACCTCGCATCTATCAATCCCAAGCTAAAAGTTCTCTTTGCGTGATTCTAGTGAGTGGTTAGACATCCTCTAACACTTATACAACACACTACAAACATAATATAAACATAATCATTATCATAAGTCCCCAATACAATTCAATCATCACATAACATGGCTATTAAGGGCATTAACACACTATATGAGATTAGGGTCTTTCAAAATATATTAGAATTAATCCAAAATTATTTACTAACAATTTAGGATCATCAATTTATAAATTTGTCTCTACACCACAACCATTTCCATTCAAGAAGACATAACAATGCTAATGAAAATTAAGGCTTTCATACTAAACACTAATGGAAGCTAGAGACACATGTTTAACACTTAAAATAAACTCAAAAATAATTTAGAAGCATCATGAAACAAAGCCAACATTATTTATTCAAAAGCCATCAAGTATAGAGAGAGAAGAGATTTTTGTTACCTTTATGAAGAGCTTTAAAACAACCTAAATAGCAATCAATTAACTACTTGAAGGTTGTTGGTGAAGTTAATAGGAAGATTGATGGTGGTTGGAGTGGTTTATGAAGAAGAAGAAAGTTAGGGTTATTTTGGTGGAGAAAGGAAACGTGAAGAAAAGAAGATGAGACTAAATGAGAACTGTGGAGGGACTGGTGGTGTTAAGATCTTATCATGACACCTTTAGGCTTGGGTTTGGATAGGGCCAATATTGGACCCAATCAAATTCTAAGTCTGTTTTCCCATCGAAAATCGATTCCGTTACTTCCATACTTCTCCAAAAATTTATTTTCATGTATTGAGTCAAAAACCACAATCGATTTTAAAAATCAAAATTTTTTGGCTAAGAGAGGCAAAATCGTAATTTTGGCAAAATTCGATATTTCAGTTCAAAATTCATATTTTTCCAAGTCCAATTTTTTTTTTTTGATTCCATGCTTTCAATTAAATCATGTTTTGTCCTTAGAAGCTCAATTCTTTTTAAAAGCCCAATTTTAGATAAATAATTTCAAATTAAATAAAATATTTTTAATCCTAAACTTTTCATTTCGAGATAATTTTCTTAATCTTATCATTTTCCTTAACATTACTTTCGATTTATTTCAATATGGAAAGTATCAAAAATTTCAAGTTAGCCAACAATTTAGGTCCAATTTGCGAACGTTACATTCACGACTCCAACTCTGCGGTTTTGCGACTATCGTCGCAGTGATTCAAAGAAAATAATATTTTTAGCAAAGCTGCTCTAGTTTGTTGTTTCAAGAATGATAGGGTTTAGGATGAAAACTAGGGTTTATATATTTAGGTAAAATTTCATATATCCTCAGTAGTTTAGGAAACATATTACTTTTAGAAAATTCTCATGTCTTTACTAGGTGTCCTAAATTGATCCGGCCTTAAACATCTATCTACTATGCCCAATTTCCATTTGTCACATTTTTGGTTCATTGAATATTACGAATATCATTCATTGCTTGGGTAAAAGCCTCGTCTTCTTTAATTCCAATCAGTTTCCTATGAAACTCACAAAACAAAATATATAACTCGGCATACTCAAGTTGTCATTTTGACAGGTCACAATCTTCTATGTTAAATTTACAAAACATTATTGTCTCCTCCCAAGTCTATTCGGGTCGGCAATAAAGATGTTCTGAATAATGATTAGGATTTCTGGATTTGTCAAGATCAACTTATGCCATTATTGCTTCTACATATATATATATATATATTTGCGATGCACGTTCTATCTTCAATAACCACATTGGCAAATGCTTGGGGATCGAATTTAAACTTTATTTGCAAATATGTTTGTAATAAGACTTCTTCTGCTCCGTGAAAAACTCTTCAATTTGAAAAGAGAAACCAAGCCATTGTCTGCAAATTGTTAAAACATATCTGATGATTTTGCATTGGTTAGTAGTCCCGTTGCTAATTATTATTTAGTATTCTACATGTTGAATGAAATTGGACATGATTTTAAGGAAATAACAGCAGCTATTCATGAAAGAGAATCCTTGATTTCTTTTGATGAACTAGAAGATAAGCTCATCTCTTATGAGATATTCCTTAAACGTAACAATTTCGGGTATAATTATATTCCAATAATTGCAATATTGCTCGTCGAGAAAATTATAGTCGCAAAATTGAAAAAATCAATAGTAATGATTCTGATGTTTATCCTGGCCCTCAGTCCTACTCAGACCATTCTACCCGTTCGAATCAACCTAGGAGTTTTACAGGGGGTTCAAAAATTTATGCTAGATTTGTAAGAAACTCGACCACACTACAAAGCAATGTTTTAGAGTAAACATCTTTTAAAGAACAATTTTCCTCAACCTTGTTCAAATCTTGTTAGTTTGAACAACTCTACAAAAAATGATTGAGTTTTGGATATATTTGTCTCTCATCATGTGACGAATGCCTGATATAATTTCTCATTCCACACTTCTTATAAAGGTCTTGATGAGTTACATTTGATCGATAGGGTTTGTGCATCACTCATATTGGTTAACTATATCTTTCTTTTCCATTAAAATCTTGTTCACCTCAATCTCTGAATTTTGTCTAGCCAATAACGTGTCTATTGAATTTTTCTATGATTATTTTATTACGAAGGATCTATTCACGAGGGAGATAATCACAATGAGGCTCATTAAAAATTCCTTACATCATCTTTCATAATCGTTCAAAGTTCAATCTACTTCATCTCATCCAGTTACTTTGTTCAGTGTTCGCACTTCGTCCTTATGTTATCCTGCCACCAAAGTTTTCAGTTATCTTTTGTTTAAGTTTAAATTACCTATTTCGCCTGGTGATGATTTTCGTTATAATTCATGTAATTGTAATAAGAGTCATTGGCTCACTTTTGGAACATCGTTCTTGAGTACACATTCGTTAGAATTGTTATACTTAGACTTATGGGGTCCTGCTCCTATTACTTCTATTAATGATTTTAAGTATTATTTAATTTTTGTAGACTATTTTACAAAGTAGATGTGGTTTTATCCATTGAAAGGTAAGTCTGATTTTTTTAGTTTATTTATGTGTTTCAAAAACTTGTTGAGAATAAATTTTATTCTAAAATTGGTTTTATTTACATTGATGGGGGAGGAAAATTCTTTACTTTACAATTCATTTTTCATGAAAATGACATTGCTCATTTTAAAATGCCTCATTGTACTCCACAATATAATGGTACTGTTGAATGTCGTCATTGGCATTTAGTTGAAACATTATTAACTCTTTTCCATTTTGCATCTCTACCTTCTCGTTTTTTTGTCTTATACCTTTCAAGCAGCTGTTTATTTAATTAATCTACTCTCATTTTACGTTATTCCTCTACTTTTATTAAATTCTTTAATCAAGAACCAAACTATTTGAGTCTTCGTATAGTTGATTGTCTATGTTATCCATGTCTTCAACCTTATAGTAAGAACAAATTTAACTTGAAATCAACCATGTATTTTTCTAGGATATTTGTTAAGTCAAATGCTTACTTGTTTTTTATTACAATGCTAAATGTGTGCGTATATCTTGTCATGTTAAGTTTAGTGAGTCTAATTTTCCAAGTAAGTATTTACCTTCCAATGTTTCTCCTACTCCAAACACTTGGTAGGATTACGATGCTTGTGATGATTGCCTTCTATCCGCTATTATTTTTTTTATTCTCTTTCAGGTTTGTTCGTTGTCTCCTCTACAATCAAGTCTTCTCTACTGAACTTGCAACATATTCCAACACCAGCTTTGTCTTCTTCTTCTTCTACTTCAACATTTTCTGTTCCATCTTCAACTATCTCTACTTCAGCTTTGTTTGCTCTAGCTCGTAGTTCTACTCATGTGTGTACACATTCCATGTACATAAATCGCAAAATAACATTTTAAGCCAAAAATCCTATATCAAGTCCCAAGTATTCTTTACTCAGTTGAACCAACTTGTGTGACATAATTTTTGAAAATGCTTGAGTTTATCTCTTTGAAATTTATTTATTTAATTAATAATGACATATTGATTTTGGTTAAAATATTATGTAGAGCTATGATTTAGCTTATATATTATAAATGTATAATTATACCTCATGGTGTTGTATCTAGTTTTCTCTCTCCAACATCTTTATTGGAGAAAAGCTACTACAATAGAATATATTGAAAACCTAAAATATTCTTCATTTCTTTTTGGAAATAACTTTATTTATTCTTCATTTCCTTTCGGAAATAACTTTATTTATTTTCTTTTTTGTATTGTTGATATGGAAGATCTAACTTTGATGCAACCTGAGATCATGACCAATTAATTATGTAAATATTATTTTCTTTAACTAAAACTATCTCATTATATTTTATCTCCTGCTCCTACCTTTTAAATGATTTTAACTTTGGATGTTGAATTTAGGACTACCAATATTGAAGCTTCAATTTTGATGTTAAGTTTCAAGTTTGGAAGCTCTGATGGCATGGTTGGGGAATTTGATGGTATATAAATGAATAAATAATATATATAGAAAAATGATTTAAAAAATCGAGTGTGCATAAATGCGCATTTATCAACCGAAATAGAAAATGAAAAAAAGAAAAGAAAAAAAGAGAGTAGATTTTTTAAATGTGGTTGCATACACGTGTCTCACCTACTCTTGTAAAATCACACGTGCGTCTTTCCGAATTCTTTTATGCAGAGTAATTCTAATATCTAATTTAACCTTCTATACTTATCATAATCACACCCCACTTAACATTAAAATAATTAGTCAATAGATGAATAATAAATAAATAAAATAAGCTAATTCGATACGTTTTTCTTTTCTTTTATTTCAAGAACTGGCGCTACTTTGAAAATTACATTTAAGTCTAATTGGGCACTCTTCCTCTTCCCTCACGCCATTTTCATTTGCCTCTTTTTCTCTCTCTACAAATGGGCATTTCTGTCTACAGGAATCATCATTGTGGTTTCCGTCTTTGATCTCCCTCAATCTTCAATTCTGCATTAAACCACTAGATTTTTTTTGATTCTGATTGGAATTCGCTGACAAAGCAATCAATAATCGAGATTCGCAGCTTGTTTTTGGTTCTCTTCTGTTGGTTTCCTTGGAGAGTCGCGGGAATCAGAGAGAAAATCGGAGAATCATTGTTCAGTTTTCATTACTTGTGAAAGAAAAGAAGTAGAATCTTTCTGTCTTCTCTACTCAAGTATAGAGGTTCATAAGTTGGTACTGCGATAATACATTTTGATACTTTCATTTTCTTTTTGCTTTTCGCGGGACCGAGACGGCGATTTTTGGCGGAGGTTGATGGGGACGTATTTACAGTACGGTCGCGCTCGTTGTGAGAATCGGTTTTACGTGCCTGTCAAAGCTAGGAAGAATCAGAACCAGAAGCAGCAACACCAGCAAGAACCTAAAAATGATGAGAAGGAAATTGTCGTGTCGTCGAAAAGCAAAGTGTTGAGACCGATTTCGCTGGAGCCACCATTCAATAAAGTAGCCTCTGTTAGTAATCTCGATATGTTCCTCAAATCAACTACGCCGTCTGTACCAGCCCAGTATTTCTCCAAGGTCTACTAGTATTTTGTTTTTAATTTGTTTAGGGCGTTGTAATGTAGTGATTATTTTGATATTTGTTGGTTGCATAGAATTGCTTATGAATGATTGTGCTAAAACCACTATAATGAAGTTTGTGAATCTATTTTCTTAGGCTCGATGTGGAAAATTGAGATAGTGATCGATATCTACTGCTTTAAAAAGTAATGTGTGATTAGGGTTTTGATTGAATCTTGTTTGTTTGTTTTATGTTGGCACTTATGGTTGACCTAGCATGATAGTTCTGGGGTAGTTTGATTGAAAACAACCGAAATCATTAGGTTTTGAACTTTAAAGTGATGTTTCATTGACATTTACATTGAAATTTACTGTCTCTAATGTTCTCAACATGTGGGTTTCGACTAGGGTTTTCTGTTTGTTAGATTTTACTGAGTTCAGAAGATAATTTGTTTTCATTTGTGCAGACAACTATGAGAAATTGGAGGACATGTGATGTGGAGTTTCAACCCTACTTCACACTTGGTGATTTGTGGGAATCTTTCAGGGAATGGAGTGTTTATGGTGCAGGAGTGCCTTTGGTACTTGATGGCAGTGATTCTGTTATTCAGTATTATGTTCCATATCTATCCGGCATCCAATTATATGGTGAATCTATGCAGGCAACTCCTAAGTCAAGGTATAAATATTCTGTTTATGAATGTATAACATGCATAAACTGTCGTAAAGACTTTTCTCTGATGTGTTATTTACTTTCCTTTTCCTATTTTTTGTATCTGCATTGCATTATTTAAGCATTTAAAGCTCTGTAACGGCAACATTTTTGAATCTTTGACTTGTTGCGCTCCTAAAATCTGGTGGAATGTAAAACTTTTTTGTCGCCTATTGTTTGCGTTAAAATTTTATGTTCCATATCTATCGCGCATTCAATTATATGGGGAATCTATGTAGGCAACTCCTAAGTCAAGGTATAAATATTCTGTTTAGGAATGTATATCCATGCATAAACTGTCGGAAAGCCTTTTCTGCGATGTGTTATTTATTTTCCTTTTCCTATTTTTGTATGTTCATTGCATTATTTAAGCATTTAAAGCTCGGTAACGACAACATTTTGAATCTTGACTTGTTGTGCTCCTAAAATCTGGTGGAATGTACAACTTTGTTGTCGCCTATTTTTTGCGTTAAAATTTTATGTTCCATATCTATTGCACATTCAATTATATGGAGAATCTATGCAATCAACTCCTAAGTCAAGGTATAAATATTCTGTTTAGAATGTTTTGTTACTCTGGTGAAGCCTTTTCTTTGACGTGTTATTTTATTCCTTTTCCTATTTTTGGTATATTCATTACATTATTTAAGCATTTAAAGGCTGATAACGGCAACATTTTTGAATCTTTGACTTGTTTTGTTCCTAAAATCTCATGGAATGTAACAATTTTTTTGTCGCCTATTGTTTGCGTTAAAATTTGATACGTCTTCATACTAACTCCTGAGGAATTATTCAACTTCGTCAATTTGTTTTGTTTTATATTTATACCATCTTATTGCTCATTTCTAATGCTGCTTGGTATATGACCAAAACTCCTTCACTTTCCCTTCTGCTCTGGCTTATCGCTGTACATTTTATTTAGCTTCCCTAGCAAGGTTTTAAATTTGCCACGATTTCTGGTTTTTAGTTTCATGTTACTTTTTGTAGTGATTGAGAAGTTAAAGTTTTGCAAAATCATATGACTTAATAATCTAATGTTTTAGAATGAGAAAAACTTCCCTAAGTTTATATATTCGAGAGTTGTCATCTTATTAGCAGTTTTTCTATGAGCTTACGTTATCATATTTGCTGACTCTGTTTTAGGCAACTTTATAAAGGTGTCTTTAACTGACGTTAGCAACAACCGCAATCTCATTTATTGCTCATAATAATCTCTTGTTTCCAGTTTGAGAATCTGCTTGACTGTGTGAGTTCTTTGCATGCCTGAAAAACAAAGAATGTGCAACTACATTTTACTAAGAACTGCTTTGAAAAGATGTCTGATTTAGCTTAAAATCATAATAACCTGGAAGATGTTATAAATATGGCAATATATATTATGATCGCCATGACAAGAAGCATTTTCATTTCGAAAAGTTGTTTTCTGCTGCTTGTGAATGTTTTACAAAGGAAAGTACTTTTAACTTGTGAAAATATTCATGATAAGAGTTTTATGGTACTGGAGTTGATAACTAGTCAATCGTTTGAAAACATTTTTAAGTTTAGATGGCTAAAATATTTTATTGCTATTAAGATCATGTAAAGATAAGATGCTTGCTTTAATATTATTGCAAAACTAATCCTAAGACTAAGAGTTGATGAAAATGAAAAGAAGGATGAAGTGTTAGTTGAAAATGGTATCATTCAGATAAATTATCAACTGTGACATAAAGATTGAGTGCACCTCAATTGCTCTATTTTAAGTTATAATTTGCTCTTTGAAATTAATTTGGTGTGAACATGATTACACAAATGCTAAATGACACATGCATGGTTCATTCTTTTGGTTACTTTGTGGAGAATTATTAGACTGCTTACTGTCTTAATCAGTGGAAAAGTTAAAAACTTGAAAAGGGGCTTTTAAAATTTGAAGTTCGTATCAGTGTTCTTGTACATTGCAAGCTAATTAAGCTGCTGGACAGGATTGGAACTGAAGTGTAGTTAGAACTCACTGTCTTATTATGGTTTTTAAGACTTGAAGTTTGTGTCTGTTCTCTTGTGGATAGCTTGCTAATTAAGCTGTCAAACAGGTGGGAAATGAAAAGAATTTATATGGATTGAAAATGCTTTGATAATTTTTCCATTGGGATTTCTTTGATGTGAAATTTCAATTGTGATGTAAATAGTTGCTGAGGGAGTGAGTGAGCTGACATTGTATGGTAAATTAAGGAAAAATATTAAGACTCAAGCGTCTAATTAGTTTTTCTGTTTCCAAGCCTGTTCAGCATGTTGATTAGCAGTCTATGTTAAGAGCTTCATACTGTATTGAAGTAAGATTTCATTATTCCTTACGTACACTCTTACAACTAACTTTTTCTAAGAAAAGACTTGCCTTATTGCTGGGATGAGTGAGATGTAATGGATTAAGAATCTTATCTGATGTGAGCTTACAAACCAGTGAGGCCATAGATGAAGATTTATTATACAACTTAGACTGGTGTGAATTTTAAAAACAACCTTACTGTGTGAAAGTTATTCTTACATACCTGCATATATAATTTCCCAAAAATTGTTTTAGCTATATGGATAAGGGAACCTAAGCTTCATTGTGATGGCTGCCACATTATTAATTGATTGTTTGAGCCTAGTCAGTGAATGCCGTCATGATTTTCTTCTAGCAATTCCATACAAGTTACTACCGGACAGGTTACTTGTGTATGAAGATGTTGATGAGGTGGTGTTGTGTATTCTGGAATACTGGTTCTTCAATTATGCTATGGCTATTAATTTTCTGTAGGAATGACTATTGTCTTAATGTATTAAATTTGTCACTATATTTGCTTTATTCATGGGCTGGTTTACTGCTTGTGTCTTCTGGATATCTACAACATGCTGGAGTATGCAAAAAGTTATGATGGCCCAATGAAAATTAATTTAAGAAAATCAACTTATATACCTGGTCTAGTATTATACTTCCAGGTTTTCTGTCAGTAATCATTTTTTTTTGCCCTATGGCTAGGCAATCTGGGGAGGACAGTGATGGGGATTACTACAGAGACTCAAGTAGTGATGGAAGCTGTGATTATGAAATCAATAAAAGCATAAAGTTTTCAGGGTTGCAGCGGGGTTATGATCTGGCAGATGATATTCCTTCTAGAATTGGTAGTTTGTCAATAAGCGATGAAAATAGTGTGAAGCAAGAAGGCTTTTCCAGTGATGATGGTGATTCTGGGAGTTCTCGAGGGCAACTGCTATTTGAACATATGGAGCAGGATTCTCCTTATGGCCGTACACCATTAGCTGACAAGGTTAGTTATTTGCCTTGTACATAGTTGTGTATTGGCTTGGACTCCATATTCTTACCCTTATTTTTATACCTTAAAATGCTGTATACTCGTTGTAGGTGGTGGAACTTGCTCGGCAATACCCTGGGTTGAAGACACTAAGAAGCTGTGATCTGCTCCCAGTCAGTTGGCTATCTGTTGCGTGGTAAGATAATCTTGATCAATATGCTTTAGATATGCCTAATAGTCAAAATAAACTCATTTTTTGTTGATTAATTTGCAGGTATCCTATATATAGAATACCTACAGGACCAACACTAAAAGATTTGGATGCTTGCTTTCTGACCTACCACACCCTCTCCACACCCATGAGAGGTAATTATGATGTATTCTACATTATTTTGGATAGTCAAATATATTTCTTAGTAGTGAATCCCTGTATCCTTGCGTACTCTGAAAACCAGAGTGTGGATCGACTGATACCCTGGCTGAACTCATTTGCTTTATGTAGCTGCATTATAGCATTTAAATTGAGTGAAAGGAAGGATTCAATTTTCTCCTATTCTCTTCAATTCTGATTGTGCCTTTAGTTACTTACTAATAAGGCCGATAATATAATGCTTGTTGTTGAGACATGCTCTCCCTGTATCTATTTATCTTATAAATTTTAATTCAATATCTTGGCTGCAGTATATTGTTACTATAATAGTTGAATAGATTTGGTTCCAGTAGTTGTGATCTGATCGCTGTGATGTGATGTCCAAATTAAGCCCCACTTATCATGTCATATTCTCTGTGATTTGCATTGCCTCAACTCTTGTAGCATTGATAGGACTTCTGGAGATTTATGAGGTGACACATTAATCTGAATATCTAGCTCTAGACTTTTATCAGCCAGACATTAGTTATGCACATATTTTGTGAACCTAGGTGTGCTTAGATGTTGTAGATTCCTTCTTACTCCCTCCACAAATTACCCTTAAAACCTATAGATTAAATTTGTAGAACATTATATGCTAGGAGATACAGAGATCCTTGCAATTTGCCCTTTGTTTGTTTTAGGGTGATATGTTGGATGGTATTGTATTGTTTTGATTTTAAATTGTTCATTTTAAGATTTTCAATTAGTTATTATTCAATTTGTTGGTTATAGTGGATAGTTTAGTGTCAAAACACCATCCAACACCAAACTACAAAACAAACAGAGGCTTAAGAAACAAGGATAGTGATTGAGACATATTTGACTGTTTCACTCTCCAGCATCTGGCTCAAAATCTCACACTAAACTAGAGTCCTATTTTCATTTAATTTCTGATATCCTATGTTAGACATCAACTTTTTCAATATTCTTAAGCTTTCCCTAGCATGACATTCCAGCCCCACAGCCCCAAAAATATTACCCCTGTTAGCCTGTGTCTCCCACATCATCAGTGTCCCTGTTTCTCTTATTTCATTTGGTATGTAAACCAAATTTTATGTTTGTGGGACTCATCTGCTTCGGTTCCTAGCCTACAGATCCTTGCTTGGTACCCTCCAGAATTTGGGATGCATGTGGGATGCATGCCAGGTCGAGTTTTTGTCGTACGCTAGACCTTTAACTATTGTCATATTTTCTCCTGGTGTTTTGAGCATAGTTGTTAAAGGCGCGCCTAGGCGCGCGCCTAGGCGAGAGGCGGCTTAAGGCGGAGAACCATCACCTCGTGGGAGTTGAGGCAGCGCAGATTTCAAAAAGCGCACGCCTTAACATATGAGGCGGTGAGGCGATGGTGAGGCAAGAGGCGGTGAGGCGGTGCTGGTAGAAATAAAATGAAAATAGAAAGAGGGAGAAGTTGAAAAACATATAGACTTAAATAGATGAAGCAGAGAAAGTAGAACCAGTAAAAGAAAATTCAGAAAAATGAAGTAGAAGAGAGAAAAGCGGAAATAGAAATCAATCCATTTTTTCATTTCTATAGAACCTTTATATAGATTGCCATGGAATACAGGTGTCAAAAAAATTATAAAGGAAGAAGTATAATTCTACTTGTCATGAGAGAATCCACTCACACCACTTTAGTTAATCCACTCACACCACTTTACTTAAATTATTAATATTTTATTGCAGGTTTCTAATCTTCCCATAGGCACTATGTGCACTTCATACATGTTTATGATTTATGCTATTTATGGTATCTCGTTTTTTACCTCATACATTAGTCTAATTTATCAGAGCTATAACTTTGGAAACTTTAATGGTATCTCTGCTACTTTAATCTATTAGTCTAATTTAGAGTAATTATAGATAAATTAAAATGCACCTCACTTCCAAAAAGCTCGTGAGGCTCCTTACACCTCGGGCTCCAGAGACTTTGGAGCTTCGCTGCGCCTTTCGCCTTTCAAAACTATGGTTTCGAGTATATTTCATTTCATTGAATGAGCATGTTCTTCTTTGCTGTTTGCCATGTGATGTTTTTTTGGTTGGTTAAAAATCTTAAATGACCACAATTTTACATGTTAGATGTGCACAGTTGATAATAAACTCATTTGAAGATTTGAAGATAAATATATTTGAAGATTTATTTAATGGAGGAGCAAGATAGAGTTATTTATATAGGAATTAATCTGATTTTCCTTTTGTTTTCTTATGTTTATTGTAATTAATGTTTCTTAGTTATTACTATTTTTTTTTAATTAAGTCAATTGTTCATGGAATCTTAATGCTATCTACCTGAGTACCTCAATGAAATCTGCTTTTTTAGTTCCTTGGATCTGGAACATCTTATTGGCTATTTGTTTTAAATTATTTTACGTAGTTTTAGGAAAAGTTGAGTGCCTACTACTGCATTGTATTGGAGTCGGAAGATTGATTTATTGCTTTACTTAAATTTAAGATTTGTCCATTTTACGCCTGTTTCGACTTGATTGAACTGTGATTGATTTCATCCTTGAGTGGTGAAATTTACAGAAACCAACAGTTCAGAGAGAATAAGATGTCATCTTTCTAAACCAAGATGGTAATCAAGTTTATATATTTTGTGTCATTTCATGACTTTAGGTTAAAATTTTGCAAGTTTCATCTGTAGGTACATCATCAACTGCAAATTTGGCTTGTTTAAATAATAATGACACTTAAGAGAGGAGGAGATGAATATTTTATATTCAAAACACTAGTAGAAACCATTGTGTTCATACAAGTATATTAGTAAATGTAACTGGTTTCTTATTTCAATGTGATCTCATGTTAATGAAGATTATAGTTGGGTTACAACTAGTCATCTAAATTTAAACATACAGTATCCAATATTAAAAGAGCAATTTATTTTGTTGGTAATATATTGGCAATAAGTAGAAACTTGTAAGTCTCAGTTTGTGATAGCATGGTCAAAGTAACAAAATTAACTTATCATCATGGTCTGTCTCTGCTATGAACTTTGCAACTAATGCTGCAGATAAATGAGTTCTAAAGTTGTTATCAAAGCATCTTTTCAGTTATATTTTCCCATTATTGCCCTTAACTTGTTCACTATGAAACGCAATATATGTAGCTATTTTTTGTTGTATCATTCTTGCATCTACTTTTGCAGGCGGTGGAAGTACCCAGACTCCATTTGTTGTCTTCCCCAATGAGATCGATGATGTCCCAAAACTTTCATTACCTACTTTCGGAATGGCTTCGTACAAATTCAAAGAATCAATGTGGACGCAAAATGGTGGTGTAAGTGAATATCAGCGGGCAAATTCTCTGATGCAGGCTGCAGACAAGTGGTTAAGACTGCTTCATGTGAATCAACCAGATTTCAAATTCTTCGCGTCCCATAGTGTGTACCAGAGGTGAATTTGTGAGATATCATTGCTTCAATTACTTCCCCTTGCTCTCTGAGAGAAAGATAAGTCATGAGGTTGGACTGAGATTAAATGCATCCTGAGTTCTGTTGATGATGATGACATAGGCTGCATGAGTTTTATCTCAAATTTGAAGATGTTCAAAAGAAAAATGATATACAAAATAGAAACTGAATATGAAAATAGAGGATAAAAACATGACAATATGAATGATGAATGGGAGTTCAGCAAGAGCAAGTTGAATGTACTCTACCCTGCTATTAGGTTGCTTGTAGAACTTTCTTTTATAGTTTTGTGATGAGAATAGCAAACAGGTACTAGGCTTATTTGGGATTTGCGTTTGAATATGATGTGTAACTATCTGAAATTGGGGTATCCCAGTACTGTACCAGCATTTTATTTTGTTCATTGTTAGATTGATAAAAAAATATATAGAGAGAGAAAAACTAGATTCAGATTAGTTGGCTATTCTATTGTATTGATTAATTACTTGCATGCAATTCTTCTTCATGCTTGATGCATTTTCATAAAGGCTTATTTATGAAGTGATGCAGTCCTGGAGGAAAGGTAGCGATGCAGTCCAGTCCAGTCCAGTCCAGTCCTTCTGGAGTGGAGGTAGGAGAAGAAATAGGAGCATATGTCTCCATTTGTTTGAACTTATGGGCAGAAAATCAAAATCTGTTTATAAATTTGCAATGGTGTGGATGCATAGGAGTGAATGCAGGTAAATTTGATCCAATTTGCTATGGTGGTGTCCACTCTTATTGAAAACATACCTAAAAGATCAAGGACCTAAATCTCAAACTACTACTTTGAATAACATCAATTTGATCCTTGTGCTACCGAAATTTATGTCAACCCTCAAATTGGATCCAAAAACCAAACCGCAAAGAGCATCGTAAGCTCTTTTACTATCTTACACTCCTATACTGTCTTATAATTTTATCCCAAGTATTTTATAAAATTTTGGTCAAACTCTGAAGATTTCATGTAATTTAGAGGTGATGAAATGGTTTATTTTATCTTTTACTTCTACATTGGGCTGGAGAAACCTATTTTACATCATGAGGATTTCATTGAGCTGTAAAAACTTATTTTACATCAAGAGGACTTCATTATTAGATTAGGAGATTTATTCAAAACCAAATAACTTATTAAAAAATTTTAGAATAATATATTTATTCAAAACTAAATAATTTACCTAAAAGTTCTCTAATGAATTAAAAACATAATCCGCAGATAAAGAGATAAATAAAAATAAGAACCTACTAAGTAACTAACAACGTATACTAACAACACCCCCTCAAGTTGGGTTGTAGATGTTAATCAAACCCAACTTGAAAATTAAGTGTTAAAAACGAGCTCTTGTTAGTGCCTTAGTAAAAATATCAGCAGTTTGATCTCCGGTTAGAATGTATCTCAACTCTATTATTTTGTTCTCAAACTGCTCTTTGATACAATGTTTATCAATCTCAATATGTTTTGTTTTGTCATGCTGAATAGGATCCTTTGTCATGCAGATGGCTGACTGATTGTCACAAAACAATGTTATTGGTTCTGAAAACTCCAAGAAATAATTTCCTTAACCATAGGCTTTCACAAAACCCCATAAGCTACTGATTTTAACTCTAACTCAACACTACTTCTAGACATTACAAGTTGCTTTTACTTCTCCAACTCACCAAATTTCCCCAAACAAATCACAATACCTGAACTTGACCTCCAATCTAATTGTGATCCAACCCAATCTGCATCAACCTAAATATTTAGGTCTTTGATAGTTATTTTCAGAAATTAGACCTTTTTCAGGTGCTAGTTTAAGGTATTTTAGAATTCTGTAGAGTCCATTCATGTCTTCTTCTCTTGGATCATTCATAAACTGGATCAAGACACTAATTGAATGATTAATGTCTGGTCTTGTATGAGACAAATATATCAGTTTTCCCACGATCTCTAATATCTATCTCTGTCTATAGCTGCACTGTTTTCTCCCTTGATGAATTTAACAATTTGCTCCATTAGTATCTCAACTCGTTTACAACCTAGCATTCCAGTTTCATTTAGCAAATCTAGGATATATTTCCTTTGCGGCACGCTAATTCCTTCTCTATTTTTCGTCATCTCTATTTCTAGAAAGTATCGAAGCTGTCCTAGATCTTTTATTTTAAATTCGGCAGCTAAATACTCTTTTAGATGTTGTATTTCTTCTTCACTATTCCCTGTTATTACTATGTCATCAACATAGACACTCACAACTGTTATTTTTCCATTTGGTAGATGCCTCGTAAATAGAGTATGGTCTGCATTACTTTGCTGATATCCAACAGCTAAGATAGTCTTTTCAAATTTGTATACTTCTTCATGTTTTGTTTTTTGATCTAAACCCACTGGACTTCCATGTAGACTTTCTCTACAAGTACACCATTTAGGAATGCGTTTTCTTACATTCATCTGATGTAACTTCCAATCCAAGTTAGCTGCCAAGGACAATAGAATCCTAGTTGTATTTAATTTACCTACTAGAGCAAATGTCTCCTTGTAGTCCAAGACATACGATTGTGTGAATCCCTTAGCCACTAGTCTTACTTTGTACCTTTCCACACTACCATCAGCTCATCTCTATATGGTAAATACCCATGTAGACCTTACAGTTTTCTTTCCTACTGGCAATTGAATTATCCTCCATGTTCCATTCTTTCTAGTGTTGTTAATTCCTCATTTACTGCTTTTCTCCAACATTTATCCTCTAGAGCTTCATATACTATTTTTGGAGTATTTTCCTCTGAGAGATTCATAGTAAATGCTTTGAATTTTCCAAACAGTTTCTCATATAACACATAATCTCCAATTGAATATCTAGGGCGATTTCTACATGATCTGATCCCTTTTCTTTTTGCAATTGGTAGATCAAGCTTTGCACTTTTCATAGTGACTGCTGGTTTATCAATGATTACTGGTTCATCACTTTGTTCTACCTCCGGTATCAGTAACCTGGTAACAATTTTCTGTCTCCAAATCAGTAACTTGGTGACTAATTTCTACTGCTTTTGTTCTAGAAAATTGGTCATCTGTTATGGTCTCTTGGTCATGTTGAGGCAACAGTCCTGACTTATCATTTTGAGTTTTCTGTTTGCGGCGATAGACAATTGGACAACTTTCCGTCTTCTGTTTGCCGCATTTTTCCTCTCCAAACTCTATTATTGGTTTGTGTAAGGTCAGTGTTTGGGTCCGTAGTGTTTATGTCGTCACTCTCAGGTTTTATATTTATTGTTGGATTTCTACCTACAATAGAAAACTCAGGATCACTCTTTCCTTGCTTAAATAAAATGATTGGTTTTCAAAAAAATTTGACATCCATTAAGACATAAAATCTTCTTTTCTCAGGGAAGTAGCATTTATATCCCTTTTGATTTTCTGAATATCCTAAGAATATGCACTTGATAGTTTTAAGATCTAATTTACTCCTGAATTGGGCATTTATGTGGACAAATGCAACGCATTCAAACACTTTTACAGGAAGTTTTGAGATTAATCTACCATGAGGATAAGCTGTCTGTAGTGTATAAAGAGGAGTTTTAAAATCTAAGATTCTAGGGGATAGACTATTGATAAGATAAGTTGCAGTTAAGACTGCTTCACCACAGAAATTCTTTGGAACATTGTTTTCAATAAGGAGACTCCTACCAACTTCTAACAAGAGTCTATTCTTCCTTTTGGACACCCCATTTTGCTGGGGTGTGTCTAAACATAATCTTTGATTAATAATTCCTACAGAATTAAAATATTCCTTTTGGTTGTCGGTTATAAGACCTTGATTTTTATTTAAAATTGAGTCACAATCGTTTGATAATTTTTTTTGAATATTTGGGTTGCTTTTGATTTTTATTTCATGAGATATACCTACGTAACCCTAGTATGATCATCTATGAAGGATATGAACTATCTAGAACCAGACAAATTTCTAATCCTTGTCGGTCCCAAACGTCACTGTGAATCATTGAGAAAAGTTGTATTTGAACATATGAATGAGAATGATATGTATTTCTAGTGTGTGGATAACATGCAAGTGTTATAATTGAAAGAATATTTTATTTTATTAATACCCAAAGAAGGAAATAACTTTTCTAAATACAATAAACTAGGATGTCATAACCTTAGATGTCATAAATTAATTGCATCTTTATTTGGAAAACCAACTTGTAGTCTTAACTTCTGTTTTGCTGCTAATTGTCTATTACAACTAGCTTTCCCTTTAGAAAATAGAGCCCGAAATAGTTCCTAGTATGACCAATCGTCCTCCTAGATTTTCGGTCCAGAAACAAGCAATTTTCATTAGAAAAACTTACTCATAATGATTGTTTCTCTATTATTTTACTGACGGATAATAGATTGCAAGCTAAATTCGTATATTACTGATTCCAGATATATGTCTTCACTAAGTACTTCTTTTCCAACTCCACATATTTTAGACAAAAATCCATTGGCTATTCTTATGTTAATATCATCTTTTATTTCCCAGTACTTGGAAAATAAAGTGATATCACCTGTCATGTGGTCTGACGCACCCGAGTCGACTATCCAATTTTTTGCATAATCTGTTCCTGTTGCTAAAGAGTAAGAAATATTACCTTTATGTGCTACAGTACCACTTCCAATGACAGTAGTTGATCCAACTCCAGGAGTATTTTTGGGCACCAATTGTTGAATTATATCATACAGCTCTTTGTTTGTAGCTTCTAAACTTCTTGTTTCTGATGGGAACTCAACCTGGTTAGCAAATCCTTTTCTTGGCAGATTTTGCCTCCTTGGTTTCTAGTCAGCTGGTTTCCATGCAAGTACCAACATTTGTCTTTCATGTGCCCCGGTTTATTACAGTGTTCACACCAAGGTCTCTTATTTCTCCTCTACTGAGTGTCAGGAGCATGTGCTCCACAGGCCACCAATGTTGAGTCTTCAATACTAACTACACCTGCACCTTGCTTTGAGTGATCACCCATCATAATCCGTCTTCTACTTTCCTCTATTTTCATATCAACAAAGACCATTCTCACCTTCGGTATCGGTTTAGTAGCAAGGATTCTGCCACGAATATCATCTAGTTTCTTTTTTAAGTCCATATAAGAACTTAAATACTCTTTTTTCCTCCATTATATCTCGATGCTTCTGCCTATCTTCAACACATTTCCACTCTGTGTTGTCAAATAAATCTAGTTGCTGCTAAAGATTTGCTAAAGTACTATAGTATTGAGTCACTGACATTCCTTCTTGTTTGAGATCATGAATTATTCCTTCAATACTGAATATCTTCACCTTATTGTCCTCATTCAAATAACTCTCCTTAACTGCTTCCCAAATCTGAACAACACTTTTGTGTAAGAGATAGTGTTGACTTATCTCTAGTGTCATTGAATTGACCAACCAGGACATAACCATATTGTTTTCTGCATCTCACTTCTTATACTTAGCAGAGTTCTTATCCATTGGAGGCTGAAAATCATGAGCAAGGTACTCAGCTTTACCTTTTCCGCTAATAAACATGCGGACAGACAACGACCACTGGATGTAATTGTGATAGTTAGTTTGTGGATTGTGATAGGCATACTTGGGACAGTGTTTGGTGTTTTAGATGAAGTTCCTCCCACTACCAGTATGGGAGGATTTTAACTCTTGAGGAGGCATCGGTGGTTTTGGAAGTCACAATGTTGGTTATTGTACGCTTTGATACCATGTAGATTTTAGATAATTTATAGGTGAAGAAATTGTTTATTTCTGAATAACTTTTACTTCTACCTTGAGTAGAAGTTATATAGGTGCAGAGACTTATTTTACATTAAGTAGAACTTCATCATTAGATTAATAGTTTATTCAAAACCAAATAACTTACCTAAAAACTCCCTAATAAATTAAAAATATAATCTGCATATAAAGAGATAAATAAAAATAAGTAACCTACTAAGTAACCAACAATGTATACTAACAACACTCCGTTCATATTTAATTTTTTTAATTATCGAGGTGAGCTTCTGAATCATTTCTAAAATTCGATTTTAAGTTGCACAGAAATGAAAACGTTTTTAATTTTGGAGATCGAAACGGAAACGAAAAATGAAAACTTTAAAAAATGGATACGGGGATCGTTAATAAAAAAATAATTTATATTATTATTGGAAAGAGTCTTATAAAGTAGAAGAATAACATGTTGAAGATAATTTGAATAATAGAAGAGAATTTGAATGATGACTAAAGTAATTTTTTTTTGTAAGGTTTGATTTTGTTTATTAATTAAGTAAATGAACCATGAAAGATTGAATTAAGTTTTTGATCCTTTAAAAAATTGGTTTTTATTTTATGAGTCTTTTCAAACCATACTACCCTTATAATTAAAAAACTAAATTTAATAATTAAAACAATGAAATTAAAGATGCAAATACCAAATTTCTCCTCTATGAAAATAATAAATTACCTAAATGCCTATATATATAGCATTAATTTCAAAACCTATACCACCCAACAACCCAAACCGATTTCATCACCTCTTAACCTCCCAAGCCGATATCATCCACTCACTCCATTACTTCATCTACATCTTCTTCTTCCAATAGAGATTTCTTTCAAGCTTTGAAAGTTACATCTTGAGGTTAGTGTAATTTATAACTACCTCATTATTCCATTCTTTCCATATTCACATGTACAAAAAATGATTGTAAGTTGATTTTTAGGATTTTTTTGGTTGAAATTTGGTTGTTAGGGATTAGTTTGGTGATTGAGTTTTGTTATTGGTTGATCAAGGAGTAATTAAGATTTCATTAAGTGAGTTAATATGGTTCTAGTGGTGGATTTAAATATAGGAAGATATGGTAGGAATAGTCTTGTAGTGATATGTTGGATTTAGGTTATAATGAATAATAGTGTGAAGTTCTTTAGCATAAAAGCACTAATTAAGTCTTCATTTAGTTATTTAATGGTGTATGTGGGGAAAGTGAAAATTAGGTGAAAGAAATGATATTTAAAGGAATTGATATATGATGTTTTCTGGGCATTGGGGGTATTTTGTTTAGTTGATGATATTGAAATTGTTAAAGTGGTTCTCATAGAAGAATTTATTTTATGATTTCTATTGTGATTAAATTGTTGGATTTGAGTTGTGAATAATAAATGGGAAGTGTTGGTATTATGTTTTATTACGATGAAGTTTGGGATGGTAGCAATTATATGGGTAGTATTGCATTTGGTGCAATGTGTAGGAATGACGTGTCACTGAAAAAAATATTGGATAAAGCTGCGACTAAGAGGGGTATTGATATGAATAAGTTTGATGTGCGACTATATACCCTTGTAAATAGGTGGGGCGTGTGGATTACAAGGATATAAATAAATGATGAGGATTGTATGGGTTATGTGATGTCTCATGAGCCCATTGATATGTTTGTTGAATTTTTGGAAAAGAATATTGGTCAACTAACTTTGGTTAATGTAAATGAGTTGAATCAGAACATCCATGGGGATGCTATATGTTGCAAGAAGTTGACACCAATAGGGAGACAAATTTAAATTTAAATATAGAATTTGGTGATGGTGACGATCTTCGGGCGATGAACCAAGCCCAAACGAAACATGGTGATGAGGAATCATTTTTGCCATTGGATTATGATGATGGTGATGGGGATAATAGTACGAGGAAGGATGGTGATGGGGATAATGGTACGAGGAAGGATGGTGATGAGGGAATAAGCGATACGGACGACTATATATATATATATATATATATATATATAACACTTGTGTTTGTTGTTTTAGACTCAATTAAAAATTAAGTTATGAAAACCTAAAAAAAAAACATTCTAACAAGTAAAGATTTTAATATGTTTTTATTACAATAAACAAAAATATACATAGACACATCATAAATATGTGTGGTTGGTTGGAATGTTGGAACAATAAAAGATTTTCATATTAATTGCATTTTACTTTGATTGGTTGCATTTTATTTTTATAAAATATATAAAATAATAATAATTATTTTTTTTAAAATAATGCGATTCAATTTGGTCGGACCTTAGAATCCTGAACCCTTTATGAGGCCTATTCAATGTCTGGTCCGGTTTTAAAAATATTGCATAGGAGACAATCACAGAGATTGACACTTATATATACAAAAATGAATCTCAGGTGGTGTCTGACACCACATGTTAACAAAACAGGTTCTGCATATTTTCATGTTGTCCTGATTATTGTTGCTACTGAGGACGTGTCTATAAACTTTATACCACATTAGAATAACACTTGGCATTATCACTGTTAAATATCTAAAATTTCAATGTTGTTATGGTGGTTCTATAAATTTGACACCACCTAAGAAAAATGAAGTGGGTAAACGAATAGAAATTGTAAGAATTTAAATACCCTGTTAACAAATTATGTTCTGCATATTTTTGTGTTGTCAAGATTATAGTTGCTACCATGGACATAGCTAGGAAATTTTGCTAGGGCAGACTAGAAACTTTTCGAAAATTTTGACAGAGTTTTCTTTGTTTATATAACATCCCACTAATTCAATTCACACCTGTATCAATAATAATTCAAGTGACCATTTAAAAAAAAAATATTCACATATAACATAACATTTTCAACATCACAACATCACAAGCATATCAATATAAAAAATAGGTAATTCAATATATTCAATAGAAACATACTTGGTACATTTAGTACACTACTAAGTAAGATGAATTCTTCGATTTTTCAAGATATCAAACTTATCGATGATGACTTCCGAATCAATAGCTTCTGTAATATCTCTTTCAATGTAAGTAACCATTGAGTTTGTCAGAAATTCACTTTCCATCTTATTCTGAAGTGACGTTTTGATAAGTTTCATAGCTGAAAATGCTCGTTCCGTTGTTGCAGTAGAAATGGGAAGAGTAAAAACTAAACGAATCAATCTGTAATAAATTGAATAAACATGTTAAATAAGTTTTAAAATATATGGAATAAAGAAAATAAATATTTACCCGTCGACTAAAAAATAGTGAATTGACTTTCTTGTTTGAACAAGTACTTGCAGCAATTCTGAAAGAGACGAAATGTTAGGAAACCTTGGTTGATGAACTATATGAAACTTGAAATGCTCCAATTGTCTTCTTAATTCTTCTAACTCATCACCTATAAAGTCTTCAGGATAGAACACCTTAGCAAAAATGTAAATATCATCCACTTTAAATGATTTAAATCCATCACAAGGATTTAAAGCCTTACACAATAAAAGAAGATTCATGACTTCATTTGAAAACCTAGTCTCCAACTCCACTGTTTGAAAGTCTATTACAACATTAAATATATTATAATGATAATGATGCTCTACTGTAATATTGTACTTATGTTGACAAGAATACCTTGTACCTTCCATATAATGCCTATTCTTATTAGGCACATCAACATTATGCTTCTGACAAAAAGATTCAACACTTGCCAAAAAGTCATCCCAATTATCTCTTAACTCCTGCAACAATTGCTTAGTACTTGACATTAAAGCCAATGCATTTATAATATCTTGAGATTTCACTTGTAATGCTTTACATAACATGTCTGAAATTCCTAAAACTCTATAAAATAGTAGTAAGATGAAAATAAAATCAAATGTCTTCATCTCTTTATATGCATCTTTTGCCTCACCTCGAATGTTGCAATTCAATCCATTTTCAATGAGTTCTTCAATAAGGTTACAAGTTGAACCAAATATATCAATCACACTTTTAATTGATTTAAAAATGTGAACTCCAACGAGGGTAGAGTAAATGAGTGAATAGGTAGGTGGAGGGTGTGTGGATGGGGACCAAAGGGAAGAAGATGAACAGATGAAAAAAACCAAAAATAAAAGTACAGAGAAGTTCAATTGAGTAAATGAGTGAATAGGTAGGTGGAGGGTAGTTAACAATCATGTTACAATTTAGTGAAGTTTTTTTTTTATTATAAATTTTATTTAGGCTTTTATATAATTACATTCAATATAAGGATTTTTTTTTTTTTTTACAATTTTCTAGGGTGGGCTTAAGCCCACCCTATCCCACTGCTAGGCTACGTCCCTGGTTGCTACTAAGGAGGTGTTTATAAACTTGACATCACTTGAGAATAATACATGACATTATCCCTATTAAATATACAAAATTTCAATGTTGTTATGGTGGTGTCTATAAACTTGACACCACCTGAGGAAAATGAAGTGTGTGAACATACAGAAAAGGTAGGATTTAAAATACTGCTCAAGTAGTGTCAACAAACTTGACACACCTGAAGAAAACAAAACCTTATGAAAGTCAGTTCTAAAGACAACATACATTACTATTTAGCTTCATCACATGATGAAGACAAGTACTTAATGGAAAGAAAAATTCATAACATAATTCATTCATTAGATACTACCTTACATAGTTAGGGCAAATGTTTGTGCAACTATTTTCCTTGTCATATAAGATATATTGTAGGGCATTACATCAGGTACAAAAAAAATTGAGTCAAGTAGTTATCAATAAGTACATAAAACTCAAGTTTGGATAATGTGCCTTACCCTACCGCAGGGTTCGCAATGCATTACTCGACGCCTTTTTGACTATAAACCAGAGTCGCTACCTTGTGCAATTGTATTGCCAGCCGATGAGTGCATAGTCATGTTTAGACAATTTTCCATCGTATACCCTTCTATTGCACATTTGGCACAAGTTATTAGGGGGCTTCGACATTCATCATTAGTGTGGTCCAAACTGCCACAATTACCACAAATCAAAGGTGGATTCCTGCAAGTGATTCGAGAATGTCCTAATAACCCAAAAATTTCACATTTCTTTCTCCAATGATACTCACTTGCAAAAGGTATACGTTTATCCTTCGAACAATCTTCTTGTTTCTCCATCAACTAGGAAGTACTACCTTCCTCGCAGCAGCATCGGCTTCCAACCATGCAGCTTTATCAGGCACCAGTATTATAAGTCGCGAATAAGGTCCCTGTAGGTACTCCTTACTGTAGTACTGATGGCACAAGTGACTTATGCATACATGTGAGAACCTGTGAAAATATAACAAATTAGTTAATGTATTATATAATGTCAAGAAAGCCATAAATTTTGGACGTGTAGACAATTCAACCTCGCATATTCCATAACATGAAAACACAACAACTCGTCCATATCCCACCTATGACACGTGGAAGTCTTCGCCTTGACATTTATTATGCCAACACCTAGATGCTTATTTGTGACTTGGTACTTGACGATGTCTTCAATTGGATATACATTGCATTTCGCAATATGTTATTCCCAATGTGCAATGTGTGTCTTAATCGCATTCGTCATCGCATAGCAATATCATCAATAATCTTGCAAACATATGGTCACTATGAGTTCATGCACTAGACACACCAAGAAATCAACAACATTTCATACTCACTAAACTACATTTAAAATTTAATGCACAGTTTAACAAATCATATTTTATTATATAACTTACGCATCATGTTATGTAGGTATGAGCCTGTGATGCACATAATGGACAACCCATATGCCGCCCTTCCAAATTGGCCTTACACCCCCTCGATTTGTAGAATATTGTCTCCTTCAACAACCTAGGTACGATATAGGAAATACATGCACATTTATCGGACAACGCAATATCCGAGTTTATATCTGCCATAGGATCGATTATACGACATGCTCATTGTGCAAATCCAATATGACACTAATCTAGTGACTTCCAGAAACATTTCCTGGAAAAATGACCTGCAAACAACAATCTCTAAACATTAAAAATAATCATATGCTAAAATCAACAATAGCTTCATCATTGTTTGAGTAACTCACGTATGATAAATCCTCTTAAGGCGGACATGTGTCCTCCTCATTGCCATTCTCAAGATAACGCTTTACAGATATTTGTCTCCTTCGAAAGATTCTAGTCCATTTTTACTCGTTAAACAATCATCAAACACACTAGATAACCTTAGGAAGAAAGTACTTTCAAGCACATCTATTGAATCGAAATTAACACCATTTAGGTCCCGCTTCAAGACAATCACAAACATGTTAATGTCGTCGTCCCTGAACCATTCAAACACATCTAGTAAAGCTTTCAACCTCTTCGGATTAAGGCGTATGTTTTCAGAGATAGACCTCCTGCATATTATGAAAAAAAAGGACCATGAAACATTACTAGCATAATGAATCAAAGTTATTAACTAAAGAACTGCATTATATCTACTTACCTGAATACACTATTGCCACTCAAGTAGTCTGCCAGTAACGGTGGTTCTTCGACATGTGTTCTAGCCCTTGTACGCATAAGCAATGGAATGGCATTACTAACCAGATCATCTAACTTCCATTCCCGAATAGGTACATTATTGGACGATCACTCATAAACAATTCTACTCATTTTAGGAGCAAATTTTTTACCCATCACCTTGATTCTTCATCTGTATCATTTGAAGTCACTAGTTCATTTTGCTTCCTTGTAATCCTTATAAGAACTCCCTCATCAATAGCTGGGTACAGTACTAAAGGTCCTCGGACTTCCAGTAGCACTGTCAAAATGGGCTTAAAGCTCGCGGGTACCCGTGCCCGCCCGCATTTTTTGCGGTACGGGCATGTAATTTAAAAGACCCGCGGACATGAGCTACCCGCGGGAATGCCCGTACCCGCACGGGACAATCATGAGCTACCCGCGGGCATGCCCGCATTTAAATATAAAAATATACGTGTTTTAAAATTTATTTTGGATCTTATTTTTATCTTTGTTTGTGTGTTGATAGTTACTTCAATTTTTAATATTTTTTATTATTATTATTTTGTAGATGGAATCTTTAATTATAATATTATGTTTATGTTTGTTTGAGCATTTTGAAATACATTAGTATGTTTGTGCAACTTAATGAGTTTACTTTGCTTGTATAGTTAATTATTTGTTTATGTGGATCTTGTTTTCTGTAAAATGAGTTGTTGTTAGTTTTGAAGTTCTTTTTAAGATCTTTTACTTCATGTTTTATTTCTATATTCTTCCGTGTTTTCGATATAACACAATCGGCTCCAGATATCCTATATAATAAAATCATTTTAGCCGCGAAATGGAAAGGCAAAGAGTTTATTCAACTAATGTCAACGACATTTTACTAATACAAATATCAAATTTGTACTAACTTGTAAAAAAATGAACATAATGTGCTGTGCAAAAGTTCATACGTAAATTTCATAACTTACCAAAATTATCAGCCGGAAAAAAATTACGGGCATGCCCGTACCCGCCCGCAAGCCCTCATGGACGGGCACGGGCATGAAAATGATGCCCATTAGAAAGTGGGCTTTTAGAGGCCCGTGCCCGCATAAAGCCCGTACCTGCACGGGTACGGGCACGGGCAGGGCCGGGCAGCCCGTTTGACAGTGCTAACTTCCAGGCGGTTTTTCTTTTGGGCAGCTTCTCAAGGAAGACTCCAGAAGATGTTAATAGTAAATGACAGGCTTGATTTCTTCCCACCTGTCTTTTTTCCCTTTCGACCATTTCTTGCATATGGAAATTTCCTATAGGTTGACTTCTTTCCTAAGTCTATGAATTCTCATTGGACTTAATAGCTATACTCAACATATAATATAAGAGTGAGCATGTAAACAAATGAAAACAATCTTAGTAGCATACAAAACTAATGAAGTATGACATACCTCAGTAGCTATCTCATTAACAGCTCTGGTGCCATTATTGTCATTTACATTATCAAATTTTCAATCTTTAGATTCTGACACTGCTTAAGTTTAACCTCTAGTTTTCCTTCAACTTTTTCATGTACAACATTTTTCCTTTTCCTCCTATACACCCTCATATCCTCACTACTAACTGATTCTTTAAATTTGATGTCTTCCTCCTTTTCAGCCTCATCATGATATTCGACTTTGATCTTTGTACCAAATTCATCAATTTGGAACTTTCTCTTCACCCCCGGATTCTATTCAACCTCATTTGCCTTGCAACCTACTTCTTCAGTATCCTCATTAGCTTTCCTTTCTACATCGATAAATGCATAATCCTTGCAGCCATCTATTTCCGTCTCACAAGCATTTTCATTCAAGTCTAATGATGGAAGAGGCTCTCTCATGACCCCTAGACCAGATTGGCCAACTTTTACTGTAGGAGAATTATTGCCTTTACTACAATCTTGCCTCTCAAATCCTACATGATGACTATTTTGCATAACTATTTGTTTTACCATGCTAGCTATAGTCTCCACTTCTTCTGCTGCTTGAGAAACACCAACATCTTTACCATGGTATACTCTTTCTACTTAATTTAATCTATCTTGAAATTGAGTGTATGAAGATCCAACTATTCCAGCATTTTCCTCCAGTCTTTGCAATCTTAACTGATTACCAACTTCAGTGGCAAATTATATTCTATGAAACTCTCTTGTTCTTTATTCCACTGCAATTATACCTTCCATCTCTCATCTTATTCTCTCTTCCACTCCTGTACTTATTTCCACTGCTCACAACAATCATTTTCCTCCTTCCCAACCTAATTTTGTTTAACAACTTCAATAATAATGCTATAAAATAGACCACATTCAGCAATAAATCAACTTACCAAGTCCAATAATTTAAGTAAATTTACCTGCCCGTCACCAAAATCCGATATAGCAGATGATTTGCTGCCCTATTTTGAACGATTTATGGAATACGATATTTGTCGGTCTTTTAAATCACCAGCCACCAATGGCTCCCAATCACTAATAGGTTATTCTTCTACAACATCCTCTCCAAAATTGTTTAGATCAATTCTCATTTTTGCATTGGCTAAATAATGCTTCAAATACCAATTTCTTTTCTCTTTGTCGCACGGTTCGAGTGTTCGATCAACCCTAACCTAAAACATCCTGGACATTAGTAGATACACTTAAAAATACTATTGCAAACATAACAAATACTATACATGACTTACCTGTATAACTTCATCAAAGTCCTTCCAACCAATATCATCCATTGACCATCTCAAACACCTTGGTTCTGCTACAGGAATCCTATTCAATTCCCTAACCTTTAGTATTTGCCTCATATGAGGGAAAGTTTCAACCAACCACCATTGAAACAAAACAAGTCACTTATCACTAAAGAAAATTGCTACTAAGAATAAACAATTTATAAACAACTTACCATAAACGCAAATAAGCAACCTCCTCTTGTTGTCCTTCCCCTGAGTGGATTATCCAATAGATCTTGGGTCATCAAACTCTTCAGCTTAGTAAGTGTATTTGATCATGAAAATCTTTTGAATTGGTACATATCATCTACCAAAAACCACACCATATTGGAAACCACTCTATTCTTCCTATAACCTTGTAAAACAATATGCACTGTCACTACCATAATAATTTTTCAACATCTTTAATGTCCAATCTTCTTCTCCCCAACAAGTTCATAAATTGATTAACCTTTACGAGTCCCTGTCTCTGAGGTCAGAGTCTGCTACATATATTACCTCTTGGGAGTGTTTGCTTCCCCAACTATAAATCTGACTTTCATACCTTGTGTCAAATCTCAAACCGGTTACCAGTGCAAACTCCTGTTTTCTAAATCTGTGAAGAGCACCATCAACTTTAAACCATAATTTATCTAAATATTAATTTTCCACTACTACTTTGGTTGCAAGAACCCTTAAAAGTAATTTCCCGTGGAAAACCTGGTCTTTATCACTAGATCCACCAGTTCGAAAATCTGTTAAAAATGAGACTTCTTATTGAAACTTTGCATACTTTATCTACAAACTGGTCCATTCAACACTACAAGCTCATTAAGCCTGCAGATGTTGTTTACCTTCTACTTGATAATCACTCTAGGTTCTTCCCATCCATATGTAAGTTTTATATTTCCCTGAAAATAATTCGTAAATAAAACTAAAAAATCTTAGCTATAAACCAAACAAACACCTTAATGAAATACAATGATTTATCCAGATCTAATTAATATATCTTACTTGTTCTTCAGTCAGCTTGACATAGTCCGCTATATCGATAAGTACAGCCTGAATGAGGAGCATTAACATTCAACATGTCACAGAAGATGTTATTAAATATCATTTATTAATCAAATAATCACCTAAACATTTGCAGCTATTATGATACATCCAAATGTGTATAAAGTGAAATTCACTCTCTCAACATCATACACAACTCATATTATTCAAGCAATAAAATTCAGTCAAATGCATTTCACTAGGAGTTCACAATTACAACACCACCCAATCTTCCTACCATTGCATCTATGAAAAACAAACTATGTGTTTCAGAATGATTTCAAATTCTAATGGCCACGTAGAACACATACAAGTCCAGAAAGGATTTACAGACATACGTAAATTCACAACTAGTTCATATTTTTAAAACCACCTCAAATACATTCCATTACCACAAAGAACTACATTTAATCAATTTCAACATCAGGACAAATCCTAACCAACACAAAAACTAAGTTACACATGGAGTTCATATTCTAACACCACTACATGTAGAATTATACCTTGTAGAGCAATTTACACTGAATAGTCACTACAGCGCAATATGAAAAACCAAATCCATCTAACACACATCAATACAACAGAACTTACCTTTAAATTAGAATTACCAAAACCCACATCATCAAATACAGTTCATATTACATTCTACATTTCTCCTCGACAGAAGCTTGTGAAACTGCAGCACAACCATTTCCAAATCCCAAATCAGATAAGCAAGTTAATAATGTTTTTGCAATTTATTTGAAAAAAGGGAGGAGATATTACCTGCAATTGAACCTACATAATGCGGTCTTCACCAAAACCTAAATAACAATTCTCGTCGCTGATGGCAAATTCTTACTTTTCATTGACCATTATGCTAAAAATCTATCCGTTGTTGTGGAAGAGTATATTTGTTTGATTTGCTGAAAGGTTAAATTAATCATTGAATAAAATAATTTGTTTTTTCTCAAAATTTAATATATATTAATATCATTATTATTATTATTATTATTATTATTATTATTATTATTATTATTATTATGTGTTCGGAAGGATAAATGGGAATGCTGACCAAAACTAAATTTTACTTGCTCATATAATGAAAACTATATTTTAGTTTATTTGAAAACTTTATTTCTTAAATGAAATTATGGATGATTTTTCTATAAATAAATACTCTCTCTGTCCCACTAATGTTACAACATTTGCTTTTTACATATTTACCCATGTATAATTTCAATTGTAAATATCTTTAATTATATACGACTAAAAATTATGGTAATTTTATATTTATAAAATAGACAATAAAACGAATAAAATAAGATCTCACTTAATTTTTTTCAATACATAAATCACATGTGAAATAAAAGTAGTTGATGAATAGTGTATTAAACTCTAACGTCCCAATTAATATGGGACGGAGGAGTAAATAAAGTTCTTTATCCGTGCTGTATTACATCATTTGAATAGAAGAATTGAGTTAAGGAAATAATATACTCTGAGTAGGGACGAAAATTTTAGCCCTGACCCGCGGACCTGCCCTACTCCAAGGTGCTCGCCCCACCCCAGTAACGGAGCTGGCATAGAACTATTGGGGGGCCAAAATAAAAGTGTAATATGACATTAGAAAGATTTGAACCTTCAACCTCGTAGCTTAACCCTACCTACTTTACCAACTAAGCCATCATTCAACTTAATTTTAAGAATGCATTAGTAATATATATAAAGATATTTAATGAGTGGGGGGGCCATGGCACCTGCCAGCCCCCCCTAACTCCGTCCCTGCCCCACCCTTCCCCGTGTTCGCCCTATCATGTTAATTATTTTTTAAATTTTTTTATTTAGATCATTTATCTTTATCCCTAATTTTTTAAAATAATTTTAATTTACTATCGGTATTAGACATAATATAATTATATCTAAATAAATTTAATTTTTGTAGCATGTAAATAATATTAAAAATTAGTTATTTTCATTAATATTGATAATATTGAAGCAATTTTATTAAATAAAAAATTAATTGAATATCAAATAATATAATAAATTAATAATTATTATTAAATTATTTATTTTTCAAACTCAAATATTGTTGTAAGATGAAAAATATAATTTTTAACAAAATAGGGACAACATAAAATATAATTTAAATACTTTTTTTAGGGTAAAATAAGTTCCCGCAGGGTAGGGTAAGTCCCTGCAGGGTAAGTTACCGGTCAAGACTCTCTCCGCATTACAGGACAGGACGGGTCAGACCTGTCTGCAGCCATGTCCAATATCTCAAATACCTGCCCGGTGTCATTCCTAGCTCCCGCCAGTGTTTTAATTATATTTTTTAATTAAAAAAAAAAAACCAATATTCTTTACTCAATTCTTAAACATCATGATTTCTCTGCAAAAGTTAATTAAAATTAATAAAAAAATATATAGGAAAAATAAAATAAATATAGAAGATATGAGATGAGCTCAGCGGAGCAGGAAAGGCCGACAAAATCAAATCCGCAGGAACTCAAAAACCCAAAACCCTAAAATTGAATCCTCCAACGATGAGACGGTCTCTCTTTCGAACAGTGAATCTCTACTCACGCAATCTCCTTCTATCTCGCCATCCTAAGCACATTCCGAACGCTAATCCATCGCTTGCTGCTTTCACTCGGTTACCTCCTCTCAGATTCTTCTCATCCGATTTCTCCTCTTCTAATGAACCTGCTGCTGAATCTTCTGTGTCACTGCAAACCCAGAAGAATGATGTTTCCGTTGATGTCGAGGATGTCAGTAACCAAGGTATTACAATTTCACCATTTTCAAAATCACATTTTGATTAAGGGCTCCTCATTCTTACAGCTGTATGTGTATGCTGCAATATTTGTTTGGAATTACAGAGCTAAAGACGCGAATAGAAAAGTACTTCCAAGGTGATGAGGAGGCTCTTCCATCGATTATGGAAGCAATATTGCAGAGGAAGTTGGCTGGGAAGCATGAGGAGACTGATGATGAGCTGGTTGAAGAGTTGAGGATGAAACCCCTGGATAATGTCCAGGATAATGAGTTCGAATCGGATTTTGAGGAGTTATATGAGACTGATGAAGACATTAAGGATCTATACAATGCCAAGGAATATGTTGTGAAGAAAATGGCTAAAGATAAGTGCTTTAACATGGATGACAAGAAGTGGGATGATTTGGTCAGTGAAGCTATTCAGCATGGTCATCTTAAGGACACCAAGGAATGTGAGGCTATTCTTGAGGATATGCTTAGCTGGGAGAAGCTCCTTCCAGGTGTGCATTTTGTCTTTGTATCTAGACTGGATTTGATGCTTTTATTCAGTATGCTATTTTGAATTCTTTGTTTTATCTAATGATATTTGTGGTGTCTTTTAGCTTAACTTGGTATTGGCTTGCTGATCTTTTAGGTCTAATTATGTATTTTTCAATTCTGTTGGCATAGGACAACTATCTTCCAATTGTATATTTATATTTTGAAATTCTTGGCGGTTGATTGTGTGACTACTATTCTATTGTTGAAATTCTGTGCAAATGTTAAGAAGATGAATTTAGGGGAGCAAAATGAATTATGGAATCAAACTTATGTAAGTGACTTTGATACTAAATGCTATATGTTGCAGAGCTGATGCTGTTTGACTGTTGTGTTTTTGTTATTTTGATGAGTGTAGCTGAAATGCGAAGTGATTTTCTAGTATCATTTTCACTTTGTACCTATTCTTTTATTTCATTTTTCCTGAGAATAGAAGTGTTAGTAGCTGTTGCCTGTCATTGACATAGGATGAAGTTAGTTCATTAGAAACCATTTGAGTCATGAAGCAGGAACCTTGTCTAAATTGGACTATCGGAAATGGTTGAGGAAATGTTTAGCGTTTTAATTATCATCAGAGGTGTCTGACTAAGGAACTTCAGAATAACATTGATTCAGTTTCAATACAGAAGCATATCTACCTAATACATTGATATGTCACTATTGGTTTAAGCAAGCTGTATTCGTGGGTGTAAAGATGATCTATATTTCCTTCTGAATCCATGAAATCTCTGAAGATTCTTGTTAAACCCTATATTCTAAACCTTGAAAATATTTCAGCTTTGTAATGTGATGCTTATTATATTTCAACAATTTTCTTGCAATCCAGTAGCGCAGTAATAACCATTTTCTTTTTCACTTTTAACAGTCTTTTATTGATTAATTATTCATGTGTCTTTTTCACGATGGTTGCTTCTTGAAATTTATTGATGACCGGCCCATTGTCTTATTAGATGATATAAAGAAAAAGGTGGAGGAGAAGTTCAATGAACTGGGGGATATGTGTGAAAGAGATGAGCTTGAACCTGAACAAGCATATGAGTTATTCAAAAAGTTTGAGGATGAGTTAGTCGCTGAACATATGAAAAATACTGAAGCAGAGGTGCCAACATTTGATTTATCAGATGTTCCAGACAATAAAAAGGATATTGATGATCCACCGGGGGAAGGCCCAATCCTTAGATGGCAAACACGTTTAGTCTTGGCTCCTGGTGGTGATGCATGGCATCCCAAGAACAGAAAAGTAAAAATGTCTATTACAGTGAAAGAGCTTGGGCTTTCAAAATATCAGTACAGACGGCTGAGAGAACTGGTTGGGAAACGGTATCATCCTGGCAAAGATGAGCTCACCATCACTAGTGAGAGGTAAAGTCCTTGCTTATTTTAATTCTGTAGCGATTTATATTTGAAGGTTAAATTGCTATTGCTGATTTTTCAAAAACCTGGTTGTGTAAACTCTTAACATTATTAAAACAACATCTTAATCATCTTTAGAGTGCAGCAAAATCAGAAACAGTTGCTTTTCTTTATATTTTACAAAATGGTTATGAGCTTTACTTGATCTATATGATTAGCACTTGAAAACTGGAAAGTGGTGTATATTGTTTAGAGTTTTCTTTGTAATTCAGCAACTAGCATTTTACATGATTGATAGAGGAAATTGTCGGTCATTGTTTTAGGTTTCAATGTTAAGGGGGAAAGAATTTTATCAGATATTGCTCACCTATCTTATATATGTGCTTTGAGCCATGATTCTATTTATATACACAGAATTAGAACAATGATGTGAAAATGTACATTTTCAGGTTTGAACATAGAGAAGAAAATAGGAAGGATTGCCTTAGGACTCTCTATTCCCTTATTGAGGAAGCTGGGAAAGCAAACAAGATGGTTGAGGATGCTAGGACTTCGTATGTCAAGGACAGACTCCGAGCCAATCCAGCATTTATGGAACGTCTGCGTGCCAAAACAATGAGATTGCAAGCGTCAAACTCTGTCCAAGCATAAGATTTTGAAAACCAACCACTGACTCCTAAATCTAGTTTATATGAGCTTATGTTTTCATTTGCTTACTCTGTTTAGGCAATTTTACAAAGGTGAGTCTACAGCTGATTTTTAGCAATACCTCAGTTTCATTTAGTGCTCAAAATGATCTCGTTTTTCCAGTTTGAGAAATCTGGTTGATAGTGTGAGTTCTGTGTGTGCCTGAAGGACCAAGTAGTCCGATTTAGTTTAAAATCATAATAATCTGAAACATTATAAATCTGGCCATATATGCTCTGATCGCTGTTAACAGGAGCCTTTTCATTTGGCAAAGTTTTTTTTCGGCTGTGTTCGACAATGAAAGGTACTGTAACTTTTGATAATGTATATGAGGACAGTTTTTAAGTTTTGCTGGCTTCAATATTGAGTGATTAAGTTTATGGAAAGATAAAATTCCTTGCTTTAAGATTGTTGCATTTACTTGATGAAAATGAAAACAAGTGTGAAGCAAGCAGTGGAAAATTTCAAGACTCCATTTGTTGTCTTAACCAATGAGATCAACCATGTTAGAAATTGGTGGACAAAGTTCCTTATGAATCACATCACATGTGAAAAGTATCAAAAATGTATTTCCCAAGTTAGGCGATAAGTTACTTACATTAGGACCAGTAGAAAGAAAAGAATATGAAGCAGCATCAACTTGTATTGGAGAGGTTTACAAAATGGAACCTCCAAGTTTCTTTTACAGTGATGAAAAACAGACCTTTCATTGAATACCAACCTAAGATCAAGTACCAGGAGGTTAATGGCAGAAACTTTCATTAGAAGATGAAAGAGAAACTTTCATTAGAAGATGAAAGTGAGACCTGTTTCTTGCTGCTCCAAATGCTATGAAAAAGTTGCAGAGTTTGCTTGTAGCGTTTGTTTGTTGTGTGTTTGTTGCCCTCTTTCAGCTGTCTGGTTTTGCCTTGTGTACCCTTGCAAGGTAGTGTACAGAGCTGCGCGTTGCGCAACCCAGAAGACTTGTTGCAGTAAACGGGTTTTTGCAGCATCATATTCATCGTCTTCAGATATTGATTTGATCAATTCGACTCAGAAATCACCTTTCTGTGTGGAGCCCAGAGAAATATGCCACAGAAGAAACCAACATAGTTTGTTGTAAGGTTTCTCTGTAATAAAACATTTTTACATCTCATATTTAGATTAGAATTGAGAGGAAAGAATTAGATTGTTTAGAGTAATTAATGTTTCCATACTAATTGATGCTCCTAAACATATTTTTTTTCTCTTTGGGTTGGGTTTATGTTATACTATACTGGTCTTTAAAAAAAATTTGTAAAGAAACCAAAATAACATTGCAAAAATAAATTAATAATGTCAAGAATGGGATTCGGGCATGACCTGAAACTGGCGCCTTAGACCAACTCGGCCATCTTAACAAGTTGATGATTAATTTGACAGACATTAATTGAAAATTATAGATAGTACACACTCGCAACTAGATATTTTGGATCACAAAGAAAAGTCAAAAGGGTTACTATCTTCACTATTCATATTCAATTGAAACATCAGTTTTTAAATCTGAATGGAATCTGTCTGTCCATCAATGCGTAAAAGCATGTGCACTTTACAATTATTCACCGGAAGAAACATCAACTAAACTTGATTTCTATGCATTAAACAAGTTACAACACAATTGATCAAAGTTTTGTTGTTTTACATAGGAATAATAATAAGAAGAAGAGTAATCAAGCACCACAGCCTCCGCCGCAGGCGGCACATCCTCCACCGTAATCGGCTGCAGGAGCATCAGTAGCAGTTTTATGTTTTGAGACACCTTCAGCGCAGGAGAAGAGGACTGTTGATACCAAACAAAGAGTTAGCAAAACCACCCATAACAGCTTCCAAACACTCATCACTTCTGTCACCATCTCTCTCTTATTAATAACCAACGAAATAAATGCTTATATTTTTCTCTTCAAATCTGGACTGGTTGTGTTCCAGGCCCACCATGCAACATATTGCTTTATCAATTAAAATCTAAAATGTAATGGATAAGACAGAATATATAAAATGGATTACATATATAAACATGTCAGCTCAAACTTCACATACACATAATGGACATTTGTAAGTCAATTATTTACACAAGCATCATGGTGATGATGAGAGTTAGTTCTAGAATTTCTTCTTGTCCTTGACAGGTCCTCTGGGTATCTTATTAAGAACACTAGAGTCGAAGCTGTTGAACATTTTCCTCACTCGACGCATCGCTTTATAAGCCATTCGATCAACTTCATCTTCATATCGGTCGTACATGTACGGCAACGTCTCCAAGCTCACCAACACTAATCAACACCATATTCAAAATTTAATCAATTAATAATTAAACAACAAAACATGTATTTATATATAATTAATTCTTACCAAGGAAAAGGAGATTAACGAAGCTGAAAAACATCCCAATCACCGACAACACATATAGACCACCAATTGCCAAAAGCAGTTGGCCGATGTGTTCTCTTCCCATGGCTATACGTATCATTCTAGACACAAACCGATCGAATCTTCCACGGAAAATGGAAACCACTTCTCTAACAGTGGACTCCACTAGTTTAATTTCAGGGATTCTAGGATATTGATTCCTGGATAATCAAATCAATTAAGTATTAATATTTCAACACAAACGCAATCCAATCGGGTATATAATAATAATAATGGTATACCATTGGAAGAAATGGGCGAGCCGGGACCATACGAAAATAAGAAGCATGCAAGTCATGGAAATGTGACAAGCAAGTGTCACGAAATTGTACTCCACGACTTCAAATAGAAACCATATCAATGTCACTCCTGATAGTAACGCTGCCGACACCTTTTTGTTCCTCCATAGCAGCACATCCGCAACTGTATATATATGTACTCATTAAACATTATTATATAAATATAATGTATATGTTAGAGTGAATGAATGTGTACCTTGGCCTCCTCCAAGCACGGCGTGCAGTGCCCTTCTACGTCCGAAAAGCCTCGGGACTGGTCGGGTGTCGGGCTCGGAATCGGAAGATGATGTGTAAATTGGCATTTTGATGATGTGTTGATTGTTGATGAAATTGAAGGGTGGTTGATGTGTGTGTGTGTGGTGATATATAAGGGGATTTGGTGATTGCAATTGAGCAGAAGCAAGGAATGGCTTGAGGTTTGAATTAAGGTTACTTGGGTTTGTCTGAAATTGAATGTTTAATCAGTGAATCTAGCTTTGCAAAACGTAACGTTTGAGAGAGGAATAAATTCATTTTCTGTTAGTTTATTTATTGATTTTGAAGGTTGAGGTTGATACCTTGTTGTAAAGTTGTACAAAAAGGTTTAGGCGTTACATATTCTGGTCTTAGCTTAGTAAAGAGATTTTAAAAGTATGGTTTTATGGGTTCTTTATGTAATGTTTAAAACGGCAACTCTCTTTTATAATTTCCCGTATCGTATTGTACCACCTGCTCTTAATTTGTTTTCTTTTTTAATTTTAAAAAAATTTAAATTAATTTAAAAAATAATAAAATATTTTACATATCACGCCTTTGATAAATTTAATAGTATAAATTACATGAATGTTTATATTTATTATTTTAATAATTTATTAAAATTTAACTTTAAATTTTTATTTATGTTGATTTTAACAAGTTTTTATTTTAAAATATATATTTAAATTGTTTTATTGATGCCCATTTGTTTTTGTTTTTCATTTTTTTTTTCATTTTTTTTTTTATATTCGCTTAATAGTTAATATGCCCTTAATTAAAGGAATAAGATAGAATTTTTAATCTATTAAGATGTTATTTTTTAATCAACTTAAAATAGTTATATTGTCAATTTATAATTTCATCTTTTATTATTATTTTTTTAAAATAAAATATTTATATATCAATAATTTTATTTAGTTTTTTCATACATATATAGTATTATAATTAACATCAAAAATTTATTTTTCTACTTGTGAACTTAAATAAAAATCAATTATCCAATATGAAATATAAATTTTTATTTTATTAATCAAAATAAATAATTTATGGTATTCTATAATATATATATATATATATATATATATATATATATAAAAGACAAAAATAATGTTCATGAAAATTCAAAATCATATTTTTATTTTAGTTACCTATAAACATAAAAGTTATAATAAAAGAATTTAATATGATCAGAGTTATAATAAGAAAATTTAATATGATAAAATTTAGTATTATTTTTATTGAAATTCACCATCCAAAATATTTATCATTTCTCATAAGTTCCACAATTATATAAAAATAGAAATTATTATAATAATATAATAACATTTAAGTATAGTAAAATTTATTATTATCTTTTAAATTCATAATCTCACATGGAATGTAAAAAGATTTTATTCACCATTCATTTAAATTCAAATGAAGAAATTGTCTTAATTGTTCGTATATAAAATTAATTAATTTCCTTTTTTTTTTTTTAATATTCAACACATTAAGTGTTACCTTAAAAAAAATATTTTTTTTAATCTCATATATATATATATATATATATATATATATTCTCCATTCTACCATTAATCTATTTTTTAAATTTCTTTCCTATTTAATTATTACCTCAAATTTAATTATTTTTTATATCTTTTAATGAATATTTAAATTATTAATTATGATCCTTTATCTTTTAATACAAATAATTAATCTCAATTTAATAATAACTAATTATTTAAATATTAAATGAAATATTTATATAAATAATATTTAATAAAATAATTTAATATCTTTAAATTTTTTAAATATAATTCAATTTAATAATTTAATTATGGAAAAAAAATTCAAACAATATTAATAATAATAACTGAATTTTGTATATAATACTAAAATTTGATAAATTCTTATTGTGTTTAGCATACTATATATATAAAAGTTTTAATTTCACTTCTTAGAATTCTATAATTAAATAATAATAATAATACATGTTAAATAATTAGTGAATAAATAAATCACAGTATTATCCATGTTTCCACGAGTAATTGACCCGACGAATGAAGTTGTGGTGGAAGTGTAAATTTTGAAAAGCAACGTAACAAAATTGGAAAAAATTATTAAAACATGTGGGCAACCATGTAAATGGCATAGCCATTTTTATATATATAGTATAGACTAGGCCTGCAGCACTTGCAAGGCTGGTGCTGCTATATTATTTTTTATTTAAAAAAAATTGTTAATATTTGAATTTTTATTGATATAATAATTATTATGGTTAGGATTGGCCTGAATTACAAAAATTTCCTTTTAGGAATATTTTTCTATTTTGAGTTTAAATCTATTTCCTAATAGTTTTATTCCTTATTTTGGAAAGATTTGGTTTTCCTAATTTGGGTGATTGTATTCCTTAGTTGGAAAGGAAACAAATTAGGAAAGTATATTTAATGATCACTATAAATAGAGTTGTCTCATGAAGAAGAAAATATCCCCGTCCCTTTGGGGTGGTGATCATTGGAGTAAGGTCATACCTGTGGGGGTAATGATCATTGGGGTTGGGGTCTCGCCATTAAAGAGATTTCGAGTTGAGATTGGGGTCATGCATGCCTAGTGAGGTAATGATCATTGGATTGGGGTCATGCCTGCCGAGTAGGGTAATGATCATTGGATTGGGGTCATGCCTGCCGAGTGGGGTAATGATCATTGGATTGGGGTCATGCCTGCCTAGTGAGGTAATGATCATTAGATTGGGCTCATGCCTGCTGAGTGGGGTAATGATCATTGCATTGGGGTTGTCTCGCCATTAAGGAGATTTTGATTTGGGGTTGTCTCGTCGTGATGAAGTTGTTCGCCTAAAAGAGATTCTGGTCGAGAAAGAAAACAATTTTGTGTGGAGAGAGAGTATTGTCTGAATGACTTGTAATTAGACCTGATCAACACCAGGGTCAGGCCAAGTGGCTTGAATAGCCAAATTTTCTCGACCCTAACCCGACCCGACCCGGCCCTGTACTAAAATAGGGAGGGTCTGACCCTGACCCTAGCCCTGAATGGACAGGGCGGGCCTCGGGTCGGCCCTGACTCTAATATATTAATATATTAAAAAAATCATAAAAATATATACATAATTCATCAATTAAAGTTTAACTATCAAATATAAAGAAAAACTTAATCTAACAATAAAATTAAAATAAGTTCAAAATCTAACAAATAAAATCTTTACCTTGGATTTCTCTTCTACCACAAATCTAGAAATCTTGATGTTGATATTTGTTATTGCTTATTTGGTTATGAAATCAAAGATTTAATTGTGATAATGGTGGGAATTTGTAGGTTTAGAGTATTTTAATATAACTTTGGCGGTGTAAAATTTTTTTAGGTTTAGAATTTAGTATAAATTCTATAAATATAAATTTTAATTTATATAATTAAATTTGATATTATAGGGCCGGGTCGGGCTAAAAGGGTCAAAATATTGATCCTAACCCGGCCCTACATTATACAGGGTCCCCTATTTTCAGGGCCGGGCCGGGTCAGAGCCAAACAAAATAGGGTCGAACAGGACATTTTAAGGGTCGGGTCGGGCGGGTCCCCGCTCCTATGACCAGGTCTACTTGTAATCCTTATTTCTCAGAGTAAAGTTGTTATCTTTCCGTAAATTAGGCAATTTTCCACACCACGTTAAATATTGTGTTTGTGTTTGGGCTGATTATTTTGGTTGAATCGAATTAGGAATTATAAAGAAATTGGGATAGAACAGGAAATTTCCTAACAATTATATTTTTCTTTATAAATTAATAGTATTTATTAAGAGTTATAATAGAAATAATTTAATAATTAGTACAAATTTTATATAATTTATAATTATTTGTTTTAAATTATTGTAAAAAATTTAAGCATAGTGTAGAAGTGCCATTTTTTTTTTTTTTTTTATAAACTTTGATATCATGATAAAAGGTTAACAACTGCTGCCAACCATAAATATAAGTTTGAATTAAATATTAATAAATTTCAAAATTATAAAAATTAACATATTATGAATACAATAATAATATTTAATTAAAAATAAAATAAAAAACTTTCAAACTTTAATTTTAAACAAATAAACCATTTTTATTTTATTTAAGTTCATAAATTTCAAGATTGGTGCTAGTTTATTTGGTTGGAGGTTGAGCTAGAACAAATACTTAACTTGAAAAAGACTAATTGCTTCCGATTTAAAAGTTAAAAGATTAAATTAACCGCTCATGAAGTTGAATTGTTAAATTGAAAAATGCAGTAAAGTTCAAGAGTTTTTAACACCCCTGTATCTTAATTTAATTTAAATTTTCAAACAACCAAAAGTGATCATATCTTAATTATATATATAATTTTTACTTTTATATTTATTTATATATATATATATAATTGAATGTTTACATTAATAAACTTTTATATAAAAATTAAGATTTATTATATAAACATAATTTTTGAAAATGCATTATATAAAAGTTATATAAGTATTTCGTATTCTTCTTTTCTGTCTAATTCTTTTAACTTTATTTTTATCACACCTCTCTTTTCATAAGATTGAATATGCACTTATCTAAATTGATTCATTTTTATCTTATTGGATTCACAATACTTAAAAAATTATTTTAAACTAATGAAATAAAATACCGTAATATAAATTAGAATGCAATTTGGAATTTATATTAATAAGGAAACGTTGTAATAACTTATAGATAATTAATGGTAACAAATTAGCTCCTGTTATTCCTATTTTGGTTTGATACACTAACTTATCACTTTAAATAAAAGTGAACTTTAACTTTATGTTTCAACATACATAAATAATAGTTGATATGGAATACATTTAAGGGAGCAATATCAACTAAACAGCTAGATTAGTATAAATATAATTAATAAAAATTTATCTATACAATCTTTAAATTATATAATGACTCAATATCATTAAGTGTATTATAAAAAACTATTTTATAAATTACTAAGTTTATAGTAATTTATTAATAAAAAAAATTAAGATAAATTTAGAAATGACCTTACACAAATTTAAGAGAGTTGTTGCAGCTCCTGTTTGAATGTAAAGGTCATTAAATACATTATTATTATTATTATTATTATTATTATTATTATTATTATTATTATTATTATTATTATTATTATTATTATTATTATTATTATTATTATTATTATTATTATTATTATTGAATGACCCTAGTATATTGCATTCTTCATTTAGGTTTTAGACCCAAATATCATTTCAAATAATGTTTAACATTTATGGAGACAAAAAAAACAATTACTCAGATGAAAAAAACAATGTAATATGAATTGGATAAATTGAAATAAGAATAGAAATTGAATCTTTCGAAACAATGGGAAGCAAGACTGAACACAACACAACAGAAGTGAGGAATGGCTAGTTAGCTGTGTGCCACAACTACTATGAGTTTTAAACACGTGTCTTGCAACATAGACAACCTTAGATCATCATATAAGATAAATGATATATATATATATATATATATATATATATATATATATATATGAGTTTCAAACACTGTGAGTTGCATTTTTGTTTGAAAGGTGCGATTTTTTATGGTTGTGGAAGATGGTGGCGCCGGTTATATAGGAAGATACGCGGTGTTGCAACTGCTGTCATCTTTAAAAGTCAAGGAATTAAGTGGTTATAATTGTTGTAACTTGACTTTTATCAAAATAATTCAATTCCCACCAGATGAATGAAAGTGAATAAAGGTGAAGTAAAAGAAAAACAAAAGGAGATCAGAAAACTTATCAGAAGAACAGAACACATGATGGAGATTTGGGTTAATTTGTAATGGGTTTGAATATAAAGACATGACTGAAGCATATAGAATGTAATAATTTAAGTAGAAGGAGGTTAAAAGTGGAAAGCAAACAGTGAAGCATCTAGGAAGTTAAAAGTGGGAAGCCAACAGTGAAGTCAGATGCTTCACGGTGAGATATGTTATTTATTTATTTTTGGGAAATTGCCAAAAAAACCCCTAAGGTTGAGAAAGATTTGATAATTATTAAAAAAAAAAAAAAAAAAAAAAAAACCTCCTCAATTAGATTTTGAATGGAAAAATATAGAATGACCAAAATATCTTTATGGTATGTTTTTTGAAAAATGCTAAAAAACCTCCTAAGGTTTGTCTTTTTCTCCAATTTACCTATTGTATTTGAAATCCACTTATTTTAACTCATATTAAACGAGTTCAACTATTTAAAAATTAGTTTAGACCAAAATATATTTATTTTAAAAATTACTAAACTAGCACTACCTAAAGGATCAAATATTTAAAATTAAGGGTGGAAAAAAATTCGAGGTCAGAATAATCCAACTGGAAATTATCCAAATGGGACCGAAATTTACCCATCCACTATATAATTCTAATTTGTCCAAAATTTTTGAGCTGGTTGATTTTACCTATCTGATTCGCTCTATGTCTTTAAAAATCTGACTAGTTTAAAAAATATTTATTATTTTATATATATTGCTCTATAAATAAAAGTAACTAAAATACAAACAATTGCATATATTTACTTATTATATTGATTGAATTTAATTATGCAGTAGAATTAATATTATATAATTTAATTTTATATATATAATTCATTAGGCGTAAAAAAATTAAATAATTAAATATAATACTTGTTACTTTAATAGATATCATACAATATATATAAAATTATTTTATTTTTAAAAAAATAAATCGTTAGTCCGGACCGTGGCCATCTCTATTTTTTAAAGTTATGGTTAATTTTATTTAATAGGAATTTTTTTAGTTAATTTTAAAGGTTAAGAAGGTAGAGAATATATTTTTGAAATATAGGTGGTGAAATAGTGAAATAATCAAACTTTAGGAGGTTTTTTAATACATTTTCTTTTCTTATTTAAAATTACTAAATTACTCCTACAGTCAAACCGGTCAACCGTTTAAAGTAACAGTTTCCACCCACGATGAGGTTTTTTAGTTAATTTTGTAAAGTTAATGAGGTATTTTGGATAATTTTGGAACGTAGGTGGTAAATTGGCGAAAAATATACACCTTAGGAGGTTTTTTTTAGCAATTTTCCTTTATTTTTTAAATATTTTTTTAATAAAATGATCCAAATAAAAACTATTTAGAAATATATATATTTTTTATTAAATTAGAATATTTAAGAAAATTTTGCCCTATTTTTTAAAATAGCAATAAAAATGTTAGATATTTGATGGATTTTGTTTTCCTTAATTTTGTTTAACCACTACTTGTAAAAAAAAAAAAAATTAAATAATACTATATTAAAATAATAATATGATATTATATAATGTAAAAAGTTTAATTTAGAAAAAAAAAAAAAAAAAAAAAAGAAGCACTTATGTTAATAAATGGTATTTTATTTATTCTTTGCAAATATATTTTAAAAATTTTTTTATATTTATAAAAGTTACTATGGAAACCTTAAATAATTTTTTTTTATATATTTAAAAGGATTTTTAAAATAATAATTATTCTTATATATTATTATATTGATTTGATTTTAAAAAGATAATTATTCTAATTTAAAAAATCAGTAAAAATTATTATAATAAATAATATAATTAAAAATAATATTTAAAAAATAAAGATCTTACTCTAGTTGTGAATAAAGGAATTGTTTCTAATCTACAGAAAAGATACATACTTGTCAATAAGGCAGTACCAGTTAAACTCATTTAAGTAGTAATTACTGGTGTTACAAGTGGGTAAATGGACCGACTACTTTACTATCAATAATTGAAAATAAGAAAGCAGATCCTCCAACTACACTACTAACAAATCTATCTTCATATAGTTGTGCATTGCAGCTACGCATCTGGCTTATAAGTGTTTCAAACAAATCTCTTATCGGGATGACAACAATTAAGACATTGTTTAATGTAATAGTTTGGACTCTTAATACATTTTTAATTTATTGTTTTTATAGAATATATATTTTTTCAATATTAAAGTAGGTAATGATGTATATTTATGTCTACAGAGAATGGTAAACAACCATTAACCTATGGTAAAAATAAAATAGAGTCGGGATAGAAAAGAAAAAAGCAGTTTAATAATAACTGGAAAATAAATTCGGGTCAAAAGGTAACTTGGTAATATTGGAACACTTCTGAAATATTATGGAATTGTGATTTGTGAAAGAAGAAATATCAGAATAAGAGTAATAAGAAGAGAATGGAAACCGAACAAAACCACACGCACACTTTATTGATCTGATTATCAAACATATATATATATATATACAAAATCTATATGTGCCATGTGTCAAACAAGTAGAAAAATATACATGCGTGGAGGCACGTGTACTGATGGTGGAATCCACCTCTTCAGTAGCTGGTTTACAACACTCCCCCTTGGATTTCACCATTTCAGATACTTGACTGCCTCGTTAAAACCTTGTCAGAAAAACCCAGTGGGATAAAAACTGGACGAAGGAAAAAGAGTACAGTTGGTGAATCCAATTTTACAAAAACTCCCCCTAGTAAATACACCCATAAGCTAATCTACTAATCCGGAGAGCTTTCGCATTCCGATCTCGTAAATGATTTTCTCGAACGTTGATGTCGGTAATGATTCGTTAGTAGATCGGCGAGATTATTGGAAGATTTGATCTGCTTCACGTCGATTTGATAAGTATTCTAAAGCTCGTGGGTGTAGAAGAATTTTGGGGAAATATGTTTGGTTCTATCTCCTTTGATGTAACCTCCCCGAACTTGGGCGATGCATGCAACATTATCTTCAAAAATTACAGTTGGCCCGTTTGTAGTTTTGGAGATACCACATGAATTCTGGATATGTTGGATCATCGATCTCAACCAAATACACTATCGACTAGTTTCATGTAATGCCAGTATTTCAGCATGATTCGAGGACGTGACTACTAAAGTTTGCTTTGTAGATCTCCAAAAGATCGCAGTACCATTATACGTGAAAATATAGCCAGTTTGAGAACGTCCTTTATGCGGATCCGAAAGGTATCCAGCATCGGCATAACCAGTCAAACCTAGAAATTTATTAGAATTTGTATAAAATAATCTCAAATCTTTCGTACCCTTCAGGTAACGAAAAATATGTTTGATTCTATTCCAATGACGACGAGTTGGTGCGGAACTATATCTCGCTAATAAATTTACAGCAAACGAGATATCTGGTCTCGTACATTGAGCCAAATACAACAGTGCACCTATTGCATTCAGATATGGTACTTCAGGACCAAGTAATTGTTCGTCATCATCATTCGGTCGGAATGGATCCTTTTTGGGATCAAGTGTTCTTACAACCATGGGTGTACTTAATGGATGGGCATTATCCATATTAAATCTTTTCAGAAGTTTTTCAATGATGCTGATTGATAAATCAATATACCATTTGATTTATGTTCAATTTCCAGACCAAGACAATATTTTGTTTTTCCCAAATCTTTCATCTCAAACTCCTTTTTTAAATATTCAGTAGTTTGTTTGATCTCTTCAAAAGTCCCAATGATATTCATATCATCCACATAAACTGCTATAATTGCAAACCCTGACTCTGATTTCTTAATGAAGATACATGGACATATAGTGTTATTCTGGTATCCTTCTTTTATTAAATACTATCTAAGACGTTTATACCACATTCTCCCAGATTGTTTCAATCCATAAAGGGATTTTTGTAACTTTATGAAATACAAGTTTCGAGATCCCAATCGATATGATTCAGGTAGTTTCATGTAAATATTAGAATCAAGTGATCCATATAGATATGCAGTAACTACATCCATTAAACACATTTCCAGTTTTTCAGCAACTGTAAGACTTAACAGAAATCGAAATGTGATCGTATCCATGATTGGGGAATATGTTTCATCGTAATCAATTCCAGGTCTTTGGGAGAACCCTTGTGCAACCAAACGTGCTTTGTATCTCACAATTTCACTTCTTTCGTTTCGTTTTTGAACAAAAACCCATTTGTAACCAACTGGTTGAACATCTTCTGGTGTTTTCATTATGGGTCCAAAAACTTTTCGTTTATTCAAAGAGTTCAACTCCGCGTGGATTGCTTCTTCCCATTTTTTCCAATCATGTCTATTTCTGTATTCTTCCATACTACGTGGCTCATGATCATCATACAAAATATCTATTGCCACTATGTAGAAAAATAGATCATCAATTTTTATTTCATTTCTATTCCATAATTCCTGATTTAAATTTACAGAAATTTCTTCATTTTTTGATTCTGATATTCCTTTATCATTTTCTCCTTCAGGGAGATTATTTTCAGAGATCTCAACAACTTCTGGGATTTCACTGGATGTGGTTTTAGGATCCAGATCATTTTTCTTTCTTTTTCTTGGAACTATATCTTTTGAACCAAGGGGTCGACCACGCTTCTGACGAGGGATAGGAGTTTCATTTGCTATTGTCTTTTGAGATTGTCCTTCTGGAACATTTACCCTTGCTGGTACATTAGCAGCTTCAATATAAGACTTGGTTATTTTCGAAGTATCATTAAATGCATCAGGCATTCGATTAGCTATCATTTGTAAATGTAGGATCCTTTGAACTTCTAGTTCATATTGTGGAGTACGAGGATCCATATGCGCCAATGTGGGAACTTTCCATGCTAGTTCAAGTTTCTCTTCTGGAGAAATCTTTTTTTTTCCAAGTGACGAAAAATTACTTTCATCAAATTGACAGTCAGCGAATCTAGCCGTAAACAAATCTCCTGTCAATGGTTCCAAATATCTAATAATTGATGGAGAATCAAAACCCACATATATTCCTAAACCTCTTTGGGGTCCCATTTTTGTTTTCTGAGTCGGAGTAATAGGTACATATACAACCTAAATGTTCTCAAATGTGAGACGTTAGGAGGATGCCCAAATACTAACTGTAATGGGGAATATTGGTTATAAGCTGTTGGGCGAATAGGAATCAATGCAGCAGCATGCAATATAGCATGTCCCCAAACAGTTATAGGTAATTTCGAGCGCATTAATATAGTTTGCGTAATTATCTGAAGGCGCTTAATTATTGATTCAGCTAATCCATTTTGGTTATGAACATGCAGCACTAGATGTTCAACATCAATCGCAGATACTTGACAGTATTCATCAAATGCTTTCGATGTAAATTTCCCAGTATTATCAAGTCTTATACTCTTAATAGGGTAATCTGGAAAATGAGCTCGTAATCGAGTAATCTGTGCTAACAGTTTAGCAAAAGCAACATTACGAGTAGATAACAAGCATACATGGGACCATCTTACGGATGCGTCTATCAAAACCATAAAGTAGCGAAAGGGTCCACTAGGTGGATGAATGGGTCCACATATATCTCCTTGAATTCTTTGTAAAAATGATGGAGATTCAAAACCTACTTTCGTAAACGATGGTTTCGTTATCAATTTCCCTTAGGAACATGGGATACACAGGTCCCTATCATTTAGTAGAATTTTATAATTTCTCAGTGGATGCCTATCTGAATTCACTATTATTCTTCGCATCATTGTAGATCCCGGATGCCCAAATTGATCATGCCAAAGTTGGAATATTTTAGGATCAGAGAACTTCTGGTTCTCGATAGCATGGGTTTCAATATGCCTGATGATTGTATAATATAATCCAGACAATGAAATAGGAAAATTTTCAATCACAAGCTTCTGGCCTGATTTGTTCGAAACAATACACAAATATTCAACACCCTTTTCATCAATTGTTTCAATATGATATCCATTCATTCTTATATCTTTAAAACTGAGCAAATTTCTTCTGGATTTGTAAGAGTATAACGCATTTTCGATTTCCAATTTAGTGTTATTTGGTAATACAATTGAAGCTCTTCCGAAGCCTTCGATCAGATCTACTGGACCTGATATGGTATTCACTTTAACTTGAATTGAAATCAATTCCAGAAAATATTTTGTATCTCTCAAAATCGTATGGGTTGTAGCGCTATCGGCTAAACATATATCTCCATATATAACTAATTCTTGATTCGAACCCATAACCTTTAATAAAATGAAACATAACATTAATTGAATGGAAATGTAATATTCATAACTATTTACAATCAAAACTAAAATTACATTCTATTCTATTTACATTCCAAAAATAAGAAAATACATTCACCTGTAATTAACAGTTCCATCACCAATCAGGTGATCTATCTTCCCATCAAGATATTCAAAAAAATCAGCAGTTTCCAGATTTGATCTGCCGACAGGACCAGTATCACCATCGCCAAAAACATCAGCCATATTTGCTTCACTATTCTTTTCCTTTTCTTGTTCGCGTCTCAATTTCTGATAAGCTTCAACTACATGTTTAGGAGCGCGACAAGTCCTCGAATAACAAGTGGGGGAACCACATCTATAACATGGACCACGATTGAACTTTGGTGGTTCCATAACTTCTTTCCCTTTGCTGGAACTAGCATTATTATTATTCCACTTCTGGGGAGCATTTGGATTATGATATGGATGTCCATAATCCCTATTACGGTCACGTCCCCGACCATTTCCAGATCCTCGAACACCTCGGCCATTACCACGACCATTTCCATAATCATTCCAACGTTCAGAATTACGGCCACGACCATGGCCACGACCACGACCACGGTAACCACGACCACGACCACGGCCTGGATTTTCATTATAACGTGCATTCACTTCTAGGAATGTTTGGGTGCCAACAGGGCGTCTTTCACTATTTTTCAACAACAACTGGTTGTGTTTTTCAGCAATATCCAAATGTTTAATCAAATCATCATATTTTTGGAATTTCATTTCCCGATATTGCTGTTGTAAAATTGCTTGGGAAGGATGGAACGTGGTAAATATCTTATTTAACATTTCATGGTCATTTTTTGTTTCCCCATACATTTTCAGCTTGTTCACAATCAAATACATGGCTGAGTTGTATTCACTCACGCTTTTAAAATCTTGGAATCTCAAATTATGTCATTCATCCCGTGCTTCAGGCAGGATGATCTCATTTTGACGATTGTATCTAGAAATTAATGCTTGCCACAGAGATCTGCAGGATTAGTGACAGTCATATCCTGATTTTGTAAATCATCATTCTGATGGGTTCAGATTATAATCAAAGATTTATTCTTTTGCTGCTCAATTGTTTCATTATTCTTATCCAGAGTCCCATACAGTTTTTGGATTTCAAACTTATTCCACAATCACTCAACCATCTCATATAATTTGCTCCAGCAACCAACAATGGCTCAAATTTGTATCAATTCATTTTCTGCAAAACAAGAACACTTTCTTTAGATTTCCAGTATTTCCAGAATTCAATTATTCAACTTCAGGTGAATAACCGTAATTTCCCCATTTTCAGATCTCACTATTTCTCGTAACCAGAATCACAATTACCAAACACTTTCTGATATGGAATATTCATCTAAGTGCAACTGGAGAGCATACTCGTGCTGATAACGTGTTGTAAAAATAAAATAGAGTCGGGGTAGAAGAAAAGAAAGCAGTTCAATAATAACTAAAAAATAAATTCGGATCAGAAGGTAACCTGGTAATTTTGGAACACTTCTAAAATATTATGGAATTGTGATCTATAAAAGAAGAAATATAAGAGTAAGAAGAAGAGTAGGGAAAACGAACAAAACCAGACGCACACTTTATTGATCCGATTATCAAACATATATATATATATATAATCTATATGCCCCATGTGTCAAACAAGTTCAAAAATATACATACGTGGAGGCACGTGTAGCGACGGTGGAACCCACAGCTGGTTTACAACATAACCAGTATTATTATAATAAATGTACCATTTCAAACATACCCTCTTTTTGGAGAAACTATTTATATGGAGTGGACAATTGCACTTTTTCTCTTGTAATATTTTCATGATTTCTAGTTGTTAGGACAAAACTTGATTTGGTGGGCTTTTATTTTGAAAATGTTGAGGGAGCGGTCCAATTCTGTTGCAGCTACAATTTCGACACCTGATCCGAGCTATGATCCGTGTCTTTACACAATCCATTTACAACACCGTTTATTTAAACATCCTTTTTTCACTGTTTCCCTCGGTCGAATCTCTCTCTCAAATATATATATATTGTTAGTTTTTTTTTTTTTTTTTTCTCTAACTTTGTAGTTTTTTTTTACATCAATGTGGGGTTAAAACTTTTATAAGGATTATTTTCATTTTTGATATTGTAGTGGTTTTGTTATAAAGGTTTATAATTGATTCTAATTTTAGTGGATAACTAGAGTTTAGGGGAGTCTCAAAGTGGATTAGCAGTTTTTTTCACTGTAGTACAGTATATTATTATTTTTTTCTTATTGATTGCTTGTAATGTTTTTACTTGGTTTGATAGTTTAAAATAGTAAGTTTGTATAGTTTTGCATTTTATCTGTTATCAAAGCTTTCTTAAAATATTTTTCAAACCTATTTGAAAGCCTAGAGAGTTGACTCCAAAAATATCTATGTCTGCCGTATTTGTCTTTACTAGTTTTTGTATTTCTTGTTAATTCTTGACTCAGATATGAAAATTTAACACTTTTGTTTGAGTTAGAGGTAGGGCTATGTATTTCTGAATACCGGATCAGAAATTTCGGATTAAGAAAACTGTGATCTGTATTCGATCTGAAAAAATTGAATATCCGGAAAATTGGATATCCGATTTTTTTATCGAATAATCGGATATCCGATATCTGAATTTATTCTATTATTTTTATTTATAATGTCAAATTTAAGAGAAAAATTAACTAAAATTATTATATTATATTTTAATTAATAATTAAATAAATTAAACTATATAAGTATAATGAGATTTGTTTATAAATACTTGAAATATTTTGTTTATAGAGAGAATTAAAAGAAAATTTATTGTGTAAATTTTTTATTTTTAATTTCAATCCGTATCCGATCTGAATATCCAGTTTTAAAATCGGATATTCAATCCGAAAATCCGAAATTATAAAAATCAGATCGGATATCTAAAATTCAGACCGAATCAATCGGATCGAATTTTTTTAACACCTTTAATTACGGGTACCATGAGCATCTTGGATAAAAGACGAAAGGTGTTTGTATGCGAAGATCTGTGGGCTTCTTTAAAAGTAACGAAAACCTAAACCCTAATTTCTATATCTACTAAAATATTGAACTGTTCATAGACTCTGCACTAATTTGTGGGAATTTTCTTTGTCTGTGAATTGCAGGTGTTATCTCCGTGTGTGATTATTTTGATTGTATCCTTTCATCGGTGACTATTATCATATCTGATATGTTTTCACCCACACACATTATTAAATTATTGTATTCAAATTCTTGTTTTCTTGTTGTTAGTAGATGTTTGTAATAGGATGTGCCTTCTGTATGTTTATCTTTGAGGCTAAACCTTCCCATGCTTGGGTATAGACCTTGAGGAGTTGTTTAATTTAAGAAATAAAACACATTAATATTAATTATAATTGGGTCTACCTGGTCATAGGGCCGGGGACCCGCCCGACCCGACCATACCATAAAAATTTCCTGCTTGATCCTTTTTTTAGTTCTTACCCGACCCAACCCTCAAAATAGGGGACTCTGTATATTGTAGGGTCGGACTAGGATCAGCATTTTGACCCTCTTAACCCGACCTGACCCTATAATATTAAATTTATATTTTAAAGAATCTATACTAAATTTTAAACTTTTTTTTATATATATTTGATAAATTTTTGACTTATTTTTATTTGTTTGTCAGATTAATTTTTTCTTTATAGTGGATAGTTAAACTTTAATTGACGAATTATATTTTTTATAAATCTTATTAAATATTAATATATTAGAGTGAGGACTGACCCGAGGCCCGCCCTATCCCATTCAGGGCTAGGGTCAGAGTCAGACCCTCCCTATTTTAATACAAGGCCTGGTCGGGTTAGTGTCAACAAAATTTGGCTAGCCACGCCACTTGATCCTACCATAATTTTGATCAGATCTAGCATATTGCATTAGGAATCTTCATCATAACAATGTTTTTTGTGTCAACTTTCTAAAATTTATTTAATCAATTAAGCTGAACTTGTTTAATCAATTGAGCTCTAAAATAAAATAATATTTATATGTTTTTGAAAATAAATCATATTTCTAGATTGAATCCTGTTTCAAGAATCTAAATAAACAATAAACTTTTAAAATCTTTTTGTATTAATATTGGTTTATAAATTGAAACTGACATTCTTTTATAATAAAAATAAAAACTATTTTGAAGTTTTTAAAATGACCCCTAAAACTAATCATAATATCATTAATATAGATATTTTTTGTGGAACATAAGATTTTGTAATTTGAAGAAAGAAAATGATATTTATTTTAGTGTACTATGGTCTCGATTCTGTAATTGAGGGTGATTGGCTAACTAATATCACTTTACCTGAGAATATAGAATAATCAAGAAAACATATTATACCATTTTTTTTTCATCTTCTGAATGATGTTCTAACTGTCATCTCTGACTTCACCGATCCTTACGGTCTATGGAAAGGATTGGAAATATGGTACATTGTTAAAGACATATCTAATAGGTTGTAAAGTCTCCACAAGTTATTTGGTTTCAAATTCTCTCAAAACAAAGCTCTAATTGAAAATCTTGCTACTTTTAAAAGGTAAGTTTAGGATTTTAAGAGTGCAACTGATGCAGATAAGATGCTTAGTGAGGAATACCTTGCTATGATCTTCCTCCACTAATTGCCTGAAACCCATTTTGTTGTTAAAGTGTTTGTGTCTTTTAATAAAAAAATCCATTACTATGAAACTCATAATGGATGCATTACTATTCAGTAGAGGTGTGCAAAATAATCCGATTCGAAAAATCATCGATTCGATCCGGATTTTCATGTATCTGATCCGATTATTATAATTTCACATATTCGGATCGGATATCCGATTTTAAAATCGAATATTCGGATCGGATACGGATAAGAATTTTTTCCATTTCGGATTATCCTAATATCCAGAAAATAAAGTTATACAATAAATTTCCTTTTGATTCTCTTCAAAAACAAAATATTTCAAGTATTTATAAACAAATCTCCTTATACTTATATTGTTTGATTTATTTCATTATTAATTAAAATATAATATCATAATTTTGTTTATTTTTAGTTATTTTTCCTCTAAAATTTGACATTATATAAAAAAGGAATAAATTCGGATATTGGATATCTGATTATCCGATCCGAAAAATCGGATATCCGATTTTCCAAATATCTGTTTTTTTCGGATCGAATACGGATCACAATTTTTTTTTATCCAAAATTTTGGATCGAATCAAATCCGGTATCTGGAAATGCACAACCCTACTATTCAGGATAGTAGGAGAAAAGAATTGACAATACAAAAAGTGAATGGCTGTTTTCAATTAATAAACCTCCTATTGGTCTAACTATAGTAATCATCATAAAAACAAGGGAAAGACAGGAAATCTTATTCAAACAATAAGAATAAGTCTGTGATAAGTGTCGGAACAAAACTAAGCAACAACCTATAGAAAGTGCTACTACCTGGTAAAACAAATCATTTATGTAAGGACCAACCCCTGCCACGGCGAAATTGCGAATGGAGACCCGAACGCCACATTACAATCAATCGTTCGATACAATAGATGCGGAAAAATAAACATTGATATACAAAATATTCGATTATAAATTAAATCATCTAAACCTATTTCGAAAACACTAACATAATCCATATAATTCATTTGAAAATATAACCTGTTTGCAAATCATAAGAATCATTCAATTAATAGTTTACAATTTCCAAAATAACCGTCCAAAACAAAAGGAATTAAAGTATTTTAAAAGTCTACATATCCTTTAAAATAATAAAAAACAATTAAATGGCAATCTTAAATAAAGTTCCAAAATTCATGTGGACTCGACATGCTTTAAATGCAATGTTGGACCTTCAATCTGCTCGATCACCTATTTCACATTTCCCAATAGGAGAGATAAGGAAAAAAAGAGAAAATACAACATCAGATTATCGATGTCTGGTTAGCAAGTCACACTCTAACAAACACACATATATGCGTCTGATTAACATTTAGCAATGGTTCTGGCACACAAATGCACCTAGGCTAACAACCAATAATAAGGGAATACAAACCCGCCCAATTTCAATATTATTTACAAGTTAAATAGAGCGAATTACTTACTTAGTTCCAGTTATGTCCATTATATACATTTGACAATATTAGGTGTCCATTTAGTTTCCTCTATAATTGTTTGAATCCCTAATACAATCGACAATCCACTAGGCAGCCATCACATCACATTAGAATTCCAATTTATTAAGATTGCCACTAATCTAATATCAATAGTGAATCGAGATCAAATAGTTCGAAGCCACACAATAGAGTCTGAAGATTGAAATCCGTAGAGCCATTTATTCCCCCTCGAGATGGACTACTACCTTAGGATTCCATCAATTAGGTCCGAAGACCACAATAATAATAGACCCGTGGTGGTGGTGCTGTAACACCCAATAGAAGTCGTCAGTCAGTTTTCAATGGTGGTTAGCTAAACCAAAAGTCCTATATTCAATAGGTTGAGATATCTCGGGTACCTCTAATGACATATCATTCCATCACTATTTTCAACCACGGCTAGGGCAATCATTAATTGATTAATTGATTGGGCACAATATCTGCAACATTTGAGCACTATTTCATTAATTATTTTGAGGATATTATTGTAATTTTGTGCTAATTTGCCCGATATTTGTGAATGTGAATAGTTTAAAGGCATTTGTGCAATTATGAAGATTTCTGGGATTAAAGACCTAAAATGTAGAAAGTCAAGGATTGAAGTCAAACTTTCAAAGACTGTTTCAAATAATTCAAAAGTCAAATCAGAGATTATATTATCACAGAGAAGATTTCGAGGAGATTTTAGGGGATTGATTATTTTTCTTAATAGAGTATATTACTTTGTAGAACATAATTGTTTGATTATTTTAGGTTTTTGGAATATTTTCAGAGGAGAACGAGGCTTGAGTGTTTCTATCTTTTCTCTTCTTTTATTTTTGGTATGTTCAGTTTATATTCTAGATAATGATGTTGATTGCGCTCATGGGGTGTTAAACTAGTCTACCCAACTAAACGATCGATTAAGTTAATTCGTGTTGTGAGATCTTTACTTAATTGCTTTATCTTTTAATATTTGTGTAGTTTTTGTGCCCATATTTAAGGTCATCCTCTATGCCCATAGCTAATATCATGTTAGTTTTATTTAATTAATTGATTAAGCGCGCGATTAGTTAATTAAGTAGGCTAATACACTACATATCAGATAATTCGTAATTAATCTAATCTAGGTAGTGTTGAGGTTTCATAATCATAGTTCAAAAATTGTCGTACTGATACATTGGCTGTGACCATAGGTCTTTTCTAGTTCATAATACAATCTATGTTAGCTTAGTGATTGATTCGAAGGGTCGTACCCGGTGAGTCTAAAGCTAAGGAAAAGATTCGTTGTTAGGCACATTGTCACTAACTATAACTGTGGTTATTAAAATTGATAGAGATATCTTAAGAATCAATGATCAACACATTAACTAAATGATTTGTTTGCTGGTGCTTTTAATATATTTGATCGTTAATATTTATGTTCTAAGTATTCAATTCAAATTCACTCTTTAAACCCCCAATTTACATAACTTGATTAATATACAACTCAGAATCGATAACCGTTCTCTGTGGATTCGTTCTTGTTTACTACAATTAACTTGTCGTTTACAGGATATTTTAAATATTGATGGACTTGGCTCCCGTCATTAATTTAGGTGACAAAGCACGTAAATCAACTTTACATTCAACAATGACATTATAACAATCCATCGGCTTTCAATCAAAATTTGTCAGGTACTTTACTAGTGTCTTATCTATTTATTTACAGCTCTAGCTAACCAAAGCCTAAGTCTAACATGCGATATACTTTAAGCATTATTGTGTCTAACAATAATCACACAACAGTAGCAATCAATATTCCAATCTAATATCCATAACTATTGTTCAAACTAACAGTTCATGTGATTAGGTTATTATCCATTTTAATGCACAATATAGTAAAACAAATATCAACCACATATGAAGTATAAGACGATATTGCTAGCCTTTCTTCTATAGACAAGTTAAGTTAAGCGTCGCCGGTATAATTCTCGGTACCGTCCACTTCGCCTAACAAAGAACAAAGAACAAGATTTAGTTTAGATAATAGGTCAAACACGTAGCGTGCAAATCACGAAACCTATTCTAATCGCGAAGAAAATGACGATCAAACGAGCGATAAGCGACGACAATCACGAAACTACACAAAGCCTCAATTCAATTCCACGATTCCATTCCAATAACCATCTAGAGTTTTTACCCAACCAAACCCTAACCAATCAATAAACAAGAAATTCCCCAAATCAATAACAATAAGACCCAATCACCCAAGCAACCTTTCTAACATCAAGTGGGGTCGTGAGATTGCTTATCGGGCTTGCGTCAATGAGGCGATAGCGAGGGATTCGAGATAGCGATTGATTGTGCGATGAGAGAAATCGAGAAAGATGAAGTGAATGAGAGAGAATCGGTCGATTTAGGTTTAAAAATCCCAATTTCGGTGTCTGGCGACATATGCCTTATGTCGCCAGAGCAAACTGAGAAGAACACCTTGACTTTGCAAAATTCGCTCGGTGGAAACATAGAGCCTATGTCGCTAGCGCTCGCGATATGCCTAGCGACATAGAGCCTATGTTGTCAATACTGGCGACATGTCTGGCAACATAAAGATTATGTCGCCAGCACGGCCAATGCTGTGCACCTTCATTTCCTCCTTAATTCAACTTTGTTTTCATTACCAATTCCGACGTAGACCAAGGACAAAACAATGAACATTTATAATGCAATTCAATGATCAAAATACCATTTCAATAATAAAAAATGCAAGAATTACAAGTAAGGTTCAATAACTTAACGATCAAATTGGTTCAACATCGTGAATTCTTTTAGCCCTTAAATCGGGACATTACAATTTAGTTAACGATTATTTTCATAAAAAGAAAGATGAGTCAATTGGGAAGATTATACCACTTGCATCTAATTCACTTATGGAATTAGAGTAAGAAACGAGTGAAGGTTTCACTACTTTCATTGAATCATCTAATATTTTGAAGCTAACCATAGGAATTCTGATATATGGATAATAGATTCTGAGTGTATCCATCATATGACCCAAAATCAAAAGTGGTTTGCCAACCTTAAAAACCCTAGTAAAGAATCTGTCATAATGGATTCAAAATAGAGGTATGAGATTAAAGGGATATAAATACTGAAAATTAGGTAGTTCAATAGGAATGTAACCAATCTGAGTGATATGAGGTTAGTTCCTAAGTTGAGAAGGAGCTTGATTTCTATTAGAATGTTAGCTGAGACTGCCCTAGACTGCACCTTTAAGAAGTCCTTAGTAGAATTCAGCAACAATAAGGGTAAGGTGATCATGAAAGGGAATAGGGTAGGCAATCTTTATCTCTTAGAAGGCCAAACTCTGCAACCACTAACAGCATCATCCTAGACCAATTCCAATGATAGGGTTGTCTTATGGCATAGAAGATTAGGCCACACATGTGGGTTAATTTAAGAGATCTTAAGAGGCAAGAGTTAGCTGAAATAGAACCATTATGTAGTTTGCCTTTCTGTGAAAATTGTATTCTCATTAAACAGACTAGAATGTCATTTAAAGCTTCTAAAAATCAGTGAAAAATTCCTTTTGAGTACGTGCATTTAGATTTATGTGGTCCCACAAAATCAAACATTTTTAGTAAATGCATTTATTTTATATCATTCATAAATGATTTTTCTCAATATTATAGGATTTTTCTACTAAATTATAAAATTAATTTTTTTTAAAAGATTCTATGTTTGGAAAAATCAGATTAAAAAAGAAAAGGGTGTTAAATTGAAATGTCTTCCAATAGAAAATGATTTAGAGTTTTGTAATGAGATTTTCAACTCATATTGCATAGAAAATGACATTTGTAAGCATAAAATAGTGAGACATTCACCTCAACAGAATAGTGTTGCTAAGAGACTCAATAGGACCCTTTTAGAAAACATTAGGGGTATGTTGTCCAAAGCCAATTTACCAAATATTTTGGGAGAAGCCTTACTGACTGCCGTTGATATAAAAAATGAGGCACCATCCTATAGCATAGGTCCAAGACACATTTTGAACTTTGGTTTGGAAAGACACCTGGTTTAGGGCATTTGAAGGTGTTCGGTTGTAAGGCCTATGTACACCAGAAGCTTAGAAAGGTCTATTAGTGGTTTGTTCATGGGATATCCTAATGGTACTAAAGGATACAGAATAATCACTAAAGAATGGTCTAACTATAAGTTCCTGATTAATAGGGATGTTATCTTTAGGGAAGATGGTTTACTAGGTTTCTTGGAACCAAAGAAATCTTATTCTCACTCAAATATAAATCCGAATTTTAATGATTTCAGTATTGAATCTGAGATAGATAACCATCCAACTCATACTAATTAAGAAGTTTAAGATACTAAACTAGAACCCTATGATGAAAATTAAGTTAAGATAGGAAATAGTGATACGAATCCAATTGAAATGGAATCTGATCATAAGGAAACTCTAGAAGAAAATGATCTCCATGATTATCTTCTTGCTAGGGATAGAGCTAGGAAAGAAATCAGAATGCCTTTTAGGTACTTAGATTCCAATCTAGTAATATATTTGAGTGTTGCAGTTTTTGATTCATCCGTTCCAAATTCTTATAGTAATGTTATCTCATGTTACAACTTTACTAAATGGCAAAAAGTTATGAAAGATGAAATAAATTCACTTAACAAAAATTAGACTTGGATTTTTAGTAGACCAACCAAAGGATAAGAAATTAGTATACTGTAAATGGGTATATAGGATTAAAGAAAATCTTCCTATAGATGATCCCAACATATTAAAAGTTAGATTGATAGCTAAAGGATTTACTAAAAAATTAGGGGTTAATTTTTTTGAGATTTTATCTCCTGCAGTTCGTTATGTCATTATTAGAATCCTTCTTGCTTTGACTTCCCATTTTAATTTGGAATTAGAGTAAATGGATGTAAAAACTAAATTTTTACATGGGTTTTTAGGTGGGGACATATATGTCCCAACCTGAAGGTTTCTGTAATCCCAAGAATAAAAATAGAGTCTGTTTTCTGAAATATTCCTTATATGGTCTAAAACAATTACCTAGGCAATGGAATGAGAGATTTTACGAATTTGTTCAAACCATTGGTTCTTAAAGGAGCTTATTTGATGCTTGCTTGTATTACAAGCTAACTGATGAAGTTGTGTTTATGCTTCCATACGTGGATGATATTCTATTTATAAGCCCTAATATTGATAATTTGTTGTCTATCAAGTCTCAATTTGGGTAAGGAATGTGATATGAAGGATCTTGGGAAGCCTCCAAAATTCTCGGTATGTCAATTTCCAGAAATAGGAAGAATCATGTTTTGACTTTGAATCAATCTAATTATATGTTGAAAATCTTAAATACCTTTGAAATGTTTGATTGCAAGCCTACTAATCTGCCTATTGGAAATGGACATAATCTTGATATTAAATGTTGTGAAAATGATAATTTCTTCAATATTGTTCCGTATGTTGAGGCCATTGGCATCCTAATGTATGTAATGGTATGCACACGCCCTGACATTGGTTATGTAGTAAGTATTCTTAGCAAGTTTATGATGAAACTTAAATTGGAACACTAGAAATATCTGAAAGGTTTACTCAGGTAATAAAATGTACTTTTGGTATGGTCTAATATATGTAGGTATTGTGATTTCGTAACTGTTTATGGTTATTTTGATGCTTGATTTGCTAATGATGTTGAGTTTAGAAGATCAACATCATTCTTTATTTCTATTGTATATGGTTGTTGTGTATCCTGGAAATTTAAGTTATAATTTACTATTGTGTCTTGTCAACATCGAATCAGAATATATAGCTCTAACGAATGTATCAAAGAGGTAATATGGATAAAATATATGCTATGTGAATTAAAGTTATATTATTCAATTCCTACAGTTTATACTGATAGTCAGAATGCTTATCAAATAAGCAAAAAAACCCTGTATATCACGATAGGACAAAACAAATTGGAGTTAAATACCAATATATCAGACTTAATGTTTTAAATGACTTAATACAAGTTGACAAGATCCTAACAAATGAAAATCCTACAGACATGGGCACCATGGCTGTGACTATCAGAAAACTGCTAAAATGCAGGAGTTTTCTACAAATCAATCAGACCTAATTGAAGCAGGAAAGGAGCTAAGAAAGCTATGGTATCCCAGTTTCCTTCACTAGGATTTAGGAAATGATGTAAGGCACATATTTTAATTTTTGTAACTAAGTATGTAATAGCAGAAAGTAAAAATTAGGTAAATATGGAAAGTTTTGTTGTAATATTTTCACGATTTTTGGTTGCTTGCTAGAACTTGATTAGGTGGGCTTTCATTCTGAAGTTGTTGAGAAGGCGGCCAAATTCTGCTGCAGCTGTAGTTTTGATCCGACAACCCAACCCAAGCTGTGATCTACCCCTACTCAAATCAATTACAACCGTACTTATTTAAACTTCTTTTTCTCACTGTTTGCCTCAATCGACTCTATCTAGAATGTGGTTTCTCTTGTGTTTGTCTATCTCTCTGCTAGGTTTTTTTTTTCGCGCTATATTTGTACTTTGTCGTTTCCTGTACATCAATCTGTGTGGTTAAAATTTTTTGTAACTGATCCTAGTCTTAATGGAGGATGGAGGGTTCTAATGGAACTCTAACTGGGCTAGGAGCTTTTTCGTTATGAACTATTGTGTTTATTTGTTTGTTTATTATTATTATTATTTTATTAACTGCTTGTAATAAATTGGTTTAGTTTTCATTTCACCCTCCCTGAAATTACATTAATTATCTTTAAGCTATTTATAGCCATACACTATCATTACATTTCACCAAATGTCCTACCATCCATGAATCAACCTATTCTTACTATCAATCAACCACATCTACTTACAAATCCATTATTACAAATAACCTAATATATAATTTTGTACTAACTGGCCCTATACCATTAATTGCAACTAACACTATTACATAAACTAAACTAAATATAAAATATTTTCATTTCAATACAGCTAGATAGATTTAATTGCTTTAACTACCAAAATATAAGTTTCGTAGTAATGAACCGAACCAAACCGAACCTTAAAACATCTCCAACCCACACCTATACCTTATCTCAAATATAAGGTATACCCTATCACTCTATCCTTATTTTCATTTCAACCCTACCCATACCCTATATTCATTTTGGGGTCAAATTGTAATTATTTTATTTTTTTGGTTAAATTTTGAATTCATTATTAATATGAAAGATTAATAATTGTAGATGGTGTATTAATAAATTTAAATTAAATTAATAATATTATTAAAATATAATAAATAAATAAATAATATTATTAACATAATTAAATAGTTTATTTTTATTTTCATTAATAAATAAATTTGAATTAAAATAACATAAAACATAAAGATATAAAATTTTAATAACACGATAAATAATGATTACATTGTCATAACAAAATTAAATACTAACAATAGACATCTATTTAATTTATGATTAGTTATTTTATTTTTATTTAGTGTTAGTATTTAAATTTTTACATGATATAATTATTATCATAAAGAATAAGAAATTAAATATTTTAATTTTAAAAAAATTAATAATTTAAATTTAATAATTTATTATTTTAAATATCATATAATTAATATTTATTTTATAATTAAGACTTTATAACTATCAAATATATAGTTAAAACGATTCAAATGTAAATTTAATTTTGTAAAATTGTAAATAAGTTCAATAGGACCTGAAGGAAAGAAGAACACTGTTAATAGTGAAGGAGCTCCGTACCAAAACCCTACAAATGTAATAGAATGAATGTGTTGGATTTGATTTTTGTAGTTTTCTACTTTATATTTGGAACAGTGATATATCACACCAAAACGTGAACAAAAATAGAATATTATCATACATTTCACATGGGCGGCGGAACAAGAACACTATATCTAATCATTTTCATTTCCATTTCCATTTCGAATTTACAGAACTACAGTGCACCAATTTTCCTCAAATTTGAAGCTATAAATTCTTCAAATAAAGCAACAACACTACATGAATAATAATAAAGTGAATCTCTGGTTGTCAACACAAACACAAGTAAAAAGATAAAAGTGGGACATATTATATGCTTTTTTAGTATTTAATCAGATGGTGTTTCGAATACCCCAAAGGCCGGCCTGCAATTTAACTAATGTCTAATTGGAAGAATATACCGACTTAAAAATCAAGTCAACAGAAGTCAAAGGAGTTTTGTGTAATTAAGTACGGTGTTTTTTGGCTTACACGAAGGGCTGTTTTGCAATTGATTGTAATATGGCCAACTGTTCTGTAATAAAATATTTGTCCCGAGTGGTGTTTGAATCAACAAAAATGGCTGCATCACAACAAACCAATCATAAGCCAATACCCAAAAATGTTCTCACTCGGTTCCTCTTCTTCAATTTCTCTTCTCGGTCTCAATGTCAAAACCCAGAAAAGGAATTCAATCTGCTGTCAAATGGAAACTCCAACTAGAACCACAGTCTCTACCGGAGGTATTGCCTTCAAAAGCTTGGAGAAAACTTTTACAGTGGATGTCCAGAGAGCTGAGAATAGACCCTTGAATGTCCCTTTGATTGCCCCTTTCACTATTGCTTCTTCTAGACTTGATATTGTGGAGAATGTTGCTATTAGACTTGAACTCAGTAATGGGTGTGTTGGCTGGGGTGAGGCGCCTGTTTTGCCTCATGTCACTGCTGAGGATCAGGCTGTTGCTATGACTAAAGCTAAAGAGGCTTGTGATTTCTTGAAGAGGACTCCTCCTATGGCTTTGGCTTCTGTTTTTCATGAGATTGGTCTTCTTCTCCCTGGTCATCAGTTTGCTTCTGTGAGTCCCCTCTTGCATGTCCAGTTTTTATTTTTATTTTTGGTTTGATTATATAAATGTGTCTGATTCTGTAATGGTAACCGGTTCTTTATTTCTGATCTTAATAGCTTCTCATGTAAAGTCCAAATTTAATTAAACTGTTATATGCTTCTCTGTTTCTCATTAAAATCTTAATGCATTGAAGGTTAGAGCAGCGGTAGAGATGGCACTCATTGATGCAGTAGCTAACAGCATCAGTATGCCACTATGGAGACTCTTTGGTGGGGCTTCAAATACAATCACCACAGATATAACAGTTAAGGTTCTGCACTTTTGAAGTGTGATGGAACTTTGTTGTCCTGTGTATATATGTTTGATTTACTTATCTTGTATATCTCATAGAAAGGCTGGTAAATAAAGTTGAATCAAGATTTGAAGTAGCAGTTTTTAATCCGAATTATGATTGTAAATAATAAGAATCCTAAATCAACTAATCAAATCACTGCAATGATAGGGAAATGTTTAGAATTTTCTGTATGGCCAGCCTCAGTTTTGTTGTACCTGCAGATTCCTATTGTTTCACCAGCTGAAGCAGCTCAATTGGCTTTGAAGTATCGGATACAAGGATTTACTACTTTGAAGCTTAAGGTTGGCAAGTATCTAAAGTCAGACATAGAAGTGTTACAGGCTATTCGTGCTGTCCACGCTGATTGTTTGTTCATTCTGGATGCCAATGAGGGTTACAAACCAGAGGAAGCTGTTGAAGTTCTTGAAAAACTACATGGTATGCATAAACGTGCCTTATTGAGTTTGCTTTCTGCGTGCATGCCTGTGACAAAACTGAGCATAAAGTACATACTATAGTCATGTGCACGATCCATAATCCATACCTCTTTCTAATCTTCATACAAATAAATATCTTACTAGTGACAAACACATTTTAATTATTTGATCTCTTTATGTACAAATCTAATGTCATTTTGAACTAATATGCTTCTATAGAAATGGGAGTTACTCCTGTTCTCTTTGAGCAACCAGTGCATAGGGATGATTGGCAAGGTCTTGGTCATGTTACTCGCATCGCCAAAGATAAATTTGGGGTGTCTGTTGCAGCAGATGAGAGCTGCCGGAGTTTGGATGATGTCATTAAAATTGTTGAAGGGAATCTAGCTAATGTCATTAATATTAAGCTCGCCAAATCTGGCGTCCTTGGTGCCCTTGAAATCATTGACATGGCAAGGAAGTCCGGACTGGACCTCATGATAGGTGGTATGGTTGAGACTAGACTGGCTATGGGGTTTGCTGGTCACCTTGCCGCTGGTCTTGGATGTTTCAAGTAAGCAATGTCCAATATCCATATTTCAGTTCCATTTTAAAAATGTTCATTTTCTAAATTGCAGAAGTTGTTTTTATTTTAAGTATCTATTTTCTTTTAAAGGTTCATTGATCTGGATACACCACTTCTTCTTGCTGAAGATCCTGTTCTTGAGGGCTACGAAGGTATTGTCACTTTTAAGTAAATCCACAGAATATATGACTTGATTCTTACAGTGGTGACAGCAAATTAGCAAAGTTCTTTTATTTTTTTGGCAGTTTCTGGTGCAGTTTACAAGTTCAGAAATGCAAGAGGCAGTGGGGGCTTCCTCCATTGGGACAATATTGCATAGTATGTTCTCTATCCCTCATTTCTATTGAAATTCTTTTCGCATACTTCTTGAATTTGAGTGATTTTTTTTTATTTTTTTTATTTTTTTTATTTTTTTTAAAGAATGATAGACCATAATTGTGTTTCCTGCCTATTTGTGCATGTAAAATCATACCAGAAAGGCACACTGCTGCACCATTACTATCACATAGGAGGTTATCATGCTTCATGAGGTCCAAAAATATTAAAATTATCTGCAGATTACCATATGCCGCCTAGCGATTATTATGATGAGCATTAAAGTTAAGACTGGCAGGTGCTGGGTTATTAGAGTCCTCCTGAAAATTGTAGGAGCAGTACATAGGAGGTTTCTAGCATTGAAGTGCTTGCCCGTAAGCATTACAGAACTGATGTTCCATATCGACATTATGTGTCTGAGAAGTAAGATATTAGTTAATAACTGTCGTTGGAGATGCAATTGCGTTGTCCTGTATAGATGATTTCTCTAAGTAATGTGTTGTTGGACATTCTCTAGCTTAATAAGTTTTCCAAGTTAAGTAATGTTTGTTGCCATGTAATTCCTACATATTTATCTAAATGTTTTTATTTGCATCTACAGTTCACCAAGTTAAGATGATAAAAGACAATTTCATTTTCAATGAAAAACTACTTCCCACTTGCTACTTTGTTTTCGTCTGTGAAAAGAACATAACATCCATAATGATGTATATGTCTGTACCAAACGAAGCAAATTATACGAAGCAAATTATACAAAGTATACATCGTTTTAGATTTCTACGCATTGTTTTAGATTTCCGTATGAATACAGTTATAATTGATGTAGGACTTGAATCTAGTAATATAGGTATAGCTAAATGATTATGTGTGTAGCATAGTATATTAAATCCCAGGCTCCTTTGGTAATGTCAATTTAGTTCCCTCTCTCACTTGAAGTGCTTTAAAATGTGTATAAATTTCATGTTCTGTTAAAACAATTTAAAATCTAAAGGAGAATAATTTTATTATGAATTAAATTAAATAAAATTCTACGGAAAAAAGATTTATCAAATAATGATTTTTGTATTTTTGTTTGATTGATAGATTAGATTCGAATTTGTTGTTCTTATTAATTGATAAAAGAAGGGTATTATTAAATACCGCATCAAATTTATCGATACCGAAACCAAATTCCAATTATACCATTTTCAACATGACGAGTTTATAAAGAAAATTGCAAGTCCAATCATAGAGGGTGAAAAGAAAGAAAAGATGTAATGTGTTTTAATCTAAAATCTCGTTAGAAAGTAGTGAAGACGCCAAAAGATGCAACTAGATTCTCCGAAAGTTTCGCCCTTTAGTCACTCAGAAAACCATTCATGTTTAGACTTCCAAAGTTTTTAGCGGAGGCAATGTCATGGAGACATTAATTGATAAGATAGATGTAAACTGAATTCGGGCATGTGGAATTCGCAGCAATGGGTAAATTGCACATCTCAAAAGAGTGTTGAAATTTATATGGTACATGAGGCTGAAAGACCAATATCATACCAGTATTGTTGACAATTCTGACGCTCACTTTATTCATTATCGTGAGGCTCACTCTATTCATATAATAATTATGAAATTCACGTTTGAATTACTTCCGTAGATATTCTCCGTGATTATATGGTTGAAGAAAAAATTCAAACGAGTTGAGATAATGATAGAAAGAATTTTATTAAAACTATAATATCAAAATTCTAGATTTGAAGAAAAAATTCGAACGAGTTGAGATGATGAAATAAATTTTTTTATTAAAACTACAATGTTAAATTTTTGGATGTACTCCATGATTCTATCGTTGAAGAAAAAATTCGAACGAAAGAATTTTATTAAAACTACACTACTAACTTTCTGATGCAATTATGTTAAAGGTATAATTGAAAACGTATGACATGCGGTATTTAACACTTTTGTAAAAGAATTAGACCCTGTTTGAATCTTTATGAGATAAAACTAACTCCTAAAATTAAGAGGTAGGGATTCAAATAGACCTCTTAAAAGACTTCTTAATTTTTAGTTGCATAGACTTTTAACAATTAACTCATTTGATTGAGTCAACCCTACTAGCACCTCTTCACACCTCCTAACATATTGCAAAAGACTCAATTGTTCCCAAAATCACAATTTGCAAAAAGAATGAAATGAAATGATGGCGATGGGTGCTCGCTTTGAAAGAGTATCAATATTGCCTAACCAAGAGCGATACATGATTGAGCACAAAATGTGCATTATTTTTACACTATTTTATTTTATTATTTGAGGACGTTATTTGAAGATTGCATGTTTTTGTAATTTTGGACAGATTGGAGACAATTTTACAAATACGAAGGTTTTTCAGGATTAATGACAACAATTGCCAAAGTAGAGTCAAAGTCAACAAGATTTTATCTGAAGACTTATTTAGAAAGTAAATAAACTGATACGATTTTTAGGATTTTCATATTTTGAATTTAGAATTTTCAAATAAGGATTCTGAGGAGATTTTTAATGATTTTCAATTTTGTAACAGAGTATATATTTACTCTGAATGATCAGAATTGGGGAGTTTTTAGTTTTCAATAAAAACATTTTGTTTCTTCATTCTTTGTACGATCAATTTTATTGAGACGATGATGTTCGCTGCACCCATGTGGTGCTAAACTAGTCTCATCCAGCTAAGTCAATTATACGTGTTGTGAGAATTGTGTTTTAATTTATATGCTTGTTTAATATTTGTGTATTCTCTATGGGCATGGTTAAATGCACATGTTATTCTAATTAGTTAATTAAGTGTGCAATTGATTGGTTAATTAGGATTAACACATTGCACGTCAAATAGCTCATAGTTAATTTGACCTAGGTAATGTTGAGAGTGCATAATCATAATTTAAGAACTTTCGTACTGATTCAATTGGTTATGGTCACGGGTCTTTTGTAGTTCTTAATACGGTCTATTTTAGATTAGTGATTGATTCGAAGGGTCGTACCCAGTCAGTCTCATAGCCAAGGAAAAGATTTTTTTATTAGGCACGTTGTCAATAACTATAATTGTGACTATTAAACTGCATATATATACATAGTTTTGATGATCAACACTACGTTGAATAAGTTGACTTAGCTGGATGTTTAACTATCATTGATTGTTTTATTCTGTTAATTTCATTTTTCGTTTAATTATTCATATATTCTACACCCCCAGTTTTATTTGATTTGGTCTTAACATTTACAATTATTGATTTCCGTTCTCTGTAGGATTGACCCTATTTACTAAAAGTTTATTTATATTACAAGCTAAATTTATATTGACGGATTCGACACCCGTCAAATTTTTGGCGCCGTTGTCGGGGAACGATATTAATCAATTTTGTTTTTGTTTATGACCAGATTTTTTTTAGTTATGCCTTACTTGTGCCTATAGCGTCAGACCAAACTCATATCCTGAAGATGTTTGACATAGCAGAAAGACACATATGGCGCCCAGAACCAGACCTAATGACAAATGAGGTAAGTGATATTTCTCATCAGATTCAAGAGTTAACTTTTGCGTTATATCATTTGGTTGCAGTTAAAGCTCAACAGTCGTGCCCACAGCCAAGGCTATGTGGAATTTGTGTTGCACCTGGACACCCTACTGAAGCATGTCCAATATGGCAATATGATACAGCGGAGCATTTTAATGTAGCAGAGTTTTACGAAGAGCAAGGAAGATATGATTTCTACTACAACACGTGTGATGAAGGATGGAAGAATTACGCTAATCTAGGATATGGGTCAATGAGCTATCAATTGAATGAACCAGTTCCCCAATATCATAATGACCAATATCCAGGTAACTCTTTAACTGATATTATTGAGCAATTGACAACTAACACGCTTCTATTTCAATAGGAGATAAATGCCAGCATCCAAAATTTGGAGAAGCAAATGAGTCAACTAGCCACTACGGTAGGTCGGTTAGAATCGCAAGAAAAGCTTCCCTAAAAAACAGAGCTAAACCCAAAGAATATTAGTGCAGTTATCTTGCAAAGCGAAAAAGAATTGACAGACGATCGTTGCATCCACGACAAGAAAACCCTAACTGATCGTTGTGCCTACAGTGAAGGGCTGAAAGAGCTGAAAGAAGACATTAACGTGGAAACCCTAACTCAGGGGAAGAACCATGCCCACAACGAAGGGAGTTAGTTGGAAAAAGATATCGACGCCAAAATAAATGACTGTGTTGTACTGGAAAAGCCAAAATTCCTAGAAATTAAACTACGATTTCTATGGATACTTGAAGAGACCAAGAGGGGCAGTCAAAAAAAAGATAGCTTTGAAACTTTTGACAAGGTTAAGGATGAAGACACGCATGAACAGGACACTTGAAACATCCGGTATGTACCAGTTCATTTTTTCTTATGCCAATAACTAAGTTAGGACTACCCTTTATTGTGCAGGTGCCAAATTTGAAGTTATATTATAAAGGATTTCAGGTTGAAATATCATATTGGCTTCAATTTAATACTGCAATAGCTACTAAATGAAATTCGAAGATGTGTTCACCAGCCTATGCCCACAGCTTTTACCTCCACAGAATTTAGGGAAGTATGTGTCTACCTTTTCTTTGGTTTTATTGAAATGACTTATACATTGGGACAATATAATTGCTAAGTGTGGGGAGAATATTATCTGCATATTTATTTTAGTTTTCTTTTTAGGTTGTTTAGATTTTTTTTTTCTTTTAGGATTTTTTTAGGTTGTTTAGATTATTTCTTTTAGGATTTTAAGTTTTTCTTTTTAGTCTTGTTTTCCAAGTCTTTGGTTCTTCTTTACTGTTACCTTTCGGGTGAACTTTTTGTTGATTCACTCTTAATAATGAATTTTTAGACTGATTTAGGAGTTGTGTAATATATGAGACTTAATTTTTATGTGTGCATAAAATACTAGCAGATGCTTTTAGAGGTTATGATAATTTAATTTAGAATTCACCAATGCTAGGATACTTGTGAAAATAGAAGGCAGTTAGTGAGTACGCAGTATAGCGAAAAAAAAAAGAGAAAAATAAAGGAAAAATAAAATTAGACATTGATCATGTGACTCAGTATCGTCAGTTGGAATTAGTGGATCGGCATTAATTCCCCTTAAGTTTTTGTATGTATGGAACCACTGATGGTAGGAGGATTGTCCTCTTTATGGGTCGAATACAGTCCGACCAAAGTCACGCATTTTTAGTTTTTCTATTCTCCTTTGCTAGCCAGAATAAGTGACACGACACTTAATTCCCCTTATGTTTTTGTATGTATGGAAAAGCTAGTGATTGGAGAGGGTTTAGTACCTTTTTGGGGCCGTTTAAACCTAGAAATAACTAGAAGTTTTGATTTGAAATGTCTCACTGGTTGTTTAGGGTCAAATAAAAAAAAAGACCCGACCAATGACTATTAGAATTGTTTTTGTATTATTGTTTGCTGCTTAAACTGTGAAGAAAGCTGATTGTTTTTCTTATTTGCTTGTGGTAATGGTATAGTGAATTCTTTTGCGAATTATTGTTTGTTCTCCTTGCATCTGTTCTAATTTAAAGATGGAATTTAAATATGCATGCTTAATCTGATGACAGCTTCCTTTTCTTTTAATTATTTATTATTTTGAGTGATGTAAACTTTTACTGTGTGCACGGTTGAATATGGTTAATTCCTTTTTGCCAGCAGTTTTGTGAGACCGATTGAGTCTTCCTTTAAAAGTTGGTCATAGGCATACTTGAGGGAAAGTATAAGATAGTGTGGGGGAATTTGATTGAGCACAAAATGTGCATAATTTTTATACTATTTTATTTTATTATTTGAGGACGTTATTTGAAGATTTGCATGTTTTTGTAATTTTGGATAGATTAGAGGCAATTATACAAATATGAAGGTTTTTCAGGATTAATGACAACAATTGCCAAAGTAAAGTCAAAGTCAACAAGATTTTATCTGAAGACTTATTTAGAAAGTAAATAAACTGATACGATTTTTAGGATTTTCATATTTTGAATTTAGAATTTTCAAATAAGGATTCTGAGGAGATTTTTAATGATTTTCAATTTTGTAACAGAGTATATATTTACTCTGAATGATCAGAATTGGGGAGTTTTAGTTTCAATAAAAACATTTTGTTTCTTCATTCTTTGTACGATCAATTTTATTGAGACGATGATGTTCGCTGCACCCATGTGGTGCTAAACTAGTCTCATCCAGCTAAGTCAATTATACGTGTTGTGAGAATTGTGTTTTAATTTATATGCTTGTTTAATATTTGTGTATTCTCTATGGACATGGTTAAATGCACATGTTATTCTAATTAGTTAATTAAGTGTGCAATTGATTGGTTAATTAGGATTAACACATTGCACGTCAAATAGCTCATAGTTAATTTGACCTAGGTAATGTTGAGAGTGCATAATCGTAATTTAAGAACTTTCGTACTGATTCAATTGGTTATGGTCACGGATCTTTTGTAGTTCTTAATACGGTATATTTTAGATTAGTGATTGATTCGAAGGGTCGTACCCAGTCAGTCTCATAGCCAAGGAAAAGATTTTTTATTAGGCACGTTGTCAATAACTATAATTGTGACTATTAAACTGCATATATATACTTAGTTTTGATGATCAACACTACGTTGAATAAGTTGACTTAGCTGATTGTTTAACTATCATTGATTGTTTTACTATGTTAATTTCATTTTTAGTTTAATTATTCATATATTCTACACACCCGGTTTTATTTGATTTGGTCTTAACATTTATAATTGTTGATTTCCGTTCTTTGTGGGATCGACCCTATTTTCTACAAATTTATTTGTATTACAGGTTAAATTTATATTGACGGATTTGACACCCGTCAATACATGTACCCGTTCAGAATTTTCTACATAATAAAGGCAAGACAAGAAAAGGGAAAAAAACAGCGTTAGACTACAGAGTCTACTTGACACCCTCGCATTCCAATATACACATGCAGACGAACCTATATTCGGCTCTAATGTAGGCGCTCACAATGTAAACACTAATGAATCTCCTAAAATTCCTTACGGCAATCATAATACAAATCTACATATAATAAACTATATAGTTCTTCCATTTAGCCAACAAATATGTTAAACAAGTCCGATTATAACTGGTCGGTTTATTCAAGCCTTTTTAAAACTATTAAGGTAACTAAGGAGGTCATCTAACAGGTTGTCTAACAGTCCAGCTAACTAGTAACACCCTGTGACTCGACTGCGCCCTGGAAGCAAAAATTTTGGTATGGAGGTTTATTAAGTCTCTATCATCCAAACTGAAATTTTTCTATTGACGAAGGCCTGGTTTCGATATCTCCTCGTCATTCATGCTCGTCAACCTTTTTGTCAAAAAGGTCTTTGGGACATGGTGAGAAAGGATTCTCGATGATGGCTTGCCATATGCTCGCCAATGTCGTCTATTGAATAGGTCTTAGAATTGATGAAGGACCATGCTCGCCTAGTGCTCGTCATGATGTCTTGCCAACTATTTTGTCAAGTTAAATTTTTAAAGTTATGAAGGTAAGTCTTGCTAACATGTCGCCAACGTTTTTGTGATTCAACATTTTTTAAGTTGGCAAAGGCGACTCTCACCAACCTTCCGCCAATCATGCTTGTCAAAGCTTTTGTCAAGTTTAATTTGTAAAGTTGGCAAATGTTACTCTCGTCAACCTTTCGCCAACTTAACTCGTCAAGGCTTCTGTCTAAAGGAATTTAGAGATTGGAAAAAGTAAAGTGTCGTCATTGCCTCGCCAACTACACACTGTCAAAGAATTTCCAGTTTTACATGGTTTACTGGTGTGTTCCTATTTTTAACTTATTGAACTTCTAGATTTTAGCCATTTCTTAGTCTAATCAGCTTATACAACATCGCAGGGCAACCAAGTTAAGTGTTTACTTATTCTAAATCAATTTCAACGACTCAAACAACTTTTAAGCCAGTAATTACATAGTTCCAGTTTCTGCAAATTAGCCCATACATCACACAACAGTTTCTGCAAACAACCAATAGCTATTTAGACAATGGCTTGAATTAGCCCATACTTCAAGCCAGTAAACCATGTAATAGCTATTGTCTAAATAGCTATTATCGAAAACGGGTTCACACTACTGTGTTAGAATCAGATTGGCCGAAGCCCAGAGATGCAGTCTTCCTATATAATAGTTGGCACTTCAAGCCATAATTTACACATTATTATGTGAGGTACCTCTATTCTTAAGCATGCCATATATCCTACTAATGTCACTATCCTAAGGGCAACAATTAATTCCAATTTGTATATATTATTATCTAATCATACATAATATATTTTTATTTTTCCGAATTCATTACAGCAAGTTATAATTTCACATTTTTAATCATATCACATATGATTCAGAATATCATTCACTATCAATTATTCCATAATATACAAATACAGTCTAGCATCCTAAACAGACAAATGCAAAAACACCCTATAATACAAGCTGTGGAACTTAAAACAAGAATATCAACCCGACTTCCGAAGCCACAAGAAAGTCGTTCAAACTCCCGGTCGAACCACCTCCATAGTTTGGTCTCTAGGATCTTGAATTCCAAAAAGAATTTTAGAATCCCCAACGTCAAAAGAGAACACGTGCAAGAAGAACACCTTCGGGTTTTCTTGAAAACAATAAGAACCGCTCTTTTTTATGATTCAAGAATGATAGGTTTTAAATTAAAACTAGGGTTTATATATTTAAGTAAAATGTCAAATACCCCGCCTCTTTTTGGTTTTGGAAAAGTTTTGATTTTAGAAAATTTTTCAAAATCTTTAACCAATTGTGTTAATTGACCCAATTTAGACACCTAACTACTAGGTCCAATTTCCGTTCATTACAATTTTTATATTAAAAAATATATGCAAATATTTACATATCCAGATAAATAATTAGTTATTAATATATGCATTTATATTTCTACTTTATAATATACAATTTAGATTATAAAATTATAAATAATATTAAATCGTCAATATTCAATATTTAATATATAATAGGGTTATTTTTATTTTTGTTATTTTATAACTTTTATTTACATTATATAGCCCAACTTTAAAAATTTTATAAAAATAATATTTCAAACTTTCACTTTTAAAAAATGAACTAAATTGACCATTTACCCTTCTGTGAAGACCTTTTACACTGGTCTGTGAATGTGAACTGTGAAGATGATTTGTGAAGGTATGAAGGTCTATTTTTGGAAATCAAAGTTGGGATGACTCAAAAACATAAATAAAAGTTTTTTATTTTGTTTTAGTTTTGAATTTTTAAAGTTTATTTGGTTTATTTTATGTAATTTTTCCTATATTAAAATTATCACTTCATCATATTCATAATAAGTGACGTTTTTAGACTTTTCCACACATTAAGAAAATAAGCAAAATGACTCAAACATCCTTATTTATTATTTTATCTTTCCATTCAGACACTCTAATTCATATTCTTTTTCTTTGTATTTAATAAATTAACTAGGGGTATATTAGACAAAATTGTAATAATTACACATTGAAAAAAAAATACCTACTTTTATTTTGGATAAAATTTATCTCTAAAACGACACTTATTCTGAATTTGAGGTAGTAAAATTTTATTTTATTTTTGAGCATTTTGAACAAATAAATTAACAGACAAGTGACAGATCGAGGTATTTTTAAATAAAAAATATAAATTAAAATAATTAATTAATAATAGTTAAAAGTGTTAGATATAGAGGACGCGCATAGAGTAGTTGTAGACACATATGAAGTAGCATGTCGGACACGTATGTCCAATTTTATTTATTTTATTTATTTATTTAATACGATAATTCTTCTAAATTGATCTTTTAAACTTCAAAATACAATTATAGGTCTGCTTTAAAAAATTATAAAAGAACAAACTTTTAAAAATTTGGTTTTCAGTCTATAAGTCTAATTTTTCAAAATATCCCTAAATTTTAACTATTCACAGATTCTGTAAATTACGCTCACGATCTGTGAACTACAGTCACAGTCTGTAAATGACCTATAGAGTGAAATTCAAAGTTTAGTTTTGTAAATTTTTCAAAACAAGTCTATAATTATATATTTAAATTTTTTATGACCTAAAAAAAATTTATTTATTTAATTAATGGATACAAGTGCCCGAAATGTGACAAATACCCACCTCCACACAAGTGTCCATACAACATAAGAGTCTCTCCAATGGAACGTGGACGTTCAGATGATAGTGTAAAGTAGAACTCGTAAATGATGATGTGACAAAATTTTTGATGATAGACCATATAGTTTAAAAATAATCATACAGTTGTCACCATCTATCACTCTTCTTTTTTAATTTTAATAGAAATTCAATTAAAATTAAACACTTTTATTATAAAAAAAAGAATTGAACACACGTTAAAAATCTAATTAAATAACATATAAAAACTGAGTCTTTAACATCTAAAATTGAAGGTTTGATAGACGATGAGTGTGTTTGGTAAGCAGATTTTTAATTAGCGATTAGATTTTAGGTTAGCGATTTGGAAATTTAGGTGTTTGGGAGTAGCTTTTTGATTAGCGATTAGGTGTTCAATTAGCGATTTCCTGACAGCTACTTGATGTAGCTGTCCACAAATCGCTAATCAAAAAGCTCCCATTCTACCCTTATTCAATTTTGGTTATTACAAAAATGTCCTAATAAAAATTATTCTTTTGAACTAGATTTTTTTTATACACTTTAACTATATTCTAATTTTTTTAATGATAATAATTTATATATTATTTTAATTTATTAAATGTGATTGCAAGTTTTTATGATTTTTTTAAAATGTTTTAATAAATATTATATTATATATTTTTAATTAATTGATGAATACAATATTAAAGAATTTTAATTAAAAATCTTTTAAAAATCATTTAATAGATGAATATCAATACTAAAAATAAAATAAACTATATTATAAATTAAAACTTATAAAAATAATATATTATCCTTTTACGTCATTTTATATCTAACAGCTATTTCAACATCTGATTGTTCTTACCAAACACTCATCTCAAACAGTTACTTCAATCGTTAGTTTAACAGCTAACAGTTAATCGCTACTTTAACAGCTAACTCAATCACTAATGCAATATTTAGTGCCAAACACACTCGATATCTATTTTAAAGTTTGTCACGTGAGCCGGATATTCTAAATAGATGTTACCATTAAAACTACTTTTTTTTTTTTAAATATTATCCACATCATTGCCTGTCGAGAAATTGTAATAGATACATCAATCATATGCTCTAAAAGCATCATGTTATATTCGGTTTGTTTATTTTATTTATTTATTATCTCTTTTAATGAAAATCAGAGAAGATAAATGAATAAATGTACTTCTCAAGCCAATTAACTTATGCTTTATTTTGATTATTATTATTATTATTATTATTATTATTATTATTATTATTATTATTATTATTATTATTATTATTATTATTATTATTATTATTATTATTATTATTGTCTTCACACATTTCTACAAATTAATTGACCAAATAAATTAATTAAATATTGAGTTCACCAATTTATAAATTAGTTATTCACTTCAAATTGTGAAGCATTCAATTGGAGGGTAACAAATTTTGGAATTTGAAAAAAAAAATTAAAGAAATTTTAAAGCAATGAATATAGGAAGTCCCAAGAAGTGCTAATCGTCCGTACTTTATTATGTACCGGACACACGACAAGAACGTCTTCAGAAAGATAAATCTATTGTGTACCGAACATGCTCCATTCTGCATATGATCAAAGCAACTGATCTGTCTTCCCTTCAAATCATGTCCCATTCTTATAGTATCTCTCTACAAAATCCCCACATCACTACTCAAATTCTATGGCTAGTGAACACATCATGTTTCATCTTAGAAGAAAAAAAACAGTTTGGTTTTGCACTCATGAAAATTGAGGCAATCATTGTGAACCCACTTGGAACCACGAGCCTTGACTAAAGTTGTAAATCATACTAACATTGCTCAATAAGTAAGCGTGAAGATCAAAAGTTAGATCTGAGTCATTTGTTTGGCCCACTTAATCATGTCTATTGCCACTCTAATTTTGACTCCCTACTGAATTTTACACACAACAAAGTTGAATTGTACACTACTTTGTACTATGTAATTGACATGACTCACCAAATAATAGGAGCAATTTATGCTCTAAAGTGAGAGACACATGACAGATTTCATCCTTATTGGATTTGTGTGTTACATTAATATGTACTTGAGTGAGAATATATTCATCAAGTTCAATAATTTATTCCATGTACCCAAGTCTGTGTATCTGCATAATAATGATACATGTATGTGTTCAAATAATGGCTTTGCTTTGTATATCACCGAAAGGGTCAATAGTAGTTTCAATGAGTGGGAATAGGCTGCTAATGATTAACTGAGATCCACTTTCTCATATTCTTATCAACAGCAGCTCTCTTTCTTGGATTCTGTTCAAATTCTAAAAGCAAATTTGCAGTGATGAATGTTGTATTTATCATGCTTAGCTCTTAATAATCATTGTGGATGCAGTGCTGGCTTAGCCTTGTTTTAGCAATGCGCCGAATAAGTGGGTCCAACAAACACCAGGTTTTCACACGAACTGCTAACTTCACCTATAAATTCAGACCAAACTCCACAAACCAAAACACATCACACAACCAAACATCTATCTGAGTTCTGACATATTCATAATGAAGGGAATATCATACTTGGCAGTTCTGACACTGGTGATGCTGTTTTTGGCCTCAGCAGAGGTCTCAATGGCTGTCACATGTGCCCCAACACAGCTGAGTTCATGTGTGAGTGCTATAACATCTGCAACTCCACCATCAAGTTTATGTTGCAGCAAAATCAAGGAACAGAAGCCTTGTCTTTGCCAGTACCTCAGGAACCCAAACCTTAAGAAATTTATTAATACCCCTAATGCCAGGAAGGTTGCTAACACTTGTGGAACTCCCTTTCCCAAGTGTTAGGCAAACATATCTCTGCTTTTATAGCGGTTTCTCCATTGCTATTGCTTTACTTAGTGTGTGTGTGACAAGAATGGAGGATGCTGCTTTGTTGTAATATGTGACATATGGTGGCATGTCTTGTTTTGGTGTTGTTACTGGTAGGAGTAGAGGGTACTAGTGGTGGTGTTGCTGAGGGAAATGATTTTGCTTCATGGTGTTACATTTCACTAGTGTCAGTTGTGTTCATTGCTGTTGTTTGCTGCTGTGTCTGTTGTATACTTAGTAGTGCAAATGCCACCAATTATATTATCTTTTTTATCGGTTAATCTTTCAGTTTCTGTACTGTTAAGACCACACATGAGCACACACAAAAACTATGCAAGAATTCAACTGCTGAACCAAATTAAGCAAAATAATATTATTGGACATTAATGTTCTCAGATCCCATAATTGAAAAGAATATAGAATTTTGGAGGAAGAACTCCAAAATTCACTTATACATGTACATAATGACGAAGAAGTGCTTATCAACAGATATGCAGTAGCTTTCTCATCATATGTTGTTCTCAAACCCCATGATCGAAAAGACTAGAACTTTGGAGGAAGAACTCCAAAAATCACTTATACATGTACATAATGAGGATGAAGTACTTACCACAACAGACATATTGAGAAGATTTACACATTACTTCTCACAACATATATGCAGCTTTGTCATCATATATTGAGAAGATTTGAGATTTGGTTCCAGCCTCCCATAAACCATGGCCTCTTATCAGATGGTACTGCAAAATTGAGCTCAAACATCTCCTTGGACATGTTTCCACCTTCACAGAATCCTACAAGCTTTGCAACTATCTCTGCACTCTCCTGTATATGCCTGGGATCATGAGGATCAGTCCATAGCTTGTTAATAAACTGCAGCCTTCTTTGCTTCCCGTCAATAGGGACATCCCATTTGAAGTACAATGCATCTCTCTCCTCTATAGTCAGGCGTGTGCTCAGCCTCTTTGCAAGGAACTCTCTTTCACGCTTTAATGCTCTAATACTGCAAAAAGCATGAAAGATAATAAGTTTATCGGTTACTTGAACTAGTCTTAAATGAATTTAGATTCATGTTCCAATAGTTCCTTTTCTAACCTTGAAGCAAGAGAGATGGTAGGCTCTCCGTTTGCAGCATGTGGTGCAGGGCTTGCATTGCCAAGTTCTGATAAATGCTGTTGCAACCAAGAGAGACGCCGAAGCTCCACTTCCATGTATATTTGATCAGCTGGATCTCCCTTGAATAGCAAATAAAACTGGGTTCTGTGAATGATGGAGACATAGCATACATCCCATAGCTCAATTATCTGTTGCCTCTGCTCTTTGTAGGTTATATGCCAAGCAACTTGAGGTTCCTCTGCCTCTATTTCAGTCTCATCATTCTCCAAGTTATATCCAGCAGCTTCATTTGCTTCCATCTCAAGCACCTACCAAAGCACAGAAGAAAAACGTTATTTTCTGCAGAACTGGAAGTAAAAAAGCAAGGTAACAAACTGAATTGAAGTTGATTGTTTAGAAAGAAATGCTATCATAAATTATACCTGGCAGACAAGGAGCTGCTTTTGGTATTGCAACTTAGCCACACGTTCTTTCAGTTCTGTTACATATGCTCTTATGCTTCTTACATTTTCCTCAGCTGCATTCTGGAACATTTTCTGCATCTTCTTCATATTGACAGAGCTAGAACGTCTGTAGCCTGGAGTGCCTTCCCTTGATGAGACATCTCCACATTCGTCACTCTTTGTTGGAGTCCCTTTCTCAGACTCAGGCAGGTTTTCACCAGACACCATGTTATGGTTCTCTGGAGCTTTATTTTCGACATCAGCATCCATAATTTGCCGAGAAGTGGATAAAGGTGAGCAAGGTGACTTTAAGAAATTTTGGCGGTTAACATTACTTGAAGCCAATGGCAGCAATTTCTTCTTTTTAGATTGATTCTTAGCTTTGGGAACTTCAGGGTCAGACTGTTGTTCATTATTGCTTGGAAGAGACATTACCAGTTTGTCAATAGATTTTTGAACATTTTCGAGTTGCTCCTCCAGATCTGCAATAGTGCTGCCTTGTGAATGAAGTCTTGTTATCTCTTCCTTGAGGTTGGCACTAACACTCTTGTTCGGAGCTATTACATCTCCAACTTCAACAACTTCAGGAACTGATCGAACAGTTCGCATCTCTCTTATTTCTGCTTGCAGCTTAGCAATTGTTTCCGCTGCATCTTGATTTCCAAGCCTATGACAAGCCACTTCCTTCTGCAAAACTTCTAAAGCACGGTTTGCTTCTTCTCCAAGCGCCTCTTGAAGGTGCTCAAGCTTTCGAATTTCATGCATTAGTGTGAAAGGAGCAGCTGATGATTGCCTTACAGACTGTCTTAACATTGTCCTCCTTGTCTTATCACTGCGAGCTGTCTCCTTATTGTCATGTTTAGGAGACAGTGCATCCGAGTAAGAGAGACACTTCTTCACTGATGGACAGGGTAACTCAATGGGATTTGAGTCCTCAAGTTTTCTACGTAACTCATCCACCTGAGACTGTGCCAGGTCTCTTTGGCGCCTCAATTCTTCCATTTCCATCTCCATCTAAGCCAAAATAAGATTGTGGCACATAAGTATTACTAGTTTGCTATTTGCATAAAAAAATTACCTGCTGAATAGACAAACTTAAAAAATGGTAGGCATTTTTACCTGCTGAATTATCAGATCCTTTTCTCTTGATGGATCAGGAGTGCGCAGCTCTGCTTCCAGCCGTGCTACTTCCTTTTGCAGATGCTTAACAAGTTGCTTATCAGAAACAACCTAGAGGAATTCATTAAAGCAACATCAGAGATCAATACTTCAGGATTTTGCTTGAAAATTCTTCAAAAATGTTGACAAGACAAGTATAGGGGACTGTACCATATTGACATGAGCATTATTCGTAACTTCCTTTGCTCGTGTGGCAAAAAGGAGAGTATTCCGAGATTGCTCACAGTGACTCATTGCTGGACTAAGAGTACATATGATTGCAGTGCGCGCATTCCCGCCAAGAGAATGCTGCAATATTCTAGTGAGCTTCGAGTCCCTATAGGGAATGTGCCCGCTTTTTTTTCCAACACTAAAATCACAATAATTCACAAAGGAAAATTAATTCTACTGTATAGAAATTTGCATTCATTTGATATTTATCCTAATGTCTATCAAGTGCAGTTCAAATACTTATACAGAAAACTGGAAAATAGAATTGAGTAAGAGTCCTCTAATATTAGCAAATATTATAGTAGATAATTCATTATGACAACGGAGAATATTCAAAGTGATCTGGAAAAATTTAGTTTAGACATCTCAATGATTTAAGAGCAAAAATCATATTACTTGTGCAACTCTTCTAATGCATCATGTTGCTAGATCATCAGATAATAAAAATAAAAAAGTGAAGCAATAGAATCAGACTTGAGTTTTTCAGTTCTGACCTCAGCTTTCGTATAACAGTTGTAAGTGTCATCAAACTAAGGTTAATATGGCATCCTTCCCTGAGTCTTGCACCATCTGCATTTGTTTGAGACGCTCTCTCACTTCCAGCTAAATCTACAAAATTCTGCAAGTTGATGATTCCATTAACTATTGCACCACAAAAGATAACATATGCATAAATGGACAAAACTAAGCAAGAAGTTCAAGATCCATACCAAACTTGCAACATATGATCTCACACAATCTGAATTTTCCCGGAGAGTACTTTCTATAGTCTGCATTATCAACCCAATTATTCAAGTCATTCTATTAGAAATTTACTTAATTTCCAAGTAGGAAAAGTAGATTGTGTTCATCCAAACTCACCAGCCTTATTATTTGATGTGAGCGCGAGCTTGTGTCATTTAAAGCAGTCTCTCCCACTTGCCTTTGGGCTATATACCACAACATTTGGTTAAACACATTCACCACAAAATAAAAACAAAATCATAAAGCAATCAACTAATTTACCTTCGCATATACTGATTAATTGTCTTAAATGTTGACTATCACTGGCTGTTTCTTCAACTAACTTCTCTACCACTGTCCCTTTCTGTAGCCAGACATAACAAGCACATACATTAACAAAAGAAGCCAATAAAAGCACTCTCTACAAGTAAAAGCAATCACAGGTGCAGCACCTCTGGATCATCAAGAAGCTTTAGATTGCGCCCAGATTCAGAATTCAACAAGTCCCTAACATTCTCATTATAAATTTCAAGTCCAGAAATCTTAATTGCAAAGTCTCTCTCTGGGGTCTGCAAACAAATAAAGAAAACACATAAACAATGTTTGAGACACATAACTTGCAAATACCGGCTCAATTAATTAGTCTCTTGTTCAAAAGAGTACACATTTATATGAAAATTTCAAACAATAAAATGAAAATGGTAAAAACATACATTGATTATATGGCTATAGATGTCATGAACAGCCTTTTCTGTTATTCCTCTCATTGTGTATGTCTTTCCACTACTGGTTTGTCCATATGCAAATATAGTGGCTACAATAGACAAAGCATACTATAATTTATTTGTTAAATAGGCATTAAAATGTTCAGACAGAACAATAGGGAGATATGCATTACCATTTATGCCCATCAAAGCTGACAGTGCAACATTCTTAACTCCATCATATACATTATCAGTTAAACAAGCCGGACCAAAAACTTTATCTGCCAAAAAAAAAAAAAAAAAAAAAAAGCAATTAATCTGATGTCCATAAACAAATTTTCATTTCTTAATGTATAAAGGGAATTTACCAAAAGTGAAAGAAGAGGGTTGAGGTACGCGTTCGTGCGGAAGGGATTTGTACACAATAGTGTGATCATCAATGCAATCCCAAGCCACCTGGTCTTTAGCAGCTTGTTCCCTCTTGTTAAGAGGCCTTAACCGAACCGTGACAACAATCTTCTCTTCCTTCGGTTTTGAGCCTCCAGGAGTAGATGCAGGGGTAGCAATCCTCTCCACTTTTGAAGATGGTGTTCCTGGAGTCCTCATTTTCGATTTCTCTCTTCCAAACCTCTAATTCTAACACAGCTGATAGATAGATCCAGAACAAAAGGATTCTCATCAGTTTATACTAATTTCCAAATTCACCCAAAATCAAGTAAAACAAAGCAACAAAAGAGCTTCAATTAATTCTAACCCCTAAATCAAACTAAATCGAAACACAGTGATGAAATCAAAATTGGAAGGTAGATAAATGATTATTTAACAAAATAAGAGCATTCATTTTCATTCCATATCTGTAACTAAATCACAAAACAGTTATTCGATCAAATTTAAAAACCAAAAGACATAAAAGGAAAAAGGAAGTCGATGCTCACCAGAGATCTGGGTAATTTTCCGATCAACCAAACAGAGAAGAAGTGAGAGAGAGAGAAGAGGTTGAGTGAGGGGGTTTCACTTCTGTTTTGAAGAGAAAATGGTTTTGAAAAGCTAGTCTTGTTATTTGTGCTGTCTCTCACCAGTTTCATTTGAATTGAAGGTGTGTAACGGCTAGTTTCTATTTATCGCGATATTTCACGTTTTGATTTGAGTCTGGGTTTTTAATACGTCTCGTGGTTTTATCGCAGCTATGGATTTTAACTTTTAACGGTTTTCATTTTAATGTGTAATTAATTCATAGAAAGACAAAAATGAATATGAAAGGAGTGTCATGTTCCTCACCTCACCTGATTTTGGATTTGGGCCCCCACTAAAAGTTTTTCCAATGGAGAAAATATACTAATTTTCACTTGATTTCAAATGTTTACTGAATCCTATAATTTCGATGGGTTAATAATTTTAGTGGGCGAAGTAAATAAATAACACTAAAAGAACATAAGAGGACCTAAGAATGTGTTTAACCAAATAACATAGGGAAGAGTTTATAGAACTAAAAAAAATACAAAAATAAAAGGCAACTTTTATATTAAACCAACTATTTTATAAAAAATAATATTAATAATTAATCGATTTGGTTGGTTCCAATTATAGAAAATTTTATTTATTTAAATTATTTAAAAACCAACTAAAAAAATTACCGGTGAATAAAATTTATTATTTTTTTATTTATATTTTTAATTTAATCAATCCAACAAGTTAATTTTTTCGTAAAAATAAATTATTAAACTTAAAAGGCTAATTTTTAAGAAATTAATAAAATAAATATGTTAATTTTTTTAAAAAAATTATTAAAAAATAATTATTTATTTTATATTTTATTAGTTATATATATATATATATAATCAGAATAATACGGTTATACATGCCTGATATATATGGTTTCCATTTAAATCTTCATAAATATTAAAGATTTAATTGTTTTTTTCTTAAATTAATAAATTATTAAATATTTTTTAAACATCCACTAAATTTTGGTCAAACAACTTATTCAATTAGCTAATAGTTAACCATGGCTTTAATTCATTTTAAAATAAACAATAAAAAAATTCATAAGCTAATTGCTAATGAAACAATAAAAAATTCATAAGCTGACATGGCGCGCTGAGAGTTCTGCTTTAAGTGGAAAAATAGTCATTTTTTTTTATTTTTGAATTTGTCTGATATTTTGACGATATACTAAGGAGAATATAATAAATTGGAGAGATTTTATTTTGTCTTTTTTTTCATCTCTCCTTCCACACCTATATTCTAAAATAATTCATGGTCCACTTCTAAAATAAATGATATATTTAATTTTTTTTATTAAAAACATACAATAAAAATCAATGAGTTTATATAATTGAAATTGATTATTGTTAAACCGTTTGTCTTTAAATAACCGTCCATATATCTATTATTCATACGTCTATCCCTCTTCACCTTCCTCTCCCTTCCGTCAATTAATCACGGAATAAAAATGATATAAATAGACACCACTTCCACCCGATTTTTCTTCACATTCTCACCTCTCAAGTCCCACAAATTTTCCCTTTTTCATCTTCTGGATAGAAAAATGGAGATGATTAATTTTCAGAGCGAGGGAATTTGCGATTTCAACCTCATCGATGACACGAAAAGAAGAAGAGATGAACAACCTAACCAATGATGCGAAAGATGACGTGAATTTTGGCGGTATCTTGAAGAATTGTTTATTTAATGGATTGCGGGAGAGAGATGAGACGGGGGATAGGGTTTGAGAAATATAAAAGAAGTATAACTTCTCATAACATAGAATTGTTTTTTTTAGAAGAAATTAAAAAATTGATGTAGACCCACATTATGTATTATGAAGATGTATTGATTTTTTTATTTTTTTATTTTATTTTTCTTGATATATGTACAGTAGAACCTCGATAAATGAATACTTTTGGGACCACAAAAAAATATTCGTTTAGCGAGATTATTTATTTATCGATTAATGAATAAAATATTTATTTATCAAAAAATGAATAATAATTCATTTATATGATAATTTTAGTTTTCTTATTACATAATTTTGTATTAAATTCATATGCATTTAGAACTTAAACTTTAATTATATGCATGTTCCTGAAGTTGGGGATGGCCAATTAGAGCAAGATATCCAAGATTTAACCAAACTTCTTTCTAAATTGAGCTATAGAAATGTGATGGGTGTTGAACATCTTCTGAACTATCCTGAAGAGAGTAATGCGGTTATGGAATCTCCTACGGACGAAGAAATTATTGCATCTGTACTAAATTATGAGACAAATGATCCCGAACCTGACGATAGTGTCCCTATACCACAAGTGTCCTCAAGAGAAGCTTTTCAAGCTATTGTCACTATACAAAATTACTTGGTGCAACATGATCAAAATATTCCAGAAGTGGTGCATGCTTTACACAAAATCAAGGATAAGATACAATTTGGGGGAGGAAAAAAGCAATCAAATTTGGATGCATTTTAAATATATATATATATGACTTATTAATGTGCTTGAAAATTATTCAATAGATGAAATGTACACATGATATATTATATAAATAAAAATATATTGTTTGAAATATAGTAATTATTCATTTATATTTACATAGGGACTATATATACTTCATTTATATTTATTCGTTAATGCATTAAGCGAGGTTATTCGTTAAACTCATTAGCCCAAGTCAGGACCGAAGAAATTTATTCATTAGACGAGATTATTCATTTACCGAACATTCATTTATCGAGATTCTACTGTAATAAGTTATCATAATTTATTTATTTTTCTATTATAATTTTAAATAATAATAATAATGTCGTCATATTGTGTCCATATCCTATCAAAATGTAAAAGTATTTTTACATTATTTTTTTTAAATTATAGTATTATGTACTTTATTTAAGAAATATAATATTATTTTAATGTATGATATCATTTTAAAATTAATATTTATTTTAATTTAATTTACATTTATTAATTGTATTGTAAATTTAGATTTTATTGTTTATATATATGTTACATTTAGAGAAATTGAAGTTCTTAATAAATAATATAATATGATATATTATTTATAATAATTATATGATATATATTATATGATATATATTAATTACATGATATATATTATAATTATATGATATATATTATATGTTTCTTAATGTAATTGTTAAAAATAAAATAAAAAAACAATATAATTTTATTTGACTAATCATAAAAAAATTAAGTAATTTAAATAATTTAAAAATTGAAGGTGTGATTTTAATATATTCAAAATAATAGTGATGAAATGAATTTTATAGTACATATATATTTTTTAATGTGAAATGATTTTTTATATTTATATGAATTATATTTTTAAAAATACCTTATGATACGTATTTTACATGTCATCTTAATATTAAGTGATAATTCTCACTATTGGACCAAAAATTTTCCAAAAGATTAGTTCTAGCCCAACAATAAATTTAGTATAAAAATAAACAATTGATAAAGTTTTTTACACCTAGTAGACCAAAATTACTATAATATCCAAATTATTAAAATAATATAAAAAATAATTAAAAATAAAATAAATATAAAAATTATAAATATAAAACATTGTGAGATCCCAAAATACCCCTATCCTGACCGTTTGAAACACCAGAACCCAACTCTTCGTTTGTTCTTCTTCACTTCATCGACATCTCCATTCATCTTCGACATTACGCTGAAACTCATTCATCACTTGTTCATCTCGCTTTTTCTTCTTCTCCAATCATCTTCGCCACAAGGATTCATCCATATCTCCATTCTTATTTTGACGAACTACAAATGGGAAAGAAATCGTTAGGTAAGAAGGCGAGGGTTACTGATGCCGCAGAGACATCAAAGGAGGTCGTGAAGTCAGTCCAGTTGGTAAGAATACGAAAAGGCCGGTGGCGACGATGAATGCAAACATAAAGGTTCATTTCTAGTGTTTTCAAGTTGGGTTTTTGGTGGAATTCAGTTTAGGGTTAGATATTGTCATTGTAGAATGTTACACATTGGGTAATTGATGTTAGTGGTTTGATTTTGTAATAAAATGGTGGTACAAGTAGTTGGATTTTCTTATTTGTAGTTGGAATTTTGGAATGAAATGGTGGTAACAGTGTGATTTTGTTAATTTGATGTTTAGAGTTCGTTATTCCTTGACTTTTTTGTTTTCAGATGTTGTTATTGTTTAGTTTGATTAGAATGATGTCTATTTTGTTTGTTTTTATTTGTGTTTTCTGGTGTGTTACACCGAGAAACCGTTAAAACATGTGCTTGCTTCCCGGTGTAATACACCGGGAAGTTTAAATTCCAGTCTGCTTCCCGATTTTAGGACCGGGAAGCTATGTGAATCTGAAGCCTGCTTCCCGTGTGTTTGAAACCTGGAAGCCTTCACAAACCTGCTAACTGCATAAATGTGTTTCATATTCAGGTTATCTTTACAAGCCATATTCATGGAAACCATTGGATTCTGTGCGTAGCATCCATAAAGCGAAAAGAGATACTTGTTCTCGACCCTCTCGCTCCTAAGGCCAATACAATCATGCGTCACTTAAGGGAGTTTGTAACCTTCTTGGATATGATAGTGAAGAAATTAAGTGGAGAAGTGACTATGCATACACCTAAAGGTGAATAGAAGGTGCTGGTGGTTGGAGAAGTCGTAAGATTGCCGGTTCAGCCTGATGGGTTAGTGGAACACCTCCTAAATCCCTTTGATGCAATATTATGGGCATATCATATGTAGTTTTATGATTGATTTTTTTGATTTTTGGTGTTTTGCAAAACTTCTTGTGGTGCCTATGTATGTATGTACATACACGACCTTTGGACTAGGGAACCTGCATAGACGTTTGGAAAAACGGTCGAAGATGCACATAGGATACGGAAGCAAATTGCCTACACTTTATACGAGCACTCGGTTGAGGGCGATCCGACAACTAAATAGTATGAAATAGATGGTAGTTGCCAAGTGTAGTTTTAGCATGTTTACATTATAAACGTTTATTAATGGAAGGTTTTTATTAATATAGATTGAAATCCTGAATACTCATACTTATATATAAGCGTATATATGAAATAGATGTATAGCAGGTTAATTATTCACATGAACTAGCTTCCAGGTGTACAAGACCGGGAAACAGGGGCTATTTTTGCCTGTTTTCAGGTGTTCAACACCTGGCATAGCTTCCAGGTCCTGAAAACTTGGAAACAGGCAAAAAAGTTGTCTGCTTCCCGGTCTTGTACACCTGGAAGCATGTTTCCATCCACCGAAAAAATGAAAATTCAATTCCAAGAATCATTAAATGACATTTTAGTACCCCTGCAATCAAATAGTTTCAATTAATAAGTTTTGTGAGACTGTTGCGAATGCGTTTGTTAACTATCATAAAAACTATACTCCTACGTTGACCTAGGAAACATCATGTTGATCGATTTTCAAAATGCTATGAAAATGTTATCTATGATTGTTTCCAATGATGCAAGCATGTTAAATGGATGGTTTTCACGACTACGAATCGACCCTCGTCCCTTAATCGGAGCACATTATCGATACAATTTCATATAATGGATACTTCAATCGTTCAAAACGAGTGGTAAACCAGCCCAAAAATATTTGATAGGCCCCATTAATTATCCCCCCATTTTAAGACTACAAATGGTTGATGTTTAGTGGAGGGAAATATGTTTCCAAGGCTTGTACACCGGGAAGCAGGGGGCCTTTTTTGCCTGTTTCCAGGTGTACAAGACCTTGAAGCTATACAAACCAGCTTCTCGGTCTTAGACACCTGGAAACAGGCAAAAAAGCTGTCTGCTTCCCGGTCATGTAACCTGGAAGCATGTTTCCGTCCACCGAAAAAATGCAAATTCAATTCCAAGAATCATTAAATGATATTTTAGTACCCCTGCAATCAAATAGTTTCAATTAATAAGTTTTGTGAGACAGTTGCAAATGCGTTTGTTAACTATCATAGAAACTATACTCCTACGTTGGCCTAGGAAACATCATGTTGATCGATTTTCAAAATGCTATAAAAATGTTATCTATTATTATTCCTAATGATGCAAGCATTTTAAATTGATGGTTTTCGCAACTACGAATCGACCCCCATCCCTTAATCGGAGCAAATTATCGATACAATTTCATATAATGGATACTTCAATCGTTCAAAACGAGTAGTAAACCAGCCCAAAAATATTTAATAGGCCCCATTAATTATCCCCCCATTTTAATACTACAAATGGTTGATGTTTAGTGGAGGGAAACATGTTTCCAGGTCTTGTACACCGGGAAGCAGGGGGCCTTTTTTGCCTGTTTCCAGGTGTACAAGACCTAGAAGCTATACAAACCAGCTTCCCGGTCTTAAACTCCTGGAAACAGGCAAAAAAGTTGTCTGCTTCCCGGTCTTGTACACCTGGAAGCATGTTTCTGTCCACCGAAAAAGTGCAAATTCAATTCCAAGAATCATTAAATGACATTTTAGTACCCCTGCAATCAAATAGTTTCAATTAATAGGTTCGGTGAGACCGTTGCGAATGTGTTTGTTATCATAGAAACTATACTCCTACGTTGACCTAGGAAAAATCATGTTAATCGATTTTCAAAATGCTATAAAAATGTTATCTATTATTGTTCCCAATGATGCAAGCATTTTAAATTGATGGTTTTCGCAACTACGAATTGACCCCGTCCCTTAATCAGAGCACATTATCAATACGATTTCATATAATGGATACTTCAATCATTCAAAACGAGTGGTAAACCAGCCCAAAAATATTTAATAGGCCCCATTAATTATCCCCCCATTTTAAAACTACAAATTAATGATGTTTAGTGGAGGGAAACATGTTTCCAGGTCTTGTACACCGGGAAGCAGGGGGCCTTTTTTTTTGCCTGTTTCTAGGTGTACAAGACCTTGAAGCTATACAAACCAGCTTCCCGGTCTTAGACACCTGGAAACAGGCAAAAAAGCTGTCTGCTTCCCGGTCATGTACACCTGGAAGCATGTTTCCGTCCACTAAAAAAATGCAAATTCGATTCCAATAATCATTAAATGACATTTTAGTACCCCTGCAATCAAATAGTTTCAATTAATAAGTTTTGTGAGACCGTTCCGAATGCGTTTGTTATCATAGAAACTATACTCCTACGTTGGCCTAGAAAACATCATGTTGATCGATTTTCAAAATGCTATGAAAATGTTATCTATTATTGTTCCCAATGATGCAAGCATGTTAAATGGATGGTTTTCCAGAGCATACTTCCCAACTGCAATCTTCATTTCCTTCTTCTTCTTAAATCTCTCACATTTTTCAAGTGGATTTCTCCGAACTGGAGCAGAAAGTGCATATACGACATCTTGTGTGAATGAATAACAATTAGCACCGGGTAATACCCAGGTCGGATCGTCTGGCATCGCGGTTCTACCTGGTTTTTCTTCATCACTTTGCGAGGAAACATCCGGACACTCTTCTAAATCATCCAAATCATCAACTTGCATTGGTTCGGTCTGCCCTCCATCTGCACCACCCCAATATTTTCCAACGCTTCAAAAACTTCATTTGCAGTGGATTCATTAAGATAAAAAAAAAAAAAAGCTTGATGATTTTCCGTTGTAGTAATGACAATATCCATATTATGTGTGTCACTATCTATGTGATCAGTGCTCCCATTGACTTGTACATTGTGTTATTTTCCTTTCGCGATAGTATCAACAAATAAATACATGTGATCTCCATGATCCGACCTTCCCAAAATTAAAATCTTCATTGTCTGTAATTTGATATCGCCGTCTCGTACAATCTGATGACAGCGCATGTACGGTCAAATCCAAAGAAGATACTATCTTCAATTTTGCATATAGTTTCTGTACTAATTGAGAATAATAAATATTTATATCAAGCAGCAGAACAAACATTTCACCACCATTATATTCACCATCAACCCATTCTACCTTGAACTTTACCATGGTCTTTTTAATTGCCATGCCTGAAAAAATGAAACAAGCATTAAAAGTATTCAATAAAATAGAAAATTTACGGTTAAAAAAATATAGCTTCTCGGTCCTTAAGACCGGGAAGCAGTTATATTTTAGATTTGTTTCCCGGTCCTGTAACCGGGAAGCATGAAAAACATTCTACTTCCCGGTTAATGGTACCGGGAAACAAACAAAATTTCTTTTTGCTTTCCGGTATTTCAATTGGGAAGTAAAAGACTCCCGGTGGTTTCCCGATCCAAGACACCTGGAAGCAGTACAAAAACCAGTCTGCTTCCCGGTCCAATAAACCAAGAAGTAACATTATGTTTCCCGGTGTGTAGGACCAGGAAGCAGACTAGTTTTTCAACTGTTTCCTGGTGTACTGGACCGGGAAACCACTGTAAAAAAATAAAAATTGGTTTCCCGGTCTAGTACACCTGAAAACAGTCAAAAACCAGTCTGCTTCCCGGTCCAATAAACCATGAAGCATCATACTATTTCCTGGTGTGATGGACCGGGAAATGGACTAGTTTTTGAACCGTTTCCCGGTGTCGGGACCTGGAAACACCCGTAAAAAAATCCAAATCGCAATTTGAACAAATTCTATACGTACATACAAATTGTGTTCCAAATAACAACTATTCTATACATAGGGATCCTACACTAATAAAAACCATGCATGTAGTATGCAATTAAATGTGGTACACAACAAAATACAATCTCTAATATGTCTAAAACCCTAAAAGTTTAAGAAATGTACCTTTTAAGAGCAATTGAAGAAGATTTTTTACTTATTTGCTGGAAGAAATTGTGCAATTATGATTAGGATTCATTGAATTTGGTGGAAGGAATTCACGATTTGTAGCTTTTGAGTTCCATGCAAAATTAGGGTTTTTCAATTTCGGAATAATTTTGTTTTTTAATTGTTTACATTGGTGGGGACTCTTTTTTAATTTGAGGGGGTCATTTTGTGAATACATGATTTGAATTCAAATATTTAAACATAAGGGTATATGAGACTTTACACCTTGATAAGAGTTGATAAAATTATTTTAATTTATTTTTTAATAAGAAAGGGCATTATTGCCAATTTGGTCTATTGGGTGTTAAAACTTTTGTGAATTGTTTATTTTTGAAGAAAATTTAGTATAGGACTAAAAATTTAAAGATTTTAATTTTAGGTCCATTTATGCAAAGAGTCCTAAATTAATTGATTGATATTATTTTAAAAAAATTTATATGTACATATTTTATGTTATAGGGATGTGATAATTATTTTCATAATTCAAATAGTATTTATATATAAAATTCACAAATAACATTTTGTTTCATATATATAATATTAATATTCATTAAATTAATCATAAAAAATATATTTATTAGTTTCTATTTTTTAATTATTTTTTATTAAAAAATGTGCAGGTTAATATTTTTAAAAATATCTAAATCTACAATTATTTTCATATTTTTAAAAATAAATAAATATTATTTAATTTTATTATTTTAATAGAATAATTATTAATATAATTTAGTGTTTATATGAAATACTTAATTAATATATATATATATAAACAATTTTCAAATTTTCAAATAATAATATATTTATAATTTGATAAAAATTTACTATTAATATATTTAATTATATAAAATAAAAATATATATATATTATTACGCAAAATACAAATTATTTTACTTATTTTTTATATATATTTATATACACCTTACCGTCTCGTGCAAAGGGTGAGTAATTTCACTAGTTGCTAAATAGAGTTAAAAGAATTTTACTCACCCAGAAGTAAATCGCACTAGTTAAATAAAAGTGAGGTTTGATTTAGCTAAAAGAAAAAATCAAGCAGGCCTAAGATACATGATTTATAAAAATTAAAAATTAAAAAATATATACATCATGGAGATGAAAATTTTCACAGCAATTTAATTTGGATTTCTACCATTAAATTATTTCGTTAAAAATATTATCCAATGAAACATCTAGTGGAAAACATATAGGGAAAAAAAATATTATCCAATGAAACATCTAGTGGAAAAAATTTAGGGAAAAAAAATGTATTTAGAATCCAAGTGTGATTCCTTGCCTAATAAAAACGTCTATAATAGATCGTTCAACTTGGAGAGTTTTTTTCATCCTGGTCCAATGCATTAATTTTTCAAAAATTGAAATTATTTGTTTATAAATTAGGCAAATAGTTGAAGGATCGAATCTATTTCACTTTAATTTATTTGTATTTTTTATGATTATGTTGTAGAAAAACTTAGGAAATATATATTTTATTCGATCTTTTTCAATATATCATCCTCTAATTTGAGCAACATATGCAACATATACAACATTATCCTCAAATATAATTGTCAACTTATTTATTGTTCGAGAAATATCAAATGAATTCTTGTTCAATTATATATTTTAATTAGATATATTGGTTTGTAAGAATATCAACATAGTTTAAATATGTAGCAACTACGGTTTGTTTTACAAATCTTCCTAAGATCATTGTGCCATTATACCTAAAAATATAACAGGTCGGAGCATGTTTCTTACGTGGATACGAAATGTAACTAGCATTAACATATTCAATTAAACCCAAAGAATTATCATAATTTAAATAAAACAATACCAAATTAGTAGTTCCATGAAAATATTGAAGAATATGTTTATATTATGCCCATGTCTTCAAGTCAAAGTAAAATTGTATCTAACCAATAAATTTACAATAAAAATGATATCCAATCTAGTATATTAAACTAAATATAAAAGTGCACCAATTTCACTTAAATATGGTATTTCGGGATGCTATATGTCTCTCTCATTCTCCTATTTAATTATTTCAATAACTAGTAAAATAGAGGTTGAAGTTAAGGTTTCATCAACACTATGTTGTCATGAATACAAGAGGATTTTTACTTTTTCTACTTCAAGGCTTAATCACAATTCTCTCCCTTTTATTCCTCTCCAACTTTAATCAACTAACTCATTTTTCGTGTTCCAACTCATATTTTTCGAGTACCACAGAAGTCTAGCAAATACTCACACTTTCTCTTTTTTATATGTCTTAGTATATGTTTGGCACTAGATGTTACATTAGATGTTGAGTTAGCTGTTAAAGTAGCGATTAGCTGTTAATTGTTAAATTAGATGTTGAAGTAGCGATTTGACATGAGTGTTTGGTAATAACAATTAGATGTTGAAGTAGCTGTTAGATGTAAAATTACGTAAACAATACAATATATTATTTTTATCTTACAATATAATTTATTAGTGTTAGTATTCATTTTTAAACAATTTTTTCTTTCAAGATTTTTAATTTAAAACCAATCATCATTTAGTTATCAACTAATTAAAAAATAAATAAAATATAGACTAACTAAAAAAGTTATTTAAAGATTTTTAATTATATTTAATAAATAAAAACTATTAAAATTAACTAATTTAGTACAAATAGAAGCTTTTAATATTATTAAAGGTAGTTTAGTAATATTTATAAATTGATAAGGGTAAAATGGGAACTTTTAGATTAGCGATTCGTGGACAGCTACTTGAAGTAGCATTCTGGAAATCGCTAATTAAAAATTTAATCGCTAATAAAAAAACTACTCCCAAACGGTTAAATTGTCAAATCGCTAATGAAAAATCTAATCGCTACTTATAAATCTACCTACCAAACACACACTTAGTGTTCACTGTTGGAGATAATGACCTTGTTTGGCTATTGGGCCATAATGAAAAACTCACCAATGTGATTGAAGATCATTTACATAAATTCTCTCTTGAAAATCAATCCTGATCGCTTTTCTTAAAAATGGTAAAAAAAAATAATAAAAACATAATAAATAAATAAATAAATAACCTCTAGACTTGTGTACACCACATAAAATTAAATCCTACACAGCATCTACACAGATATAATGTAGATGTTGTATCAGCTATAAAAAGTAGTTAGAATATTAATTACTAGAAAATAAGACCGCGTTTTTTAATTTTTTTTTAAAAAAATATGGTTTTGAATATAAGATATTTAATTTATTATTAAGGGATGAATTTTTTTTAAAAATATTAATTTATTTGAATAATTAATTAAATTATATTTTTAAAATTATTTATAAACTATATACATTTTAAAATTTTAGTAAAAAAATATTTATTAATTAAATTTTAAATATTATTTTGGAGTATATAATATTAGTTTTCATGTCTATTTGACTCTAATATATATATATATATATATATATATATATATGTCCATGGTGTCTCTGATTGTTTATATATGTTTCATTTTTTATTTTAATTTTAAAAATTTTATTTGATATAATGTTTGAATTTTTTTTAGCAAATATTAATATATTTGTAAAAAAAATATTTTTTAAAGTATATTTTTTATTATAGAATGCATAGATATATATATTTTATAATTTTTTTACATAAATATATTATTTATTTATTAAAATTATGAGATTCTCTTAATTATATGAAGTTTATTTATTATATGAGTTATATAAGTGTAAATAATAATAAAAATTTAGTCTTATTAATAACCATGTATGTATTATTAATGGTATGAGTGGCATAAGTGTAAATAAGAGTGAAAGTTTAATCTTATTATTAGATATAAGTATCATTAAGTGTGTGTGGCATAAGTGTAAATAATAGTGAAAGTTTAGTCCTATTACTAAGTATGAATAGAAGAAATCTAAACATGTCACCCAGGCATGTTTTGGAACAGTTTTATATAGATATATAGATATAGATAAGGTTGGCTAAGTAGGTAGGGTTTTTGAGACCCTACCCTTACCCAACTCTAAAAGGATAGGGTAAGACCCTACCCATTTAATTAAAAACACCTATATAACCGAATTTTAAAAAAATCCTTTCATTTGAGGGTAGGGTAAGGGTATAACTTAGGGTTCACGTTTTACCCTATCTAGACCCTTACCTTGTAAATGCACTTTTACCTTATTTAGACTCTTACCTTTTAAATGCAATTTTACATCTAGACAACACTAAGATTGATTTGTTTGTTTTATCTATTAAATCTTTTTAGATTTTATCGGCGGTTCTAACAAAAAAAAAAAAAAAAATCCTTTTTCTTTAAATTATCCTATCGATTTTTTATTTTATTTTATTTTATTTTTATAAATCATAAATATATTATAAATATATTATATTTACTATTTATCCTTTTTATCCAATTTATAAAAATTAGTTTAATATATTAATTTATGTTTCTCTCTTGAATTAATAAATTTTTTTTATATATTATTTTATTAATCTTCCTATTTAATACATATATATATATATTAATAGACAAAAATTATTAATTACTCATTGGAAATTTAAAAAGTGAGTAAAAATATAATTAGTAAATGCATTTAAAATGAATTTTTTATTGTAAAATATTACATTTTCAATACAATAAATAATTAATGCATTAGAAAATAAGAAGAAACAATTAATGCAGGTTATTTTTTTAAATAAAAAATACTAATTTACTTAAATTCTTATGTTTTTTCCTTTACAATATTATTCTTTTAATTTGATAATAAGTGTATTATTGTTTTATTTTTAAAATAATATCATTTTGAAATAAATTTTTATCTATTGAAATGGTAAATATAATTTAAAATACACGAATACATGTTATTAATGTTTAAAAAAAAAAAAGAAAGGAATATATAGGTAAATGCATTAATTGTGCATTTGGAATTTAAGATGTGAGTAAAAATGTAATTAATATACTAAAAATTTGCATTTAAAATACCACTTTTTAAATTCTCAACGAACAATTAATGCATTTCTTAAAAAATTACAAAATTAATACTTGTTTTAAAACAAATTATCTCTAATTTTTTAAAAATGTTATTATTTAATTTGATAATAAGTATATTATTTTTAATAATAATATCAAATTTAAAATAACTTTTATCCATTAAAATTATAAATATAATTTAAGATGCATAAAAAAAATTAAAAAATTAAGATAAAATAGGATAACTTTTATCCATTAAACCATGATGATTTTTTTTTTTCTAATTATTTGATTGTAAGTAATCATAATAGTATATTTTAAATTGTATTTAATTAATGTCATCTATTTTATAACTTAAATCAAATTAAATTGAAAATAGTTTAATTTTAATATGTTTAACTCGAACCAAAATTAAAATTTAAACCAAATTAATTTGATATTTTTAAATGAAACTTTGATCAATTTGATTCTATTCCTTTAGATATTAATAGTATTTTAAATTAATATTTAATTTTTTTTATGTTGCATTTACTAATATGTAAATATATTATGTTCAAACTAAATATACAAATTTGAAAACATAACAAAATAAATAAACTGTTAAAAAATAAAATATCTAAATAACAAAAATAAATAAATAAATAAATTTAATGAATTTTTAAATTTTAAAGTAAAATAAATTTTCCCATAAATAGATGATTTTAATAAAAATACCAAATTGTGTAGGGTCGTACTAAGGGTAAGGGTCTACCCTTACATTTTGAGGATAAGGTTTACCCTTACCCATATCATTTTAGAAAAGGTAAGGGTAGGACTTAGACCCTAAAAAACTTTGAGGGTATAATAAGGGTTTGGGTAAGGGTAGACTCAAACCCTCTTAGATATAGATTGGATCATAACAAAATATTATCAGCAGTTAAAACCATCAGAGAAAAATTATTTAAATGTTCATAATTTTAAGTAAAGAAAATCAACCAAGCATTTAAAATAAAATATTCTCTTTCTTTTTTTTTTTTTTTTTTTTTTAACTTAGAAGTGCTGCCAACATTAATACGATCTCTAAGTGCATTCCCAGATGAATCTCCAATTTCTCTTTAATGAATACTCTCACTCAAAACATCATCTTGGACATCATCAAATTTTAACTTCTCAGAACCATGAGAAATACTAATTATGGAAACATCAGTATCTCATAACTTGGGTAGAGACGACATCAAAATTAAGGCTCTAATATCATCATTAAACTAATAGAATTCAATTGACTACTAATCATATTAAATTCATTAATATGATCTGCGACAGATCCATTATTAGACACCTCCAAAGTAAATAAACAATGCATAAAAAATACCTTATACATAGTCAAAGGTTTCTCATACATATTTGTCAAAATCTTCAATAATCCCGTTATAGTTTTCTTCTTTACGATGTTAAATGTAACATTTCTTGTCAATGTCAAATATATCAAACCTCGCGCAAGCTTGTATTTCAAATCTCACTCTTCTTTAGTCATGGACTTTAGTTTCTTCTTGAACAAAGGTTCGCGAAGACTTTTATGATACAAATAATCCTTCATCTGCATCTTCCAAAAATCGAAATCCTATCATTTGAATTTCTCTACTCAAAAGTTGGCATTCTCCATCTTCCCAGATTGTTGTGATATGAAGCAAACGCTCTGATACCAGTTATTAGGATTGAAACATCACGAGCAATTAAATATAAAATGCAAAGAATGAGTAAAGGGAAGAGACAAACATATTTACATGCTTTACCAATTAGGCTAATCCATCAGTAACTAGAGTTTTATTTCACAGTGATATATTTTCTTATTGCAGGTACATATAAAGGAACAAATATTTATAATATAGGAGAATAAAAATATTTTTCTTTAAAATTGCCTAATAAAAACTGCTCAATAAAGTGCTTCAATTATATGGGCACAGTGTATACCAAATCCAATTATCATGACCTATATCTCAACAATATTTTCTTGTCGGAAAACTCTCACATTTCTTGCCGAAAAACTTACACTTTTCTTACCAAAAATTCATTTCGAAGTTTTGATTTTTAATTGGTTAATTGTATCTCTTTCTTCATTTTTTTTTTTTTCTAAAAAACTTACACTTTTCTAGTAGTAATAATCTCGTCGGAAAGCCATTTCAAAGTTTTTATTTTTAATTGGGTAATTGTATCTCTTTCTTTCTGTGATATCCTTCTCAGATCACTGAGAAATAACCTCAATTTTCAGCCTTGTTGCTCACGAGTCAACCACCATGAAAAACTACCAGGTTTGTGAATCGTCTTAATTGTTCTACTTCACTTCACGTTTTGTAATTATTTGTATTTCAATAAAAGTCAAAATTAATTTAAATTTGCACCAAACACTATCTTTTTCAAGTTGATGACATTGATTGCCCGAGAACTCATCTCAATATATTTGGGATTATACATCTAAGTCCGTTGTTGTACAACTACTCATGATTTTTCTACAAGACAAAATTGTGTATCATCGTATTTGTTATTGGATTTTCTATGGTTAATTTGTTCTGGAAAAGAGATTCCAAAAGCAATCATTATTCATATGCTCATGGTTCTGCTGGTGAGATTATAGTAGCTTTTCCATTTTTTTTACGTTAATGTTAGTTGGTTTACATTATGTTTCTTATTTAGATCATAGAAAGCACCTCTTGATTGATATTCGTAAAATATAGAAGAATTGTCATATGTAATCTTTCAGCAGAAGCTAAATACAGGATTATGTAGGATATGTTGAGTGGAATATAGTAAGTGTTTCTTAACGTTAGACCATTTTTTTGCGGTTATGAGTTTAGTTTGAAGTTTCTATTAAAAAGTACGAGGATTGAACATATATTATATATTATACTTTTTCGTAGATATGATGTGAGGAAGTCAATGTTGAATTTTTTTCAGAAATATGTGAATACAACATAGTATAGGATATTTTCATTCATATAATGTAAGGAAGTCAATAAGTATTATGTTCAGAAATCTATGAATAAATGATATTTTTTGTTCTTACTTTGATAATGGAATCATATCATTATCTTCTAATGTTGGATTATCTTCTGATTACGCTGTTATTACTTTACCTTAAATTGTTTATAAATACAAATTTAATGAGCTCATAATATGACCCGAAAAGGAAAAAAATTGGGAGGGGCTTCGCCCTCCGAGTATGGACCTATTTTATTCTTCTTTTTTAATTTTGGGATATTATAATGAATTTATTCACCTATTTAGTCACCATTGAAAAGTGAATATTTTCAAATTGGTAAGACATTTAGATTCATAGTCGTATGGATAAGACCAATTGGAATAACTTTTTTAGTTTACTTGCACATGATGTTTAAAACTCGACCAATATTAGCTCTCTAAATGAAGGCAATCAGCTATCACCATAATATTAGTTTAACATGTACAATAATAACCATATCCAATGTCTTGATATTCAAGCATATATTCACATCTATCATAACAACTATAATTCCAATATTAAGGTCTTAAACCACAACAACAACAATATTCATATCAAGCGAGAACCTATTCACGCTACGACTCTCAACAAGACACATAAATGACATATTTTTATCAAATAAGACTTTAGATTCGAATTCATCAATAAATCATCAAACTATTTTATATTAATTCATCAAACTATTTTATATTAATTTACGCCCAAATTAGCTTAAATTTCATGGTGAAAAGGGACAAATAATGAGCTGAAACTCCAAATACAAATAACGGACCAAAGTCCCAAATACAAATAGTGAACCGAAGTTCTGAATAGATAGATATCATGTCTTTGGCCTACTTGCCATGTTGTTATTACAAATAATTGAAGTACTTCCAGTTTCCTTAAAGCGTCTTTACTTCACTAATGAGTTTAAACTAAAAGGGTTATCTTATTGTGATTTCACTTAAAATTAGTCGGACTTTTTTTTTTTTTTTTAAACTTCCACATCCAAACTTCCATTACTTACATTAACTGTAATACATCAAAATATCTTCTACTCTACTCAATAGACCAATAAATTTAAGAGACGAAAATTCAACTAGAAATTAAGTCTGAATCTTGGAGTAAGAATCCTAAAATTCAATAGATTAATTTAGTTACAATAACCATAACCTTTAAAATACCAAATAAAATAAATTGGAAGCTAACTTATCAATGGAGGAAATTGAGAGTCGTTGGATGAAGCAGAAACCCTAAAATTTAAGATTGGAAGGAATGAGATGATTTTCTATGAATACCACACTAATAGATGAGATGAAATAATGGTTGGAGCTAGTTTTGCATGCACCTAAATGAGAGGATTTTGTTTCATCGATATAGATCAAAATGAGTGTGTACAAGCGCAGGTTGAGAGGGGATAAGGAAATGTGGACTTGGTTCATGTAGACCTAGTGTTGGATTTGGGCTTTCAAACCCAAATCCAATAGAAGGTCCATTCGAATTCAAGACCGAGTACTTTTTTTTTTTTCAAAGCGAAAATTTTTGAAAATATTATTTTATAATGTTTAAGTAAAAATAAAATATGTTGAAGTAACTTTTTCCCACTTAATATTTAAAAAGATATTATATTTTAAAAAAATCAATTAAAGTGAATTTTATTGGAAACTTGACTTGCACAATCTAAGGAGGAAATTTCACTGAACATCCTACAAAAATTTAAATTTTCTATGAGTAGGCTTCCGTTATGATTTAAACTCACTAATCTCACTACTATTACCTTTAAAAAAAAAAATCAATCAAAACACCATATTTAAAACCAAAATAATCACATTAAAATGATATTTACAAATGTTTTTTAAATTTATATGTGCGTTTTTCATTGATAACCAAACAACTAATTTTCTTTTTCTTCAAAACTCTACTTCTAAAAGATTTATTTAAATAAGTCGAACTAAACGGACACTAATACAACTATCAATACTAGTAATCCAAATGAACCCTTAAGTCCTAGTTTATTTTATGAGTTTGGACTATTCGTTACCTACCTACTTATTTTTAACTTTTTATTATTTTATCCCACATTTCTTATTTAACCCAATGCAATGGAGAGTTAAAATAAACACATTACCCACTGTTTAGCAAAGCGGGATCTAGTTGGAATTAGGCGGCTGCCTGCGTACGTCTAGGTGCCTAAGAATCCAAACGCCTAGATATTTTGAGAATGAGAATCAGAGGAGAAAAACGGGATTCCGCTTAGACGGATTAGGCGAGGCCTAGGCCCTCTAGGCGGCGAGTAATTAAACGGTTCAGGCGGGCTAGGCAGAATCTAAACGGATTTGACAACAAAAATAGAAAAAAAGAATCATTTTGATTTATTTTTTTAATAATTAAAATACAGTATTTCCACAACAATTTAAAACATTTATTCATTGTTTTAAAAGGTCAAAAGTCTCCTATACAATAAATTTTAAACCTGAAATATATTTTCTTATTTTTGAAAATCCGTTCCATATCATTTTTATTTTCTAGTACAAAATTTTAAATTCACTTTTCTAAATATATATTTATATTTTTGATTGCTTCTAATTCTTAAATAATCACATTTAAGCTGGTGATATGTCAATTATGTACCTTCTCTATTTTTAATTTATGTGTATATCTTTTTCATTTTTAATTATGTGTCAGCCTTATAATTCAGAATGATGATGAATATAAAATAGGCATTCTAATACCCTTTAAAAGTGATTATTTGATAATAAGAAGAAACCCAAACATATATGGCATTTATTTACTATACTATTAAAATAATTCTCAATTAAATTAACATTTTTAATTATAATATGTTATATTATTAGTTTAGTAATATTACTATTTGTCATTTGTAGTTGATAATAAAATATTTAAAAATTATATATATTTTTAATTTTTTAAAGTATTATAATATTTGTTAGTAATTTATTAAATTAAATATTAATGAAATATTAAATTCGTCTAGACACCTGCACATATCAACCGCTTCAATTCTAATTCCTAAATAGTGGGGTTATTCCATTAATATCTCTTCAAAAATAAATTAATCTATTTTATTTTAAATAATTAACTTTAAAAAATTATATGATATTAAATAAAATTAGTTTTTATATATTTAATTTTATCTGAACCCTAGAATGTCAAATATGATTAGAATATCGCGAATTGATTTAGTCTTCCGGATACAATTTTATGGCGAACTATAAAATTAAATTTAAAAAATTTAATTATTTAGTCAATATTTAAAATATAAATTGAAAAACTATAACAATCCAAACCAACAAAGAGCTTGATGAAATTCTCAAATGAGATTATTCATGTTCCCAAACTAGAAATTAAATTTTATAATTTTCAGAATTCTCAAGTATTGAAATTAAATTCACCACCAAATAAAAATTCAATTTTAAGCATGGAGAAAACCAAATTAGGTGGATGTGAATTGGTGTTGCAATTATCATATAAAATCCATTATTAAAATTATCATACAAGTTCTTTACCAGATATTATTCTATTTCGATTTCAATTTGAATGATAGAATAAAAATTGAAATACAGAAGAAGGGAACAAAATAATTTAATTAAGAACTGAGAGGTTTAACAAGATAATGATCACTTATTATCAACCCTTCCTTCATCGTCAGAAAGAGATCGAAGGCGTTGATAATCGAAATCATCATCTTGAATAGCAGATGTTTTGGTTTTGATTTCTTCCATTAATTCAGAGTCACTGTCTTCATGCTTCCCTGCCAATTTCCTGCTCAAAATCGCTTCAAATATTGACGGTATTGCCTCATCATCCCCTGCCATGAACCTCTCTACTCTCCTTCTAAGCTCTGTTTTCCCCAAATTTCAACTTCAATCACATTCACTTCTTCAAAAAAAATAAAAATAAAAATAATTACCTTCGTTGCTGACATCCTCTACATCTGCGGAGCCATCGCTGTCCTGCTTCACTGGGTCGGACTCCGATGAATAAAATCTAAACGGTCTATGCCGACTCAATCGAAGATATTTGCAGGCAGAGACTAGCTGATTTCTCAACGAAGCTCTCGACATCGACAATCCAAAACAGATTTAGGGTTTTGTAACTGTAACTTGTATTGTATATAACAAATTTAATTTAATGGATTTTGTTGTCGCAGGCCCAATTACATTATGGGCCTCATATGGGCCCAATTTCCAAACCGCTTTTTCATGCTCCAAATTCATTTTCAGTCCTAGGCATTTTACACAAGACGAGACAGACAGCTTTGGACCCATAATATTACACATATACAGAGCTGAGCTGATGATTGTATAAAATGTAGAGAAGAGAAGACAGAGAAATGAGGTTGATTTATGGATGGAAATCAAAGTTGGTATGCTTTGGGACCCCACAGCCAAACACATGAGACCATTACCTACAAATTTTGTGGCCCTCATTAATAATAACAATACCCTTTCAGACAAAAATCAAAATTTCAAATTTGTAGTTTATTATAATTAATGTAGTATAATCAGCCCAAAAAGATTTTGTAAGCTTTCGTGTGACTAAATCGGATTCCCCAAGTACGTCAAATGGCACTTATTCATAAATGTTATGAAAAATTCATAATTTTGAAATTTAAATAAAAGTGGGTGTGTAGTGTAGTGGACATTTTAGATGGTAAGGTGATGAGTTGAAGCAAAGAATGAGAAAAGGTCAAATTAGCTACACAAGACGAGACAGACAGCTTTGCTTTCTAAACTAAGTTACTGGTATTTCTTACTCTTCTTCTCTTTACATTTGCTATAAATAAAATTAATAATTCAACCATGTTTATAAAAAGACGATTCATTTTCTTTACTCGAAATGAATTAGTTATTTATCCATTTAATAAAAAAAAAATTGTTTTAACTTTTCATTCAAATAATAGTATAAAAAATATTATTAAGTTGGTGTGAATGCTGAGGTAAAGTACCTCCTCCTTCTTTTCTTCTTCTTTTTTCTTTTTTTTTTTTTTTTTTTCTACATTTGAAATCTGGAAGACTCCGTCCATCGTCGTCGTCGTCATCATCATCATTATTATTATTATTATTATTATTATTATTATTATTATTATTATTATTATTATTTGCACGGACTGTTTATAGGAATATATAACGGTAGATGGTCACAAATCTTTGCGGAGGTACCTTTCGCCTCTTTATTCACAAGTTAATCATAAAATCTCCTCTATTTTACTCAATATTAAAATAAGGGAAAATTTCATCAAGTAACCCATTGAAAGTTTGGAAGTCTAAAAATAACCCATAGAAAGTTATTTTAGGTTTGTAAGCCAAACAAAGTTTACCAATTAGAAATGATCCAACATATCTAAAATACCCTTAATGAAATAATAAAATACCATTTATAATTTCTGAAATCAATTTTTAAATAAATAATGGTACATTCTCCATTATACCCTTAGAAATAAATTATCTGGTGGTTTTGTTGAATCTCCCTTCACCAACAAATTCAATCCTTCATAAACAGATTGTAGATTCTTTCATAAAGGAATCGTCTTGTATATTCTGTGTTTGCCCTTCACAGAGGAATCATCATTGTTGATTTCTTCATTCCTTCACAAGCATTCTGTGTTTGCCCTTCACATAGGAATCGTCATCGTTGAGTTCTTCATTCCTTTAGAAGCAGTTCTTCACTCTATTGCATTTAGGTTAGCAAATCATTCTGTACTGTTGATTGTGATTTCTTTACTTTGCTTCCTCGTCATGAAATGATGGGTACGTTGTTTGATTTAGGTTAATGTTTTTAGTTTATGATTTGCTTTATTCTTTTGGGTATGTGTATGTAAATATTGTAATGGGTTTAGGGTTTAGCATGTCTGAGTTTGGAATTTGTAATGGAGTGTGTTTTTGAAAAACACGATCAAACGTATTGAATAGTGTCTCTCTTGTCAAACTTTCCATAAAACGTTTTAGGATATAATTGTTAATATTGTGAGGTTTTGTGTCAGAAAATGTGTTATAAACAAAATGCTTCATGTGACGTTTTATTGGAGATATCTGATTTAAACCTTCAAATTGTATACTAAGTGTTGTTGTGATTGTGATACCTTGTGTATAATTTTTATTTAGATTCTAGATTGGTTGTTTTACAAGTTGAGCAATCTATTGGTTTTACGGTTGGGTTTAATGTTTTTCTGATACAGGGTGTTCAATATTCTTCTGATAGATTAGTAAACGTCTTAGAAAACGTGTTGCAGGTGAGATGGTTTTTAGGTTTTTTTCTTTACAAAATTTAAATATTATCAGTTAACTATACACAAACCTTGTTAGGAACTTGTCATGGTGTGAGACGTTTTATCCTTGATTGTGTAATGATTATAATGTGAATTTTGCTTTATAGAAATGATTTCTTATTGTTTGGCGATGAAAGTGGATAGGTTGTAAGATAGTGGGTAGGTTGTTAGATGGTCAAATGTGACATTATTATTATTATTATTATTATTATTTATTTTCTATGTTTCAGAGTAATGGTAATTATTATATAAATTATATTTTCAGGTTCGGATTGGAAAGCATGGGAGAAAACAACGTAATTTCACTAAACATCCTATTTATTTTTTGTGTTAGTTTTACTTAGGGTGAATAGATGAGCTTATTTATTTATTAGTGGTTCGAAATTGAATTTCATTTTTTTTTATTATTTACAGGTTGTATACATATGGGATGCGCCGCGATTGATCACAAACCAGAGAATTAATGTTTTAGGGAAGTTAAATTTCTTGGAAGAGATAGTAAATGGTCCGGTTAGTATGTACAAGTTAAAAAATTTCATCCATAAGACGCCGTTCAAGCAATTTTTCTCTTTAGTTGAAAAATGTGAATATAGGGACCAACAATTTCCTGGAAACTTAGTACTTAAGGTACTCGCTTCTGAGGTGTTTGTTCAAGGTCAAAAAGAGGACGAAATGTGGTTTCAAGTGGGAGGTTATGCACATAGATTTGGGAAACAAGAGTTTGCTCTTGTAACAGGTTTACGATTTGGTAAGATCCGTAAATTTGACTTGGACTTAGATCGCGACGAAATTGACCTTCCAATGGAGAATATTTGTATGCGTTTATGGCCTAGGAAGCGCAGTAATGTTGACCCTGAGGATATAATGAGTGCTTTGTATAATGAGAAGCTTGATGTTGAAGATGCGAAGAAGCTAATTCTTGTAGTAACTGTGCATCGTCTTTTGTTTGGTCTAGCTCCTAAAAAATATGTTTCGAAGATGTTGTGGTTTTTGGTTGATAACGCGAACAGATTTGATAGATTTCCATAGGGTACACTAATTTTTTCTAGGACTATAGGTGGCCTAAAAATGTGATTAGTCGACCTCTCCTTGATAATGATTGCAGCGGGAAGACTGGTAGGGGGAAGACATGCTATGAAATGATGTTATCCTTTGTGGTAAATGTCATTATTCGTTTTTGTTTGTTTAGCAATATTTAAGTACTAATTGTAACATATTAAATTATAAATTCTGTTTTTGTTCCACAGTGGTGGTTGTTGGAAGCATTTCCGCACATTCGACAAACATTGAAAGTCGGTGAGCATGATCAAGATGTAAATAAGGAACCCCGATGTGTCCGGTGGTCCCTCCATGATAAGAGCGTGAAGGATCTTGAACATGTCTTAGAGGTGAAGTAAATTAAGATTGGATGTTTCGCATTACTCTGCTAAACTGCCAAGAATTATATTTTGTGTATATTTATTAGGTTAATGGACTTGAATCACTCGAGCTAGCCGATGAAGAGAAGATAAGCTGGTATATGAAGCACTTTAATCCAAACCAAGTCATACCCATTGACATTAATCAACTTGGGGAGGATAGCATTGATGAAGAATCAAGTGGCGATGAGGAAACAGCAGAGGAAGAAGAGGATCTCGAATTAGAAACGGAGAGTGAAGATGACCACGACACGCAAACTGACGTCAACATTGATACAACGAAGATAGAGGTCAGTATATGGTTTAGGATTTTTTCAAACAATCAGTTTGCATTTATTATCATATGGCTTATGTAAATCATTTTGCGAACTGTTACTGTAAACATTTTAATTAACTATAATTATCTGCTGATACAACTTGTGTATTAATGGTTATAATTCATGATTGGTTCCAAAGTGTAATAGGATATTATTTCAGACTTGAAAGTTAAGTTAACTGAATTTGAAGATTTCAAGAAGGAGCAGGATCAATGGAGACTTGATATTTTAAACAAGTTGAAGTAGCAAGAAGAAGATTTTGCTTTGGAGAGAGTCGCTTGGAGTAACGAGCGTACAAAATTAGTAAAGAAAATAGAGGAGCTTATGATGGGAGGTTGAAAGTTTTTGAACAAAAACTCGGCGTGGATGCTGTTGGAAGCGAAATGGATTTTAGGCGGGATTGTGATACTGCTCAAGGACCTGCTTATATGGATAAAGGGAAGTCTCCAATAATAGTTTCCCAAAATCAGGTATGATAATTTTTTAAACATTACATTAAATTATATTTTTGCTTGCAGATTTAGGGAATTTAATTGTTTACAAAATTGACAGGATGAAGAATTTCATTTTGAAGACATCGGTGGAGTTGGGTCTGCAAAGATGTATGATGTCGATGAGGAGATATTAGTAGAATGCGGTGGAAATGAGGAGGATTTATATATCAACACTGAGGTATGTTTCTGCTTGTTTAGGGTTATTCTGGTGTAGCTATAAAATCCTAATAACTGTCTTGGCTTGCTAGGTGATGCCTTTGAGACGTTCTGAAAGAACCATAAAACCAGCACCTTCACAGAAAACTCCATTTACCAGGAGTGGGAGAAGAAAACAAAAGAAGTCTAAGAGGGTTGTCAAAAAATTTAGAGGCAAAAAGTCTAAGACCGGTGTCGATGATGGGGAGGGAGAAGAGACGGAGGCATGCTATGTGGTGGGTGAAAAAGCTGCTCCGAAAAGAAAGCGTTCTGCCATAGAATGGGCTGAGACTGAAATTCCTGAACTGAAGGACGAATGCACGGATTTAGTTGGTAACATCATACCCAGATTGGGGGTTCCTGAACCAGCAAATAACTTTCTTGAGCTTCCAGACTTTGGACGGTTCATTGAATTGGATAATACGTAAGTCATTTTAGCAAAACATTTTACATATTTCATAATGAATGCAAATCAGTTAGTTAGATCAATTATCTTAATATGTTTCCATATTATTAGGTATTTTCTTTCTGGGACCCTTAATCTGTCTGCAATGAGAATGAAAGAACTATTAAAAGAAGATGTTTGGTTCCGCGGGGATGATATCGTCAATTTCTTGTTTACGATTAAAAAGGAATACAATAACTGGGCCCTAGGCAATATTGGTGTTCTTGGGACGTTCCTTCCTCAATCTGTATATGATGCCTATGAATTCTAGTCCTGTGTAGATCAAGGGCTAGCTAACTTTAAGTTCCCAGGGATTTGAGTTAATATAGTGCAAGGCAAAGGACCGGAGAAGTCAGTCTGTCCTGCTTGGTGGGAATTGTCTCATGTAAGTGGTATTAAACTATTTTGCCTTACAGGATTTGTTTTATATGTTGAAGTGTATGACTGGTTTTTTTATATTTTTATCACCTGAGAACAGGTAATTTTTCCTTTCAATATCAGGGCACACTGGGTTGCAGCAATGTTGGATCTTGGGGCTAGGAAGATAATAGTACTGGATCCCCGGGCAAATCGAAATACCGCAAGGAGGACGGCAGATAAATTTAAGGGTCTGTCTTATTTTGTACCCCGGTTGTTGATGGAGACTCAGTATCATCGCCATATTCCACCAACTGAAGGTGTTCACTGCCACTGATTGGAAGCTTCATGTTGCAAGTCCTACTGTGATTCCCTTGCAAAAGGATGGGTTAGTTATTTTATTTTAAGTAAATAATCTAACCTTTTTATATGAATGTTCTTTGGTGTAGGCTTTCAATTGTAAAATAATGTGTTATGTTTTCCTATTTTAGGAGTTCTTGCGGACCAATAGTTTGTAAAATGATTGAAGGTATTATGACCGGCAGAATATCATGGTCTCTTCGCAGTTGCGATCGACGCATCATATCGCCAATTCGCTAAGACATTGTTCGCGTCATTTACAAGTATTGTCATCCAACTGTAGTACATATCTAGTATCAACTTGATAGAGTGTTAAGGTTTAGTAATGTTATTTTGCTGATGAATGTCCTTGAAATTCGTGTTGACCATTTCCTATATTGTTTTTGTTTGGGATGTTGCTGATGTTGGTAAATTGTGTTGTACGCTGACTAATTATTTTGTAGACCGGCTTATGGTAAACTTTTATCTAGTTTTTGTGACCAAAACGAAAGACCTAAACATGATCTCATTTTTCATGTATGTGATTGATGAAATGAAATGTATATGTTGCGTGTAAATATTTACAGTTAACTGTATCAGATGTCGACTAGCCTTTATCACGATTTTTTAGCCGTTATGACAGTGACTGACTCTTTCCAGTTCAGTTGCACTGATGAAAAGTCTAATGAAACGTTTTGTGTATAAGTCGTCTTATGAGACGATGCATTATTGTCAACATCAGCACAAGTAATTTAGACTTGCCAGAAACGAACTTATATGCTCTCTGACCTCTTTATTGTTGTCGTAGACGCTTGCATGACGCATTGTATGACGGCTTCAAAATAAATTATTACATTTATTTTGTCAAAGTTGGAAAAACGTGTCACAAAAACACTTATGAGTTACATGAGTTGTAAGACGTGCTTTTTAACTTGGGAAAAAAATGGTAAAATCATGAACCTTAAAAATGTCTTAAAAGCAACTTCATAAGAACTTATCTGATATCTCATGAGTTCACGAAAATTTTACACACCAAGAGCAATTAATGCATCATGAAATTTAGTCACTTCAAACAAAGCAAAAGATTGTCAAACTACAAATTCAATACATATCTCATGGATGCAAAAAGTTATGAGATAATGCATTGTTTGGAAGAGCTTATACATTCGACTTTCATAAGCATCACAACCTCAGTACAAGCATCAGATACATCTGAGGATTTCAAAATGCAAAAATAACACCAACTAGCAGTAGGACTGTCTAATTCACACTTTTATAACATATCATCACGGACAACACTACAAGAGCAACTGAAAATACTGTAATCAGGACCTTCAGACGACTATTCATTTGTTGTAGTTTTCGCTGCAACACTCCATTTTCAAATTTAGCGACCGCAGCCGCTGATGTGGTCAACGTGACGACTAATTAGAGTCACATCTTGTAGTATATGAATCAACCTTTCATTAACCCATTCATCATTCCACTTGAAATATCCACAACTTGTATCCTATAGGAGTGGAAAAAAATCAAAGAAGTGGACAGAAAGTGTTAACTGAAGAACTCTTTAAGCAAAAACCATATTTTAAAAGGCTTACCTCCCTGCCAAAGCACCAGTACCATCTCCCTTTATAGCTGGAGTCAACTGAGCTGCGTAGGCTAGGATATGCTCCACAATAGCATATGTGGCCCCTTAGAAAGTTCACATCTGTGTCATAGTCCAGATACTCGTCCACATTATCGTTCAACCAGTCTCCACGTTGGGGAAGCAAGACAGTTTCCATATGAAATGATGGTGAGTCCTCCATTGATCTTTGGAGCTTTGCAGAAGCAATGGATGAGGTATTAGGTATTCAAGGGTTTATAAACAACTTTAGAGGTGCGTCGTGTTGTATATTTTGTCTGCCAATCCTATAACATCGAGTTATAACGTACTTATATAGCCCTGGAGAAATTAAGGTTTCATGCAGTCTAATTATGTCCACCTATGCTTTCTCTAAATGTACCTAGGTATTTATTTACAATATACTATTGAATATGTTCAAAAAATTATACTATATCCGCACATAGATTCTGATGCAACTCATTAACCTAAAAGTGGGCGTCATAATAGCTGCGCAAAAAAAAAAAAAAATCATCCGTGAAGACCTAGGATAGGTTTGTGAAGGGGTTGGGAAGGCTCCCGAATCACTCATGAAGGAGTTTATAATTTTCTATATTGAAATCCAAATGGACCGGTAATTTAGAATTTTTTAAAACAAATATAGTATGCCTACTTCAAACATTAATTAATAGTTAAATTGGAAAAACTGTGAACCTTTCGTGAAATGGACTAGATAGATTTGTGAAGGGGTTGGGAAGGCTCCCGAATCACTCGTGAAGGAGTTTATAATTATCTATATGGAAATCCAAATGGACCGGTAATTTAGAATTTTTCAAACAAATATAGTATGCCTACTTCAAACATTAATTAATAGTTAAATTGGAAAAATTGTGAACCTTTCGTGAAATGGACTGGATAGATTTGTGAAGGGGTTGGGAAGGCTCCCGAATCACTCGTGTAGGAGTTTATAATTATTTATATGGAAATCCAAATGGACCAGTAATTTAGAAGTTTTTAAAACAAATGTAGTATGCCTACTTCAAACATTAATTAATAGTTAAATTGGAAAAATTGTGAACCTTTCGTGAAATGGACTGGATAGATTTGTGAAGGGGTTGGGAAGGCTCCCGAATCACTCGCGAAGGAGTTTATAATTATCTATATGGAAATCCAAATGGACCGGTAATTTAGAATTTTTTAAAACAAATATAGTATGCCTACTTCAAACATTAATTAATAGTTAAATTGGAAAAACTGTGAACCTTTCGTGAAATGGACTGGATAGATTTGTGAAGGGGTTGGGAAGGCTCCCGAATCACTCGTGAAGGAGTTTATAATTATCTATATGGAAATCCAAATGGACCGGTAATTTAGAATTTTTTAAAACAAATATAGTATGCCTACTTCAAACATTAATTAATAGTTAAATTGGAAAAACTGTGAACCTTTCGTGAAATGGACTGGATAGATTTGTGAAAGGGTTGGGAAGGCTCCCGAATCACTCGTGAAGGAGTTTATAATTATCTAAATGGAAATCTAAATGGACCGGTAATTTAGAATTTTTTAAACAAATATAGTATGCCTACTTCAAACATTAATTAATAGTTAAATTGGAAAAATTGTAAACCTTTCGTGAAATGGATTGTTTTGATAATGAGATTGATAATGAATACTAGAGAAAAAAAAATCACAAATTTAGAACTGTTCAACTAGTAAGCATTTCCATTTCATACCAATTCGAATACATCAAGGCATAAGGCCAAGTACCAAAATTAAGTGTTAGTGCCCTGGTACTATTTTGGGCTGTAAGTCTCCAGCTCATTTTATACTGTCTTCACACAAACCCCGATTAGGGTAATAAACATCATACCAAATAATATAACCACAATACTCTTCAGCTGACTAGTAGATTCCTGAAGCTTCTTCTGTAGAATTACATTTTCTTCTTCATATGTACCTCTGTCACTAAGTTTTTTAACCACATTCTTCAACTCAGACATATCATACAATATATGTAATACAAGTTGCCTAACCAAATCATCATTCCACTTAAAGTAGCCACAAGTGAATCCCTGCAGAGTATGAAAATAGAAGTTAAATTTCCTGGTTAAGCAAATTAAAACATTAACGATGGTGTCGTGCTACCTCTCCTCTACAACTCCAGTACCACCTGCCATTATTATTTGTCTCTGATGAGTTTCTTAACTGCGGGTGTAAACCACATCTGCAACGGTGACCGAGAACAAAAGATTCATCCAGTTCAAACAATTTGTAATCTATACTGTGTTCCTTCAACCAAGTAGAACGTGGGCTGTCACCGATGGTGTCACTAGTTCCACTGCCAGATCCAATTTCAGAACCCATACTTTTGTCAAATCGAGGTTTTTGTTCAGAGATTTTTGGAAGATTTGTTCATGGATGTGGGTGTGTTGTGTTAGGTTTTGGATATGACGTATTAATAGTGGCAGATAATTTTTAGGGTTTCCCCTGTTTCACAGTAACAAAATGATTCAAAAATAACACGTCCAAAGCAATATAAGCAAATGTATTTTGACTCTTTATAAGTAGAATCAAATTGAAGAAAAGTCTCAACAACCGATTCAATAACGAGCCGGCTTTTGAGTCGGATTTTAATAAAAAATCACATATATTATAATGTAAATTAAATATACCGTTTTACAAAACCTGATTTAGGCATCACGTCTTATAATGCGTTTGGGCAGAGGCTGAGAATCTTTATCAATATTAATCTGATGAACCGTCTGAAAATTTATCTTACTAGCAAGACGTTATATGAAGATCATAACCCATAACATGAGTCTCCAACAACGACTTAAATTCAACTTCACTCACAACACGGCTTGGGAGAATATGCTGATATCTACAAACTATCTAAATTGGTTTCCCTACACAACATTACATTCAGGTCAACATATTCCCTGCCATATAGTATATAAAAACTCAGAGAACAGCAACAAAATATCATCCAAAAACAAAATTCTTAATTGAAAACACTGTTCTAACAACAATATATAAAATAAACAGACCATCCTGAGTAGTGATAAATCATCCAACAAAGTTTTTCAAAAACCAAACCCAATCCGAAAATTAAAACCAAACCCAATAGTGCTACTTGACTGGTAAGTGATACAACACGAACATCTAATCTTCATCCATCTGTTGATCATTGCGTCTGGGACGCTGGTCGATCCTATCGACCCTGCAAGTTAGTCTGTGAATCGAATTCTCCATAGTCCTCAGCCTGGAATCGACTTGTTGACGAGTTTGGCGTATGTCTCTAATAATACGATTATCCGCATCGCTGCCACCAGCTCCACCATCACCTTCTGCACCAATTCCATCATCTCCACCATGATCGTCTCCTTGAAAAGTATTGTTTCCATCAGCTTGCTCCTCGTCCTAAGAGTTGATCATTTCATTCAAATTTGGATATCCCCTGTCACCAGCAAGCCTGTTCCAAACTCGCCGCCCGATTGGTCTAGCTCGAGGAATATGTACATCGCCTTGACGCCTCATGTTTACCCCTGCAGCTGCACAAATGCCTGTGATTGTGCACGGCAAAACCAGAAAATGACCACTTTGGACGTTCATCTCTAACGCCCTACACACCACAACTCCGACATCGAATTGCTCCCCATAGTTAATCGCATGCATTATCTTCGGATGATCGTTCCTAATGATCTGGTGTGTATCAATTGGGGATATAGTGTGGCTGATGAAAATATTCCAAACTGCCATAAGTTCACTATGGTTTATGTGTTGCCCTAAACCGCCCCATGGCCCGCGTAGAAATTGTCTGAGCTGGACCACAGCCCATTCTGGAAGGTCATCATCATCATAAGCCTCGGTGAGGGGAAAACTTAGGTGATGGTTGGGGAAATCTGGAAGACCGTAGTAGAGGTTCAAGACACGTGGATTAAATTGTACACGGACACCACGGATTACTACACCTGCAGTCTTGTAAGTAGGGAGGTCAATGGCATGGTATAATTCTTGAACCACATTTGCATTGACCTGCGGTTTTTTTCCCACCAAACGATGCCAACCCATTTCAACAACCTATCCAGGAATTTGGGTGTTACAGAGCTCGTTTAAAGCAAATGGGGCTTCTTGATTAAAGCTTCTACTCCGTATTTGATTCATACGCCAGTCATTAGGTGCTGGTGGCGAATCTGGACGTATTTCTGAAGGGCCTCCTTCATCTCCTATGTACATTGGTCGTTTTGTGCGTGCCATGCCTAAATCAAAGGTATGGCAAATGCATCAAATACATGCTCAGTTACCCAAGACAACACACGAGCAAACAATACAAGCGGGTAGCCACATGTGTCAAATAAAAGTCAAAGAAATTAAACTTAAATATCATCGGACAGAACACCATAAATGGACAAGAACAAGTCAAAGCATTCACAGATTCATAGTTGTAACAACCTCTAACACCTAAATCTATACATGTAATCGCAACCCAACCCTAATTATATTTCAACGATAGCAGGTAACCCAAGACCTAACATCTCTAATACAATATTTTTCACAATAAAATGGCAAGGAGGGGTGATTACAACAAACCTTGAACGTTGGTTCAAAATATTTGGGTGCAGTACGGGCTGGAAGAAGAAGGCAACTTTGAGAAAACAGTTTTGTCACACGGTTTGGTAGGAACACACGTTGAACAAACCCTAATTTTTCTTTAAATATGGCTCTCTATACGACAACTTTCTTTCGACTTAAAAACACTATTTCAAAACGACTCAAACTTAAAATAATATTTAAGACGTTTCTACAGTGACTCCTGATTAATATTACTCTTACACTGTCTTATCATGTTAGAAACCGTATTAAGATTGAAACGGTTTCTAACATGATTTGGCAGTGAGGTCGTCTAAAATAATGGAACACACTGTCATGGCGTGTCGGAAAATGTGATGTGTGTGAATATGTTTGTAAGACGTCTGGTTTAAAATTCAACATAGCCACATTTTCGAATTCAACAAAAAATTACATGAATGACAGATTAAAAACCAAAAGGATGGCTGAATATTACATAAAAACAACTTTAACTGCAACACAACATTCATTACCTACTATTAATTCTTAAATACATAAATATGTTCTCATAATATTTGTTCTTATCCCAAAACAAAAATTAAGCTACATGATACGAGTTTAGCCATGAACGCTTATATTTAATACTTCTTCACTATTATAGGGAGTCGCTTCTTGATCGGATTGAACATCATTTGGTGCTACATTTGACATTGAACGCCTTTCACATGTGTGGTTAGTGTGTCCTGCAGCACCACACCTACTACAATGCATGACACGACGTCTTGGTTCTGTAATAGGAATATTTTCTGCTGCATGGCTACTACTGCTACTTCCAACTATAGACGGCTCCGGCTCAAATTGACAACTTAGTCGGGAATGACCGTACCTACCACAGCTGCCACATTTCTTCTTTTTACGTGGCTCCCCAACTGATGGTATACGTTTTTCTTTCGGACATCCTGCTTGTTTCAGAGGAATCATGGACGGACCACCCTCATTGTGCCACCAATAGGCTCTTGCCAAGAATCTTTATCGGCCACCAGGATGATTGGATTCTCATACGCACCTTGGAGAAACTTCTTGTTATAGATTGGGTGACAAAGATGACCAACAGTAACTCGCGCAAACCTAATAAGCATGAAAAATCAATATTTAAGCGTTAGTATGACTAGTTAGCCTAAAGTGAAAATCATTTATACTGAACCAACAAATGGACTGACCGTGCATATGCAAGGGCATGAACACATGGAAATCCATCAAGGTCCTACATTTTACATGTGCAACTCCTATCCCTCACATTTATTATCCCATCACCTAATTTTTCGTTTGTCACTTGGTACCTTATACTATCACGAATAGGGTAAACATGACATTTTTCAATTTCAGAGTCCATGTTTCTAATACATACAACTGCCGATTGGGAGATTGATGTTTCTAGTTTATTAGCTGCCTCAAACCTGGCACAAAACCACTTTTGTGTCAAATGTCTTAGAAACTCATGAGCCGCGGTGATAGGCAATCGACGAGCAGGAAGTATTGCTTTATTGATTGACTCTGCAATACCCGTAGTATTACATCCCATCTTGACTTTGGCGAAAATGATCGAACCCATTTTTCAACCCCGATGCGTATTAACTCTTTGTGTAAATTTGGGCATAAAGTCGCAATAGAATCCAAACAATTTAAGCACTCTTCTTTGCAGAATGAGTAAGTTGCCTGGTGAAATAATTTTTTCACTGTCTTTTTCCCTTTGCAATAGCTTTATAAGTTGTTCTTTAAATGAAAAAAACAACCTACATAAATAGTTTGCGAAAATACTATGCGGCTTGGCCTATCGGTAAGCACTAATTCCTCGGGAATACCTATGGCCTCACGGAGCCTTCGAAGAAACCAAACCCAAGCATTGGAGTCCTCGCCGGGAGCAAATCCAAAAGCAATGGGGTAATCATATCCGACGCATCCTTACTAATTGCCGTAAAAATAACGCCCGACATTTCCCCCTTCAAATGTGTGGCATCCATGGCAATCACCGGTCTAATATACTTCTTAAAACCATCGATGCACTGGCCTAAAGTAAAAAATGAGTACATGAAGTGACCATTCCCAGCTGTTTGTAATGTGGTCATGGATCCCGGATTGGATAATTCTAGCATGTGAAGGTATGAAGGCAAAAGCTGCCATGACTCCTCATAACTCCCGTATGCTAGTCTAGAGGTATGTTGCAGAGCTCGCCAAGCCTTACTATATAATAACTGTACAGCAAATCGAGCTCGAACCTCACTAATTATATTCTTTGGTACAAATTTTACATCCGAAATCCGAGTGCCAAAATACGATCCAATCACTTTAGAGCTCACCGTTCTTCTTTCGGCTCTATCGGGATCACATAAACATGTGCATTAAGGAGTAAATTCTGTCACATGCCAAACGTTGCAATCTAGACTCGGACGTCTAACACGAAATGCAAAACCACACCCTTTATCCGCCTCCGTGCAACCAACTTCATATCGTACCTTAGTAGAATGGATAACGAAAAGGGACAACTTATTCTCAAGAGCATATCTCCCGATAGCAAGCTTGATAAACTCTTTATTTTTGAATATAGTTCCTTTGCTCAAACCTGTAAGGACATACGCAGGGCACAAAGCATATTGTTGAGTCTCGGGAAAACCGTACATGTCCATGCCTGGTAACTCCCAAATACGATCACCACGTATATTACGATTTACACCCTTATCGCTTCCATCGGCATCATCATCACTCTCACCGGAGCTCAAGTTATTGGCAACATTCAAATCTTCTGCCATGCCATCTAATATTCCAATTCTATTAATCTCAGCAAGATCGTTAACGCCAAGGTCCGGGTCGTTGTCTAGAAATACACCCTTATAATTTAAGTTTTGAATCCGAGTTTGATTTTCGATAGCATCAACATTATGCACCATATGAACTTCATTTATCTCATCATTGTTAGGAACCAAATCAACTATGTTTAAAGAAACATGATCAACAATTGAATTTCTATGAATTGCCTCCGCATAAATGTACACCATTTCTCGAGCAGCCATAAATCTAATATCCCCATCGTCTACAATCTTCACTCTAACCGAAACACCTTGGTGATTTGTAACCATTTGATACAACTTCACCTTGCAAGTTCGATTAGTAAGTCTCTTCATCTTCTCGGTCACCCTTTCCATGAAATTATCAAAAGTCACTTGCTTATCAAAAGCCTCACAACCAGGACTTCCACCCACATAATCGTTACCATCCCATACCGCATCATATATTATTAAAGCACTGAACGTACCTATTGGTTGTTATGAATCACTAAAAGGCAAAACTAAATATTGAACCAAATGTAGAAATTTGTATCCGCAATCACCTATTTCACGTAACCATCAAATATGTAACTTCAAACAAATTGCCTGGATACATAAAATACATAAATTATTTCAAATTAAACAACACAACATACAACCATAGATACCACAATTAACAAAAATCAATTCTAACTCGCCTTGACAACTAAATTAACAAAAATTAAATATAAAATTATAAATCAATCGAACCAACAATAAGAAAACCAAATAAACAAAGGATCTACATAAAAACGTCTCATGAAACGTGTTATAGGTTACATGTTCTGTAACACGTTTGTTCAGAAGCATTAACAACATCATTCTGTCAGAACGTGTTACAAACCGTTTGACACGTAACACGTTCCGTAACACGGTTTATACTGCAATCACGACCCCTGTTCTTCATTCTTGGCAAAACAACTTGCCATCCACTTAATCACTTCTACCCTATATCAGCCCAAGCTTAATAACTCAAAAAATCAACAAACAAACAAAAATTTCATACATTACAAAACCTAAATTATTTCAATAAAAAACTCAAATCAACAAGTAAACATGTTTCCATACATTGAAGTGTTATAGGAAAAGGTACTCATTCACAAATCCTAAAACCATTTGCAAAAAATTTATATATATTTCACCACAATACCCATAAAACAAATTTGGGATTACTTCATAACAAATACTAACCTTTAAGTAGACAACCCTTGCATAGTAAACATTTGAAACCCAAAATGGAAAGTTAGAAGTAGGAGGAGAAGTAAGATTTTTGTTATGGGAGAAGAAGATGGTAGTTGGATGATGGATGGAAAACGTAATTGAAGAAATAATGATGGTGGATGTTTTGAATGTAAGCTTTCTTATTTGTCCATTTAAGTCATTTTGCATCAATTTTTTTTTTCTTATTCAATTCTAACTAATTAAATAAAATAGAAGGGCATAATTGTCCTTTTAGGCTATTAGTGTAACTTGAAACTTTTAAAAGATTATTTATGGAAGGTTTATAAAAATGGGTTAAAAACTTAAACCACACTTTAAAAGAAATATTTATGAAAACTTCCCTTAAAATAATTTTAGTTTTTATTTATTTTGTTTTCTAAATTATATGTTTTTAAGTATAAATATTTTTAAAAATATAATATTTATACAATATCAAATTCATACGCAAGTAATAAAATAATAATTGCTTTTTTTATTCAATTATTATTTTTAAATTAAAATTAATTTTTTAGATTGCAATTGAAAATTTTAAAAAATAATTCAAATTTTTATATTTTATTTTTTTATCATTTTATTAAAAATATCATAATATTTATCTAAATCTTTTATAATAGTATATATATATATAATAGTAATGTTATGTATAAATTGTACCAAGAGGAAAAAAATTGATATAAACTTATATATTTGTATGAAATTTTAATAAAAAATATTAAAATAAAATTAAAAATAAATGAAAAATATTTTTTATTTAAAAACTGAAAAACATAAATATTCAAAATATTTTTTTAAATATTAAAACTGATATATATATATATATATATATATTTCAAACATAAATAAATAAATCATTGCATTTTAATTTTCTATTGATTATATAATTTATAATTTAAATATTGTTGAGTTCGACTATGTTATTATATGGTATATATATATAATTTATTTCGAATATAGATGACAAATATAAATTAGAGATGTTTTTATTTTTAATTATTTAAAAATTTAAACTAAATTAATAAAATATATAAATTTTATATAAATTTTTAAAAATAATTTTTTTTAAAATAGTTAAATAATTATTTTTTTTTCTATTCTTTACGAGTTGTTTTTTTTTTCTTTACCATTTGTTATAAATTTATAAAAGTTAAAAATACTAATATATATATTTTTATAATTGTTCCTATTAGAATTACACAAAAACATTGATAATCTTCACAGAGAGAGAAATAAAGTATTAGATACTCTCATGTCTGTGTTCCCGTAATCAGACACTATAATGATAATAACATTTGAGCAGACTTTTGAATTAATTAATTTGCAAGTCCTTATCCACTACTACTACCTTATTAATCTAAATAAATACAAGATGGGGAGTGATTACATAACAGCTTACCAAATGAAAATGATGCACCATTACCATATTATATTAATTGTTAGTGATATGGTTATATTTTAGTTGTGGTGACACAACAATATCCTTGTCATATTGTAAATTAATAATGTCGTTAGTGTGAGATTACATGAATTCTCGTTATTAATTGTTATGCCTCTTATAATCATTCTTATTCTAAATTTAATGCATTTGATTGGTTGCTTTTTTCTATTATTATTACTATAATTATTATTATCAAATAAAAAGGCATATGAGTAAATTAGGATCACATTCTTTTGACCAGGCTAATTATATGTTGGGCATATTGTTGGGTAAAATTACTCGGGTTTTTCAGATGATGGATTACTATTTTTTATTTTATTTGTTTATTTTTTTTATTCCGATTATCCGGAAATAAAAAAAAAAAAAAGGATAACCTCAGAAAAACATCCGTGTAGTATTTACCGGCTGGTTTTTTTAATATTCAATTCAAATGATGCTTTTTGAAAGAAAAAAATGGCTTTGAATGTAGGTATTTGTAGAGAGACTTATCTATATTTTAGGATCTCTAGTTATACATAACATCGAATATAATGATGATTTGTTAAAGGATCTAACGGTCTGTGATTTTTCAGATTGGATTTCTCTTAAAAAAACAAGTGAATAAATTAGTTGGTTAATAATAATGTAATATAGTTGAGAGTAAGAAGATTAAAATCCCAACTGTTTTAGAGTTAATTAACAGACTTCGACCGAAACGTTGATAACTTATTAATAACCAATAACTTCAATCAATCGCAATTGGCAGGCCGTGGATGTGATTGCACAATGTCAACAACATAGCCCGAGCAAATGGACATACAAGTAGATCTCATCAGGCCCATCGCCGGCATCTCTCCTTGATTCGATCGCAAAAAGTGGAACAACAACATGATCCAAGATACAGACGATCCATTGAAATCAAGATCCCTTTGATTGAAGGTAAGAGACCCTACAATTGAAGGGCAAAGCCTTTACATTAGAAATGAGCCCAATAGTTAACTGATGACAAAAATTTTAAGAAAACTAAGAATTAACAAATAAAGTGTACGTGGTCAACAAGTAGTAAAGGGATAGCAGTTAGTCGAACCTACGAGGCTAATAGGTTTAGATTTAGCCGCTAAATCTAAACCTATTATTAAAACTAACAATTTTTTATATTTAGACGCACAATTTGGATGTTGATTTGTTTGATTTTAATTCAAGATTAAAATAAACTGAATTTATTTAATGAGAAATTCATTAGAGATAAAATTCCGCGTACACGAATTTACCTCGCAAATAACCTCAAATATCCACGATGTCAAAAAATTTCTATTTTATTCTCAAGTTATAAATTATTCCCATAGTTTTTTCGAAACACTCACGAGACTGTCAAATTAGCCTAATTCCATATTCATATGTAAACATACTAAAGTGACGCATTAAACTCAATCTATCTTAGAATATGTGAATATCATGCTCTATTCCTAGCAACACTATCCTACACATTCAATTGGTTGGTTATATCCTAATAAACCTCTCTCGAGTATCTATTTAGAAATAAATCATGCAAAAGCAAGCATTAAGACTAACAATTGAGAGAATAAAGTTGAATCATTCATTGATAGTAAAAAGAAGTATAGGGTTACATAGTATGACTACTTTGTAGCCTAAAATAAGAGTTTATTAACACATATTGTGCATAAAATTCATTGAAATCATACTTTGTTCAAAAATAAGAAAAAGAATACTACATCTGATGGGCCCGAAACTGTCAAAATAAAATTTTCTACATACAGTAGTATAGGCAAGTAGGGTTGATCTCACAGAGAACGGACAATTAATATCAATTTTAATTATGATAAAATTAATTTATAAAATAACAATTGGGTTCTAGTAATGAATTGAGTGTGAAATAATACTAGAATTAGCAGTTGAATAACAAAAGTAATCCAGAAAAGCAAGTATATCCATTTATGTGATAATCATCGAAACTAACAATAAATTATATTAACCCAGTAGACACAGTTATAGGTGTTTACTTAGCGTCCTAACAACCAATCTTTCTTAACCTATTAGATTGATCAAGCTCAATGCTTATTAAGCATCATTTAACCTATTAGTAACCCCAACAAGTGTCTTGACAGGTTCAACCGCGAATTGTATTAAAGAATTAGAAAGACTCGTAGCCATAATAACTAAATCAACTAAATGTGTTCATTTAGTTATGATCATAATGTTCTCACAATCTGACTTATCACACAAATTGCTTACTTATGTCAATTCAATTAAAAAATTACGGATTTAATCTTATTGACTAAAGAGATACTAACTTATTTAATTAATCAATCATATCAATTAATCAAATAGACTAATACATTCAGCCTAAACCAAGAAACGCAATGAACATATAAATATCAAATTGTAGAAATTATAAAAAAGAAATCTCACAACATGTATAAATGGAAAATGCTACTCTACTAAATTAAGGGAATTTAGCTAGCTACCAGAGGAACTAGCTTCATCATTATTGAATTAATAATGTACGTACAAAACTAAAACAGAGAAAAGAATAAAAATTCAATAAAATGTAGAAAGTAAAATGTCTAACCTCCTCATTTGATTCTCTCTACAGATTAATATAACCTTGTATAGAAAATTATGGGAGAATTTAAAATTCCTAAAATTCTAACATAATATAAAATTCAAACTTAAATAACATGATCATTTGATGATTTCACGAACAACATATGTTAATTTCGTTTTTTATCTTTACCCTAACTTACAGAATGTCTTTTTAGCCATTGAATTTCTTCTTAATTATAAATTCATCTCCAAACGGTATAAAATCAACAAAAAAAAAAAGAAATTAAGAATCAAATCCTTTAATTTAGTCCAAAAATAAATAGAGAAAATAAATATATTTGTACACAATATGTACCTAATCAAATTCCCCCACACTAGTTCATACTTGCCCCTAAGTATGCCTCTCAAGTCAATTATTACCCATGATGCGAACGACAAATTGCCTAAATAAGTGTTTTCCCATGGATTAAAAAATAAGCAATCAGTGCTTATAAAATAGAATTCACATCACCATATACAAATGAACAAAAACACACTGTAAGGAGAAAAGAGAGTTTGCGATCAAATTAATAGCACATATTAAGTTCCACTCTTTAATTAATATATATACAAATATAACTAAGTACAATTTGCAAAACAAATCACTAATTATTAATATTGATCCCTAAACAATAAGGCAAAAACAAGAAGCAAATACTACTTTAGCCGAACCATTCTTACCACTTACCACAACACTAATAACATTAAAAAATTTAAACATGTAAAAATCTCAACTCAATAACCTCACAGGTGAAAGTATTTATAAAATAGTGAGAGGATTCTCTCATAGAGTTGGATAATAACAGAGACACTAAAAAATAAACCATATCTAAAGGACAATAAGTGAACTAACATGGATCCTAAAATAGAAAATTCAGCAAAATAGACTAAATCCATCAAAAAGCATCTGCATTTAGAATTTCAAAGGTTATTCTACAATAAGCCATATGAGAATAAAAGAAAAATAATGAACTAACCCAAGTTCGTCTCCAAATGTAAGAATTACTCATACTACTCAGAACCAAATAATACAAACTTGTCTCTATCATTCATTTGATGTAGCGCATTGTCAGCGCTTGCATGTATGCCCACATGGCGCCATGTCAGCACTGACATAACTGCCTGTGTGGTAGCCACATCAGCATAAGCATTACTTCGTGACCACTAACGTCAACGCTAAGTAGCAGTCTCCTAACTTGCCACATGGCACCGATGCATGCAGCCACTCATCGGCGCACAGTAGCTCGTCATGGGTCCTAACAGCGCGTTCGGCCATGCCTCGGCGCCGACGGCGGAAAAAAAAAGGTTTTTTTTTTTATTTATTTTGCTGTAAGTGTATGCTCTTTAATTTTTTAATGACATTGTTTGTTAAAATAATTATGGTTATATCATTTTTCTTATGTATACACTTGCATCCATAGTGCATTATTGTGATTTTTTTGCACAAGATGGATCTTTATTGACTCGATTTCTTTTATAATGGATCTTGGATTCATCACAAGCTTGCTTTCTTCTATCTGTTCCAAAAGTTTAGGCCAAAATTGATGTATGCAGTCCCTCTTGGAAGGGAGCATCCCTTGGGGATTAATGATGCACTTCCCCCTCATTCTAAGATTATACCACCTCATTTACCTATTCCTCTCAATCACCCTAAAGATGCAGATGATGTAGATATTGTGATTTCGCTTGCACCTAAAGATCAAGAAGTCCCACTTTGGCCTGAAGATCAAGGGGTTCCACTTGAGCTAGAAAATCTAGAGACAATGATCATCTCAGATGATGAGGATGACGATTATGCTGATCCTATTATTGAGGATCTAGATAATAGTGTAGACCCTATGTCTACTGATGAGTATGAGATTTAGGAGGATCCTGATGATACACCTTACACTTCTCGTATCTGCTCTCGTGTGATGCCTGCTGATCCTCTACTGAGCCGCCTGAGGAGTAGGATGACCAGTCTTCTTAGTTCGAGTTCAAGGATGCCCATAGAGATTCCTAGTTCTCCTGAGTATTCTCCTATACACTCTCCTGAGTATACCCCTAAGACACATTCACCTGGTTATACTCCCTTTAGCCCTGAGTACAACCCATCTACTCCAGAGTATACACCACTTAACCCTAAGTATACCCCTACTACATCGGAGTATCTCCTACTGGCGCTAATGATCACCTTCCATACTCTACTTTTAGGGTTTTATCACGCTTCTCTAGTTATTATTCCGCCTTGTAGCTGAGCAGTTTCATCACTAGGGAGACAATATATGATGCTGAAGTTGGGCCGAGTAAGGTTCGTGATAAAGAGCATGAGAAGGATCCTAAGTCTATAAAGAGATAAGATAGTGATCATTGAGCATATGATAGATCATTCATATTATCATAGTGACTTTTATCATTTATTTGTATTAGAATCGTGATTTTCCTTCGGTTTTTGCCATGATCTTTCTTTTTTTTGTTGGTTAGTTAGATGATTTGTTGTTTTAGAGTTATTATTGTTATGCATAATGTTTGATCATCCTTTTAGTATTATCTGCTCTAATTTTGCTATTTGATGTGGGAGTCTTTATAGAGTAATTGGGACTTGCTTGCTCCCTTACTTGATAGTAATGAGAATTTTGAATACATAGATTGTGATCAGATAGCCTAGAATATCTTTTTCTATTCTCTTTTTATTTTTTATTTTTGTTAATATATTAATGACAAGTTTTAGGCTAAGAGCAATGTTTTATTTGGATAAAATTCTACTAGACTGAGAACTTTGGTGGTGTCATATTTTTTGTGATTGTATTTCAATCATGGCTTCTGCTTCCAAGTTGATCATAGTTGAGTTTAACAAAAGCGAGAAACTGAATAGTGACAATTACGATATATGGCACCGAAAGATTCATTACGTTCTTGAGGAACAAGAGGCACTTGAAACTCTAACCAACACCATGGTAGAGCTTGAAAGAAGTCAGTGTGCTTAGGCAAGACGTGACATGAAGGCTTAGATGTATTGGAAATGCAAGAACGGTATTGCGATGATTACAATTCTCTCAAGCATGACAGATGACTTGATGTGCGTTTACTAGGATTACGACATGGCTCAAGATATTTGGATCACTCTCAAGGAAAAGTATGATGGCACTTCAACCATCAAGCCCGCAGGTTTATAATAAAGCTTAACACTTATAAGAAGTGACATCATCATACCATGTGATAACCTTTAAGAGAGATGGCTCACATGATCCGAAAGCTTAAAACAGCTGGACACGTCCTTACTGACGAGAAATAAGTAGAGGTAGTGATTCGTTCCCTACCCAACAGCTGAGAACATATGAAGATTAACATGATGCACAACGATAATATCAAGACTTTTGATGATATTGCACGTCATGTGGAGCTAGAAGATGAGCGCTTAGAAATGACTAAGTGCTTTAGGTAACTTTATATGCTTAGACCGGCGTGTGCAAGAATAACGAGCACAATAGGGGACAGAGAAGGTCAAAGAAGGGAAAAGGAAAAGTGGTTACAAACCCAAATCAGAATCCAAATCAGCCTGGGCCAAGTAATCCAAACAAGAAGACAATGAGAGGTGGTGGGAAAAAGAAGGACAAAAGCAAAATCAAGTGCTTCAAGTGTGAAAAGATGAGACACTATGCCCGTGAATGCAAAGGGTAAAAAAAGAGGTATCTTTTCTATATTATGTATTAGATAAAGTTTTGGTTTCTAACTTTGTTTTACTAGCTGAGACTCACCTAATGTAGATTATAGATTCAAGTGCCACAGACAATATAGTTAGAGATCAATGGGCGTTTGTAGAGTATCTTCAGATCCCACAAGATAGTCGCTGGATATATATAGGGAATAAAACTTGAGTTTCTATTTTAGGGATTGGCTCTTGAAAACTGATCATGTGAGGAGGCTAACAGTTATTCCTACATGATGTCCTTTATGCTTCCGACATAAGGCGCAATTTAGCGTCTGTTTCTTTTCTTCTATCATATGGCTACAAATTAGTTTTTGAACATGATACCTTAGTTTTATCGTACAATGATGTTTCTATTGGTTTTGGATACCTTTCCGATGGTTTTATGGTTTTAGACGTTGATTTTTATGCACATTCTTCTTCTTTGCATGATAATAGTATTTCTTACGTTACCTATTCAGATATTGATGTGAATACATGACATGATAGACTCGGTCATATAGAACAGAAAAGAATGAATAGATTGGCCAAATAGGGGATTTAGGATCTTATGAAAAGATTAAGATGACAACCTATGATCGTTGTCTAGCAGAGAAAGCTACTAGGAAACCTTTTACTAGAGCTAATAACCCCTTAGAACTAATTCATTCTGATATTTGTGGAACAATGAATGTTACAAGTAGGAGTGGTGCATCATACTTCCTTATGGATAGGTCGGAAACCTGATTTGTTCTACCTATGACCCTGAGAATGTGTTGGTTCCGTACATAATCTATCCAGCAAATATGGAAAGCTAGGTGCTAGGGAAAGAAATATATTTTCATATGTTACCCTGAGCAATTAAAAGGATATGTACTAATTGGAGAAAATTTTGATGGAAGTATATCAGAGATGGAGTCACGTGACGTAGTTTTTATTGAGAATGAATTTCCGAAGTGAGGTGATGTTGAGCGAGATAGTTCATTTTTTAAACAAAATGAGTCAGAGGATTTGATGCCCACACAGATTGAAGAGGAACAAAGAGTTAAAAAAGACTCAATTTCAAGTGGGAGTGATCAAATGCCTGTAGATAACAGTCTACTACTTGATCTCAGTAGGAGTGGTCAAATGCAAGTAGATAACTGTAACCGACCGTTTTCGGGCATAGTATCCGGTGTCGTAATTTAGGGGTATTTTTTGGGATTTGTCAAGATTCTTGATTTAAAATTGTGATTTCTTGAGTCTTAGAGCCTTTTTGCTATTTGTCACCCTATAAAACTATAAGTAAACCTTAGTTTCTCATTCGTGCCTTTTTTCATGAATTAGAGTTGAGAACAATTTGAGAGCCAGAGTGATCGTTTGATCGAGTCTCCGCTGCATTCTCGTTCCGATAAGTCTTGTCTGTTTCTGTCCCGCTTATGTTTTCCATGTTCGTATTCTAACATCAACTCGCTGGACTCTACGTGTAGGTGTTCCGTCTTACGATTCTGAGTTTCTGTTAAGGTTTCCTTTCAGTTTCGTTTAAGGTCTCGAATTCCGGTAAGTCTCTTCTGCCCTATGTGGTTATTTTGCTGATCTCGGTCACTGATATCGTGATTCTATTAGTTAGGTTTTCTTCTGTCGGGGTTTTATTTGGTAGGCATCGCGGATTGCGGTGGCTCTGCGGTTTAAGTCATTTGGTAAGTTTCGTCGCTCTGTAGAATCAATTAATAGATCTTTAAGGACTGTTCGGTTCGGTTAGGTTAAATTTTGTCGGATTCGGATTCGGCTAGAATTCTATAATATGTGAGTAACGTTTATGGTATCATTTTGTAGAGGTTCAGAATGAAGGAACTGCTCGGGCTGAGGAGTAGTCGTCTATTATTCGCGTGCTGTTGATTCTGCCGCCGTTGGTTGGTAGTTCATTTTTAGTTTGACATATCGCTTGATGTACTGTTTTGGTTGTTGCATGAGTCTGATTGGATGTTGTTGGTATACCCGAAATTCAACTTAATATATATATACCCGAATATGAGTTTATTTCATATTATTATTATCAAACTGTTGAAGTAATTAATTTATCACTGAACTCAATAACTGGACTGTTAAATACTCTAAATAACTGGAATAATTGCCCTAGGACAGCTTCAGGTAGAATCTATGGCATGCCTAGGAATAGAGTATCCTCACACCGTTTTTACCGGTTTGAAGTGTCATTACTGATACTAAACTGACCGGCTTTGGCCTTACTGAATTACTAATATTGGGCTTCGGCCAATACTGATACTGTACTGTTGTATTCCATTTTTTGCTGAATAGCTACTTGGGCAATATTCTAAAACTATAAAGTTAAAATTGCGTTGTCTTGGTGTTGCTGGTTGTTTTGTGGTGTCAATTGGATTGTTAATGAATTGGGTAGGGGTGAACAAAATACCCTAATCCGAAAACCCGGACCGGACCGACCTTGACCCGAAAAAAAGTCAGGTTCGGTCCGGTCCGCTAAATATAAGGGTTTTGGGTTTTTTCGGGTCACCATTTTTAACCAATTAACAAAGGAAACCCGAAAACTAGACCGACCCGACCTTGACCCGTTTTGACCCGACCTTGACCCGAAAAGTAATCGGGTTTGGTCCGGTAAAAAAAATCAAGGTTTCGGGTTTGGGTTTTTTTGGGTCGGTCCGGGTTTGACCCGAACCCGACCTGTGCACACCCCTAGAAATGGGATTAATGCTAATTTTTTTGGATGAATTGGAATTAGTGAACTAGTCATAATCTGGATGCTGTCGGGATGGGTTTTAATGGCTCAAATGGACAAATTTAACTAAACTAATTTAGCCGAATATAAAATTTCCGAACCGAAATTGTATAGGGACTTAAAAATAAAAATTTAGTTTCCAGGGGTGTTGCCCCCGGGCCCCGCTAGGGCAGCCCGAAGACGTAATCCTAGCGTCTTATAAATCAATAGGACCTTAACGTGCGAACTTTAGAAGCCTATTTTAGTATGATAATGGAATGTATAGAAGTGTATTAAATGGACTATTAAGTTCTGACTAATAAAAGAAATAAATAAACTGTTGATTGATAGGATGTTTGGTTTGCTGTCTGATATAGTGGACTCTAGGGAGTCTATAGAGCCTTGCATTGTGTGCTCCCATTATTAGAGGTGAGTCTAGACCATCTTGTATATGTATGTTTGGAATGTGAGCGCTAACTTAGACTTATTCATATTCTAACGTCTCCTTTATTTTCTTCATATTCTGTAATTTGGGAATAAAACCCCAGGTTGAGTGCAGGTACTCTGATTGTTTAGGCGTTGTCTCATACCTGGATCACGTCATGCATCATCAGCACTTTCATATAGTTTTATTACTTTATTTCTAGACCTTTGTATTGGACTGTTTTGGGACTGTATTGTTGGAATTATTTTTATATTTGCTGAACATTGGTATTATGATGTTTGTTTTGGGAATTTTTAATTGTATGACTGAAACCATTGGGATTTATTGCTGAATTGAATAATTTTGCGTTTTGAGTATATAATTATTAGCATTTCTGTATTTGTTGTGTGGCGTCAGACTCTTTTCCATGGTTCTACTACGGTGGGGGTTTGCCGTTACAATAACACTCTACTACTTGATAGCAGTGGGAGTATGCTTGAATCATTTGTTCGAAGAAGTAGACAAATATCGGTTCTCCGACGATATTTTGAGATTGAAGAGGAAACTTTTATGATGACCTCACATAACAATGATGAACCTAAAAATGTGAAGGAAGCTCTCAAATCACCGGCAAAAGATTTATTGGTTTAAGTTATGGAGGAGGAAATAAAGTCAATAAAAAGCAACCATGTTTGGGATTTGGTCGATTTACCTCTAGGACTGGAGATGAGTCAAGCCGGCTCGTAAGCCGCTCGTGAATCGATTCGGTAATTGCTCGATAAGTTTTATTCATGAACCGGTGAATCAAGCTTGAGTTTTAATTTTTAGTTCGATTATCAAATGAGTTGAGCTTGAGCTTAGATGTGTTCGACTCGTTCGCTCGTGAGCTAGCTCGATAAATTTTATTAATTAAAATTATAAAATATAATACATACATATATAAATAAATAAACAAAAGAAAGTACAATATAATTCACATTTCCAACCAAATTGATTTGGATGCATATTCACGTCATTTCTATTGAAAATAAAAATGAAACAAAATTCTATAAACTAAAGTATTATAAAAATATAATTTATATTATCAAGTGTCTCTTCATTCGAAATTAATTATTATTTTAAATAAATTATATGAACTTAATTTAGTTGTCAAGTAAGTTTATCGAGCTTGAGCAGCTCGTGAGCTTTGAGTAAGTTGAGTGTGAGCTTGAAAAATAAGCTCATTAATTAAATGAGCCAAGCTCAAACTCGGTAAAAATTAAATGAGCCGAGTCGAGCTAGGACCCAACTCGGCTCAGCTCGACTCATGTCCAGCCTTATTTACTACCAGGTATAAAAGTCGTTGGAAACAAATAGGTTATTCGCGTCAAACGAAGGCAGATAGTTCGATCAAAATATATAAGGCGAGGTTGGTGGCAAAAGGTTATGCTCAACAAGAGGGTATATACTATGAAGAGACTTTCTTCCCAGTGGTGAGATTTGTGTCTATTCATGTAACACTCCAAATTGAGACAGGGTTAATAGGAATTGAATTGCTACCCATATCACCAATGTGCACATTATTTTTCGAGAGCCTAGAACTTGATAACTTCAAAGTTAAGCGTGCTTGGCTTGGAACAATCTCGGGATAGGTGACCTTTCCGGGAAGTTTTTTTCAAAAAGCATGCGAGTGAGGCCAAAGCATGCTGGAAAGCATAATGGTGGTATGTGAGGCTAGTGGTCAACCTTAAGACCGGTCAAGTAATGATGTAGCACCCTACCACTACGCCTCGGGTCATCCGGGGGCGGGGCCGAACGTTATAATTTGCCTCATCCTTGCACTTATTCCTTACAAGGATCTTGAATTATATCAAATGGATGTTAAAACTGCATTCCTTAATGGAGGACTAGAGGAAGAGATTTACATGGAACAACCTGAAAGTTTTGTGACTGAAGGGTAAGAAAGTAAAGTCTGTAAGTTATTGAGGTCCATTTACGGACTCAAACAATCCTCTAGACAGTGGTACCTTCGTTTTCACGAATCTGTCTTAACATATGGTTTTGATATGACAGAGGAAGACCACTATGTGTATTTGAAAAGATCAAAAGAAAAAAAAATTGTGATTTTATCTTTATATGTGGACGACATTTTATTGGCGTGTAATTATAATTTTTTTTTACTAGAAACAAAAGACTTGTTTTCTATTTAATTTTGAGATAAAGGATATGAGTGAAGTAGCTTACATTTTGGGAGTCAAAATTTCAAGGGATTGGGAAAGGAAGATTTTGGCGTTATCGCAAGAGTCCTATATTCAAAAGATCCATGAACGTTTCCAAATGGTTTATTGCAAGCCAATGGACACACCCATAGTAAAAGGGCATAATTTAAGTATAGATATGTGCCCCAAAACTCCGTAAGAGCGAGAAAAAGTGAAAAATGTGCCTTATATGAACGACTTTGGAAGTCTCATGTATGGAATGATGTGTACTAGACCCGATATATGCTACGCAGTTGGACTGGTAGCAAGTACCAAGTCAACCCTAGAAAGAAACATTGGATAACTATAAAAAGAGTACTTGCTTATTTAAAGGGGACTGCAAACTATTTTTTGTGTTATCAAGGTGGTGATACTCACTTGATAGGATACACAAACGCGGATTGAGGCGGTGACTTGGATGAGAGAAAATCCACTTCAGGGTATGCATTCATACTTAGCCATGTGGCTATTTCCTGGAGTAGTAAGAAGCAACCTTGTATTGCTCTGTCCACCATGGAAGCTGAACTTATTGCATGCTCGGTGGTTGTATATGAGGCTATTTGGCTCAAACAATTCTTGGAAGAATTGAATATTGAAAGATATGAGCCTGAGCCAGTTACTATGTATTGTTATAGCCAAGCGGCAATAAGATATATTAAGGATGCTAAATATCATAGCAAGTCTAAACAAATAGAGACTAAATACAGTTTTGTCAGAGATATTGTGGCTAAGAAAATTGTATCTATCAGATATATATATCTATTCATGACATGGTAGCAAACCCTCTTACGAAAGTAGTACCAAGAGGTGTTTTCTCTTTACCTTCTAGGTCTTGGGGTCTACATAGATTGTAATGTCTGAATATTTAATGCCTAGTTCTTATATATGGTATTTATGAATTATTTATGAAGTGCACGTTCAGTCTCGTATATTTTTGTGGGAATTATATATCGGAAGAGTATGTTACCAGGTACAGGAGACTAACATACTTGTACGTGCAGTCGCCTTGATTATTCTAGGGAATTATGCAAGATGAAACTCGTACACTTGTATCCTTTGATTGATTTGAATCTCAAAGTGTAAGAAAGGAAGTATACAAGGTTGCCTTGATAAGAAGTCAAGATAGATTTCTTTTAGTAACAAGGAATCGCTCATGATTTTACCATGCATTCATGAGACCTGATTAGCCGGACTAGATTTTTAATTGTTGTACACGAATGGTAGTAGTAAGTAGAATCAGAAAGACATTAGTGTTGTCGTTCGTATAGTGAAGAAATATAAATATACGAGTCTTATTGGAGACAAAAGTCACTATAGTGCATGTGTTATACTGTGCATGCTATTTAATTGGTATCGTGGATAATATTTAAAGATAGTCCATTGATCTCATTTATTGTACAAGATCCACATTTTAGTGTATCCTTATTACAATTATCCTTTCATCTGAGGCTGTGAGGACAATATCTGTATCATTAACGTATTTTTCTATGGTCATGATAATGCGACCTATGTAGTACGTAAGTGATGCCAATTGTTTTTCATTGACCTTTAGAGGAAGAGCGACTGGAAGGTATTGATTGATTTCACAACATTGATCACCTGCTAGCAAGTTGTAGTTCACTTGAATACAATCGTGATTTGAGAGTACTCTGAGGATATCAGATTGCTTGTCTTTCGGACTAGATGCATCTGATGTGAGATTATGTCAAACCTAGAATGTACCCGAAATAAATTTTAAGTACTCTATCCCTGTATCTTGGGACAGAGAATCTGATTCATTGGTCACACCGTTTATTTGCGTGTATAACCAAATGATGATGAATACATTGAACTAAATAGTATATCTGTCGCCAATTGTGGAGTATGGACACATATAATGTGAGTGAGAGAATATTAAATTTGGGGTTGAGCCACACTAGATGGACCCAACCTACTATCAAAGGGGATTATGTGAATTTAACCCAATTTATTGAAACCAATTGGGATTCCTTATAATAATCAGAGAGGAAATCATGTCATCAGTTGAGTGGAAAACTACACTATTAGAGAAAAAAAAAATAATATTCTCTCATAAAACAAAAACTATGATTGTTCTCTACATATTTAATACATATATTGAATTGATTGACAAAAATAATTTAAATATTTTGAAAAATTATTATTAAATATCTATTTTTTTATAAATTTAAATTATTACTTAAATAACTAAAACTTGATGCATTTATTACTAAAATAAAAAAATTATTTTCACACGTTCATGTATAGAAATGGTTATCCTCCGCATGAGTTTAACTCACTGGTCTCAGCATTTTTATTTGCTATGCTCTTCCATTTAAATCTTCAATCTAAATTCATGGAATAAAAAACATGTATCAAATAAAGTCTTGTGAAAGTTAGTTAGGTTATCTAATTAAATAACAAAACAAATTGAACAAATAAACTAACAACACGATCCAATAGAGATCTAGTCCGTGAATTTCACAACTTTAACTTATAAACATCACTTCTGGAAGAATATCTCAATTTTTTATATTGATTTATTCTCTCTACTATTTCTCCATTTACAAAAATTATGTCCAAATCAAATTGACTCACTCATTTCAGCATGTGACATATCTTACAAGCAACTTGTGACCCCCGCTAAATTTGCTAAGTTAACCCCTTTAAAATATTTTAATTTCTTTTAATTTTCTAAATTTTTTTTATCAAAAATAAAAATTTAATTTTTATTTATTTTCTAAAACTAAAAATTATTTATTTAAATATATAATGTATTATATTTTAGAGAGTATTTTATTATGATACTTTAGCTTCAATTTAATATTTTATATTATTACATAAATATATTAATTAAAATAAAAAGAATATTATATCAAAATTAAGTAAATAATTTTATTTATATTAATATATTTATAAATTAATTCTCAATCAAGGAAATGTAAATAACAAATATATATATATATATATTTATTTGCAAAAATTAAAGTTATAAATAAAAAGTATGAAATGAATGATAAATAAAGAAAAGAAAAATGAGACAAGAAGGTCCCACAATTGAATGCTTTAAATGGAAGACATCTCCCTTGGGGTCAATGTTAAAAGTTAATTAATTTGTCCCTACATGCTTTGTTTTTGTTTGTTTAATTGAGATTCATATGCCTCTCCCTAATTTTCAATTTATTATTATTTTCAAACAAAAATTGCACCCCACAAATCCCTCTCGATTGTCTTCTCTTTCTACAACACTATATTACCTTATTTATCAAACCAATAATACATTTTCAATTTTACTTTTCTTATACACATTAAATTAAATATTTCTTTCATATGCATCCAAACATTTTTTAGGAAAACATTAACCTAATAAAACAAATTTTGCATTTAAATAACATAGAAAAAAAGTTTGACCTTGTTATTCTTAACTTGTCAGAGAAATTGAATAAATATATAAAAATTTAAAAAAATTAACCATGAAAGTTCCAAGACTATAATATAATAACGTTCCTTTAGCATGAATGTTGTTGTTGTGTCTTTGATTTATTAAAATAAATCATTTGATTAAAATAATTTTAATTTGATTTATGAGGATAAAAAAGCATAAAATGAAAAGTAAAAGTTGGATTATTTTACAGGTTCCAAAGCTCTAGCTATCCAAAGTCTTCAAAATCAAACCTTTCACTTTTTATTTTTTTAAAAAATTATTTATTTAAAATAAATAAAGGATTGTTAAAGGACCAAGAGTAAAAAAGACAAAAACAAGAACTGATTGAGTCATTTCTCACCTAACAAAATGTAGTAATAAAAAAAAACAAAAACAAATCCATGGAAAATATAAAGTGGTCAGAATCAGAGGAAGAGAATGAGAATTGGGTTTTTTTTTTTTTTTTTTTTTTTTTTCAATTGATGATAAATAATTGATTGGTGTTGTCCGAAATGCCAGGTTTTGGAGAGAGAGAAAATACAACAACAATGGCGGAGCATATCAGAGTGAGAAGACCCAGAAACGAAATCAACACAGAAAGTAGTGATCCAGCGATTTTCCCATCTGTAAACCAATCAACACGTTCGAAACCCTCCACCATTGCTTCGCTGTTCAACCCTAATTCGAACTCCAGCAAGAAGAAACTCAACAACACCTTCCGAGGGTTGGGTTGCACGGCTGCGGCGGCTCAGCAGGTGTCTTTGCCCGCCGTCATACGCTCCTCCGCTGACTGGGACGGCAAGAATGTCAAGAAGAAGAAAAAGAAGCAGAAGAAGAACGCTTTCGTTAACGCCGGTGAAGGCGGGAGTAGTAGTGTTGGTAATAATGCTACGGGGAGTTGTATGGTGGTTCAAGATGTGTGGTGTGGGCCCGGGATTGGGTTGTCGGCGGATGCGGTTGTTGGGTCTGTGGACTGTGTGGTTTCCAGAAGAAATTTGTCTGCAAGAGGCAAAATTGATGGAGACAAACTCAATCACCGAGATAGAGATAGAGACAGAGACAGGGAGGTATGGATTTGAACTCTTTTAAATTGCTTTTGGGAATTGTTGATTGTTGTTTTGGATTTTTCATATTGTTTCTTGATCTGGGTTTTAATCAAGTTGTTGAATTTATTAGATTCGTTGCTATTTTGATGGATTGATATGAAGTTGTCGTTGACTGTGTTTCTTACTTTGATTTGCATTCCTCAGATTTGAGTCAAGTATTTATCTTGTCGAAGCGGCACTTGAGTTAAAGAGTTTAGTTAACAAAGAAGAGTAGGTGAATCAATGGGATAATCGATTATTTATATAAAATATTACCAAAGAAAAATTTTCCATGCGTGTACGTCTTCTTTTTTGTAGTTAAGTAGAGCAAATATTAATACGGTCTTGGATTAAAACTCAATAGTGGGACCCTATATAAACTAAACTACTGGTAGTAGTTAGCAATACGGAGCTTTTGATAATTACTTATCCTCTGTTTGTTTTTCATTAGGTATCTTCTTCGTGTTGTATATAAGCTATGCTGTGTTTATATTTTGATTCTTGTTCTGGAGTTTAAAGGGTTTTTCTATTTTTTATTTTGGAGTTGGTTGTTTATTTATGTTGCTTGGTCTTAAATTGTGTGTACTGGCAGCGTTCTTCTTGTTTACCAAGGAGGACTGTGAACTCTGAGAGCTTATCTTTTCTGGATTCTGACTTTGCCTCTGCACCACCTCGTCCCTACTTGGATGCTTTTGGACCTAGATACTATCGCCATGTTAGACATCCTTCTCCTGATGGCCTTGCTGAGGTGTGTGGCTTTGTTCAGTTAGATTCTTTTTCTCTCTTCTTTTCTATATCTTGACTATCTGACTGAACATGGTAGTAATTGTATTAATAAATAATCATCATAAGTAACTGCTGAGTATTGTGAGTATTATTTTAGTATCTAGTAGTTAGTGTGACCTACCAAGTTTGGTTCTATGTGGCCTTTAGCATGTACTGCTGATTACTTGTGGCTTAGAAAGTTTCATGCTTTTGTCGGTTTTTGTTAGTCAGCAATTCTGAGAATGAAGGGTTAAAAATTAAGAGTAAATTTGTACTTCTTGATGAACGTTATGGGCTGTTAATAAGAATATGTGATACAAAGTCTAAATTTGTAGTTGCTTTTTATATTTCATTTTTTGGACTTGTAGCCAGCCAGAGAAATTACAATGTCCGATGATTCTAACAGGAATTTTCTGAAGCATGGTCCTTATGTGCAATATCTGAACAGATTGCTATTGATTTCTCTAATACTTTGGAATTGATCTGTTTGCTATTAAATGCCTACAATGATTGGATTGGTTAAGTACTCCGGGACCTTTGTTAGTTGAAATGATCATCTGTAAGTCTCTTATGCATCAGACTTTAGTGGTTTTATTTTATCAATCAATAGCCTTTTGATTGAATTAATTTGTGTGATGCAATTAGGTATCCTTGATGTGATGTTTATATCCTTTGATCTCATGTTTAGGGGTGAGACTGAAGTCAACTTTATAGTGTGCCAAAAATGGTAGTACAAGGATAATATATGTAATAAAATTTTTGGGTTTCCTCTTAGAAGAGTTTGCTTTTTTATATAAGTTTTCAGCAGAGGTTGGTTGGTTAGAAGAAACTGAAGTAGGGAGAAGAGGTAGGTTAGTGAGAAGAAACTGAAGTAGAGAGATGTGATTGTCCATCCTGACTAGCAAGAGTAGAATTGTATACCTCGTGTTATGTTTGGTGCTGTTTCTTGACATTGGTTGATAGTAGTCATTATACTCTTTGCACGGAAACTAGTTTCTCTTTTTAGAAACTAAACTAGTTGCTCTTGACTAATTACTATTAAGAGTTCTCAGGAAATTCTGGGAGATAGAAAAACAGCATTAGTATCGGAACATGTAACTGTCTGGCAGTTTCCACCATACTATTTCTTGTTTGGTTGGTCAAATGTGTTGGGAAATATTTGGGGAATGGTGGATCTTTGGTGAAGTGATTCAGAAGAGAATGAGCAATATAACAGTAAAGTGGAGATTGAAAATAACAGACTGAGATTTATAGTGGTTTGCCCAATGATGTCTGCGCCCGTTGTGGTGCTACTTTCATTACATAAATAAGATTACAGCAGTCTCAATTCACTTCTCTCTATTTCTAGTGGGTGTCTCTTCTACCACCAGAATAACTGTGACCTTTCTTCTTCTCCACTTTTATGTGAAGGATGAAGATCCCCAAAAGAAAAAATAAAAGAAACATTAAATGGTAGATGCATGCACCATCTAGATTGCTTTGTTTCAATGCATCTTTAATAAGTACCTTGCATGCTAACATTGGAAATTTATATAAAAGATTTATTCATATCCTCTCAGCATTAATCCAATTTCATTAATACATTACCAACAGAATTTTATGTGATTTGCAACTGTTTTGTTGGTATTACTCGATATTAAACAGATGTTTGTGCTCGGTGGTGCAGATTATGATGCTTCAAAATAGTTTGATGATGGGGGGAAGATACGATTCTCATGATCATTTCAGAGACTGGAGACTTGATGTTGATCACATGACATATGAGGTATGTTCTTCTTCCTCATAATAATTGTATTTCAGTTTAATTTTGCAATTCATTGAATGAGGCAATGCTTTTGATAATGTTTTAAACAGGAACTGCTCGACCTGGGTGAAAGAATAGGTTATGTAAATACCGGACTAAAAGATGATGAGATACTCCGATGCCTTAGAAAAACTAAAAAATCAGTAAAAAATGATTTGTCATCGCATTTATCCATAAATGCAGATAAGAAATGCACAATTTGTCAGGTAAACAAATCATGTTTCTTAATAAGTTAAATATTTGAACCTTACAGTCATGACATTACATATTTTATATTTTATACAGGAGGAATATGAAGCAGATGATGAGATGGGAAAGCTGGAATGTGGGCACAGCTTTCACACACAGTGTATAAAGGAATGGCTTGGTCAGAAAAATGCTTGCCCTGTCTGCAAAACTGCAGTGATCAACAGATGCTAGGGAAGGAAGAAGGAAGAAGGAAGGTGGTGTTGCTATGGTTGCTTTTACTCTACTATTTTGGTGTATAGATTTTATTTTCAATACATAAGCAAGAATCATTCTTTTGGGTGAAGATTCAATCTCAAGCTCTCCTTTATCTTTTCATACAATGGCCAAGAACCTTGGACCCTGTGGGTCTGGGTTAAGTTCACTGTACAATGCTTTGATTTACAATGCTTTGATTGAAAATTATGATTCTGGAATTGTATGCAAGTTCTCACATTACGCTTCTTTTTTCCCCTGTTTTCCCATTGTTATATTTACATTTGTGATTTGTCTCCCTTGGTCATATAGAGGCTCTGTAAATCATCTCTCTTGGTCATATAGATTTTGATTTGGAAGCTTGAACGACTCCCATAGATATTAACAGAATAACGTGTTTGATGGGATCAATAAATGTCCTATATAAAGGACATCTTTCAATCATTATCTGAAAATTCATCCCAGTTTGAATCTAAGTCCAGTTCCACTCGAATTCAAATCCAAATCTGAAGAACCCTGATTATATGGGTAATTGTTAAATATCTTCACTAATTACAATTTCAATGAAATTTGGGCTGTACGTTTCTACACTGTAAATCGAACGTTTTCTACACTATTCGTTGCACAAATTTTCACATGACCATGTACAGAGACCATCCTGATTCATCTATAGTGACAGTGCAAGGTCAGTACAGTTCTCTATTGCTGCAATCATGTTTCTTTAGCTAGTAGCGTAGTAACAATTTGTGTAGGAAGTGTAAATATCAATAACCTGAGAACTGTGAGACTGAAGAATGACCAATTACTTCAAGACATCGTGATAGGCCAGAAACTTAATTATAGATGGATACACCTGATCGACTGCCTGCATTGAGGAAAAGAACCAGAAAAGCCAAAAATGAAAGATGTCATTTGCCATGTACAGTGTCTAGTATCACCATTAGCTATTGTTAAGATAAATCAACCTCATTTTTTCTTTTAGAGAAAGGGAGTAACAAAACCACAAAAAATGTGCATACCAATCGGCTTCCAACTAAATCGTAGTGAGCATAATGAGGACCCCTCGGTTCTCCAAGAACTTTGTATGTATGCAGATGCTCTGGTATGAGCTTTGCCGTTTCTGATCCATCAGTATAATCATAATTAGATGGAAGCTTTATACAGAAGGTAAATAATAAGATTTATGTTTACCATATACAGCTTCTGGTGGACATATTTGATCTTGGTCCCCAGCGAGTGCCAGCACAGGTACTTTGCTTTTGCCAAGGTGATCCTTGTAAAAGAATGTCCCACTCCTATCCCGTAATCCACCCTTTTCGAAGGCCGTTGTCAGCTGCAGTAGAACCTTAGAGGGTACAGTGCCTGCGATAGGTCATAATGTCATCTATACAATGTCCTTCAAATTCATCACACACATAATGTCATCTATACAATGTCCTTCAAATTCATCACACACATACTCTATGCCTGGGTTTATGAATCAAAATAGTTTGTGCGCTGGAAAATCTCTGAGCAGGCTAAATAGTTTATGGACTTACAAAAATTATTCAAACAGAGCTTGTCAAACAACTCTGGCTGCATCATGTCCTCAGCAGAAATCTGAGAACTTAACCAAGACAGGATGTATGGTGGACGAGCAACTAAAGGATGAGCAGCAGCAATCAATGCCCCAATTGGGAAGATAGGAAGATTAATAGCTTGTACAGGGTCTGCCTGTTTAGTGCAATGACATGAAGTTACTTAGCTTTGTCATGTTTAATTGATGAAAAGAACTTGAATTGGATGATAATAGCCAACGACATTGACATTTTATTTATCAAGAAGCTAATTTATTGTTTTCCATAGTAATTGGTCATTGCTTAAAGTTCAATTAAAAAATAACAAGGGAAGATAAACACTTGCCAGAAATAACAGATATTTGAGTGATGAATTTGAAGAAGTGTAGTCCAGAGAAGATGCCAAAGTTGTTACTGCAGCCAATCTAGACTCCTTCCCTTCAAAACCTAATTCACAACACAAGAAAAATCATTGTTATGGATTAGAATACCTTAACCATGAAAAGATACATTAAACTTATAAGTTCTATCAACTTTATGAAAAGCTTTGTTCAAGAGCATGGATAATAGTAGTATGAAAAAATGAAAACAGGTTTGACAAAAAAATCTTACCCTCTCTTGATAGCATGGCATAAAGCAAGATACCACCCATAGAGTGACCGATAGCAAGTAACTTCCCATCTTTTGGTTTGCTCACAGTTTTTATGTAGTCCATCTATGATGCATACAAAAGTAAAGTTTGTTATATAATAAATAAATTACCACACCCAATTTATGCATAGATAGAAAATTAAACCAAAATGAGATGTGCTCATGAATCCTGTTACATAAAAGAAATGTCACCTCACCACGACAGGTACATCTTCCTCTACATAGTGATCAAAGTCCCAATCCTTCTTCCCAATAATGTCAAATTCTTTTTGGAGATCTTCCAAGGTTGTATAAAGCCTCTCTTGCAAGTCAAAAATCTGTGGCAAAACTGTCCACTGGCCTTCTACCACAAAATCAACATCCCTTGAGTCAAAAACCTCAACAAATTTACCATGGAGAAGGTTTCACCCAGTACTAATTAACCAATTAGTTTCATATCAACATCTAACCTTCATTTGAAAGTATTGGAGAAAAAGGAGTTACTCTTCCCTGCAAATCAGACTCTCCTTGTGAATCCTCCTCATACGTGCCTTTCAGTTTCACAACCTCAGAATCTGTATTAACAGAGGCCAGCAGCATTGAAACCAGAGAGTAATCCTCAATAACAATAAAAAATAATTCACAAAACATACATTTACGCGACTGAGCTAAGTTGCCGCCATGTTCACTTAGGCCAGCATTACGAACTTCTAGAATCCAAGTATCAAATCCTTGTGCAGACATGAATCGCGCAAATGATGACTGAAAAACAGGATTTTGGAGACAACGTACCTATGAATATGATTACTTTCTAATCTTTACACAATATTCATATCCGTATTGAACTCACTGTCTTTCTACACAATATTGTCAATCTCTGACGCATAAAACAAGTAGAAAAAGAAAAAACCTGAGGAGAGAGATCAAATCCAATAGCTTTATTTCCAACACCAGATAGCAGCAAAAGTGGATGATTCCTCGTCGGACCCTGCCTCATAATATCAACAATAAATAATTAACAATTTGATCTAACAAATCAAAAGTTGAATAACAATAATAGTAGTAAGATTTATTATATGCATACCGTAGAAGACGGGAGATAACGCCAGAGAGCAAGATGCCAATCAGAGTTCGAAACCGACACGTAGTGTAGCTCGTCCGCCGTACACTTGTTCCGCTTCTTCTGTTCACCACTTCCCTTCACCGTCAACATCCGCCTCCCACGGCCCCTGACAAATCTCGGCTCCCACCGTACTCTACTGAATCGCGATTCGGCGCCATAAATGCTCACCGATTGGAGAACAACCGCCATTTTCATATACCACCTAATGTATGAATTTTTTTCTTTGTTTTCTGTTTTTTTTTTTCTTCTGATTCACGAATGCTTGACTTTATTTTTCATTTTCGTTTCTTCAATACTGAACCACTGTGGGCCCTCTTACTTTTGGATTATATATCGTAGGGGAAAATATCAGACGGTGGATATTTACTCATGTTCACAGAGAAATGCACACGTGGCACGGGGTGTTCTTTTCCGTTATTGTCAGTTACAAAATTAAGCACCAAAATATCACATTTTTCTAACGACATTTTCTTTTAATTTTTATTTAAAAAAGACAAACGAAAAAAATAATAATATCTGAAATGAGAAATAAATAAAAATACTTATGTGGTAAGGTAATCTATTTCCACCAGCACTGGGAGGTTGGTACATGATCGATTATCACAATTAAATGCATAATGTATCTGTCGAGCAGTACTACATTTTGTCAATCCATTTTTCTCACTTATGAGTTCTCACCTTACAGTTTCAATGTCTACAAACTACTACAATACAACAAAGATGGAAAATTTTCCATCAAACCTCTTTTCAAATGGTTTTTGTGAGTTTCGAAATCCTGTGAGAAATCTGCTTGTTGTAAGCAGTTCTGTTCCGAAACTAGGAAAACAAGACACAAAGAAATCTTCAATTAGTCCTGCCCTCATGGAACAGAAACACCGCAAAATTGTTGATGAATTCATCAGAGCTTTTATTGAAAATGAGACTGGTACACACTTGGATGAGTATAGGCAGACAGGAAAAGAGAATTACTTCATAGCTGAACCATTTGCACCCCTGTTGAATTCAACAGATTTAACCAATCTAACTTGAGTATGTAGCTACTACTTTCGAGCTGATGGTTCCATCAGAGACAGAATGTTTTGTGCAATCGCTGCGGCTGCCCTAGACTTTGCAGCTTTCAAAGCCCTAGCACTCATATCCGCCATCAGGCTGTCATTTCCTGTTGCAAAGAAATTTAAAAAGTCAATCTATGCATGAGCCCGTGCATGCTTTTAGAATACCAGAAAAAGATAACCTGGATTGCAAGAAAATACACAGAAAAGTCATGCAACACATTCAATTATTTCAAAACTACAGAGCTAGGGACTTCTATGTTGCAAGTCTTTAAGATTGCCATCACCAAATTATGCACTGATGTTCAGAATTTTCAGCTTTATATACCGCTGTCAGATTTTTCCAGATGTGAGATACAAAGGGAGTAATAATGCAAAATAAGGACCAACCACAAATGTAATGCAAAATAAATCTGGTATATTTGTTTAAAGCTACTTTGTAATTCCGACACATTAGGAACCCTGATACAGATTCTCTCGATCCATAAGGTCATCAAATAACAGGGAGGGCCATGGACTATCATAATTTTCACATGTAAAAAGTGTAGAAGCATGTACATTCTTGTTCATGAATTTGCACAGGCTTTAAGTCAATTTCAAAAATATATGCACAACCTATATACTATATAAAGATTGAAAGAAAGAATAAAATCAACATTTGAAATGATAAAATCACCATAAACAACAAATACAATGTACCTAGTATCTCATAAATTGCTGTTCCAAGAGTGGTAGAATCAAGTTCATCTTCCATGATAACTTTTGAACCTGCTACATCTGCCATGAGGGAAGCATTTTTGAACTGATGTCCTTCCGCAACATTAGGTGATGGTATCTAAGTAAAATAAACAATTACTAATTAAACAATACAATCACAACACTAAGGGGTAATAAAAATATAACGAAGCTGAACAGGCAACTATAATGATAGTTTAGCATGAAGGATTTCCTAAAGATCCATATCAAGCAACTAGATATTATAAAAAATGACATTGTTCAGCATTGCTATATTATACAAAAGGCTATACTAAATGATTCAGCATAATCATAACTCATATCATAAAGCAGCAGCCTTGCAAGTAAGATATAACGTTTGGGATCATAGTCAATGACAAAGTAGATTAATTCACTTCTCATTTTTCTAATGTCATCTATAAGCTAAGAAGTCCATAATTTTTATTGTAAAATCAAATAATCATGAAATAAATTTTGTTAAGGGGTAGTAATTTGTATCTGCAATGAACAAGGTTATATAATGAGATTATGCCCTTTTGCTCCAATTATGGTAATATATTTATATATATGATCCTGAGATTATTAGAAACCATCACATTAAAGAAACAGAGCTGGGAAGTATAACCAAAGTGGACCAATTAAAATAGTTTAGAAACTATTAGCGTAGTTTAAAAAATTACCAGGATAGCAGGTTTTCCAGTAGCCAAAATCTCATAACAGGTCATCGCACCAGCCCTCGAAACAATTAGGTCAGAAGCTGCATATGCCATATCCATATTATGCAAGAACCTTCAGCACAAATTCCATCACATTCACATCAATGTGTATACAAACACAATCACAACACCAAAACGACAAGAAAACAGTAACTCACGGAGTCAAAAGCAAACGAGGATGGTCCCTAACAAGACTGTCCATCTCATCAAAGGCCTCAACACCAGTCTGCCAAATAATAAACAACTCAGGGTCCTGCGACAGCATTTGATAATACAGATTCAACATTGCTATATTGACCGCATTAGCACCCAATGATCCTCCCAAAACCAACAAAACTTTCCCTTTCTCCTTCCCCTGAAAAAAGCTCCCAATTGCAACCCCTTTCGACGCCAAACTCCTCAAAGACAACCTCACTGGATTCCCACACACCACGCACTTTTCCTTTCTTGGAAAACACTCAACCGTAGAATTAAACGCAACAAACACCTTATATGCAAAAAGAGACAGAACCCAGTTCGCAATACCGGGTACAGAGTTCTGTTCTTGAATCACCATTTTGGTCCCTCTCAGTGCGGCTGCTAAGCAAACCGGAAACGAAACGTACCCACCGGTTCCGATCACGACATCAGCGTTGAAGGATTTGAGTACCGCCCGGCATTTGATCAGTGACTTGATCAAGTGAAAAGGGAGGAGGAAGTTTTTAGGAGAAATCAACGGACGATGTAATCGAACAGTTTCTGGGACAGAGACGAAGTCGTACCCGGCAGACGGGATAGCGGTTGATTCCATGCTGTTTGGGGGTCCGATGAAGAGGATTTTGGAGTTGGGTCTGACGAGTTTGAGCTCATCAGCGATGGCCACCGCTGGATAGATATGGCCGCCAGTTCCGCCGGCGGCGAAGACCACGCGGAGGGCGTCATTGGAGTGATCCTCGGCGGTAGTAGTGGCGGTTCGTTTGGCGGAGGAGCAGGAGAGTGTGGTGAGACGAAAGTAGGAATTGAAGGAGAGATTGGGTTTTGGAGAAGAAGCTGTGGAGGGGTAAAATGGTAAATGGCGAGTTGGTGAAATGAAGGAGACGATGGAAGAAGACGACATTGGAGTGAGTTCATTCATGGAATGAGGTTGTAGTAGTTCTCCAATATTTGAAAATGGCGAGTTCAGACAAAACAGAATACAGTGTGTGAGAGTTGGTGAAGTCCCTTTGGTTTGGTAGTATTGCAATCTAATGCAACTTTTACGTTTCATTGCAATAATTTCCTCAGTCTTGATCAATAAAAATTTACGTATTTTGTTAATATTTTCAATATTTAATTAATAATTATATAAAAATTATTTATAATATTTTTTAAATTTGTATAAAGACAATATAAATAATTCTATTTTATATTTGAGAATGTAAATTAAAATTTCAGTTTATAATTAAAATACATTAATTAATAACAAACTGATGTAAAATTTTAAGATCGAATAATAAATTTAATAAATTAAATAGTAAAATTATTAAAAGTAAATATTATATTGTAAAATTTCAAAGCTATTTAAATAATAATAATAATATTATTAATAAGTGACATTTAAATCCAATATTTGTCAAACGTGTCACGCTTTGACATTGTAATTAGCTTTGAGGGCTTTTGTAAAATTCACCCTTTTATTATCATTAACAGCCTCGATTTGTGTGCGTTGAATTAATAAGATTCATTATCCCCGTGATCGGTTCTCGATTTGATTATGTAAAAATGAAACAACCAATTAAATGTTAAAAACGTTTTCTTTCATTAGAGACCAATGCCAAATTCCAGTGTTCTTCCATTAGGTTAGGATTGATGGGGATTATGATTACCGAATAATCAGCTTGGTGAAATCTCAATTATGACTTTCATAATTTATATTTATGTAATAAAATTAGGTAAAATTAGAATGGAAGAAATGTATATTTAGATTTTCACTATTCACTAAATAATTATTTTATAATGAAAAAGTAATTTATATATATTTAATTTTATTTATAAAAAAATATGAAAAAAAATGGCATAAATAACAAAATTTCAATGATTTATTTTACACGGTAAGGAACCGTTATAATACATTACAACAAAATTAGGAAGTATGAACCAATGAAATTAAGTGGCACATGCACCATGGACGGAGCCAACAATTTTCTATTAGGAGGCCGAGTTAAATATGTCGTTAAAAAATAAATTTATATTTATAAATAAAAAAATATTACATAAATTTACTATATTATTAAAAAGATTAATAACAACGGTATAAATTAAAACGGAACACGTCCCTATTTCAGATCTCGAAAATCATCTATAATTGAGTCTACACTAAAATTCTCAACGATTTCCTCGCGATATATACTATCAAGAATTTGTTAAGAAGTCATCCCCCATCTTATTACGAAGTTGTGTCTTAACAATTCGCATATCTGAAAAAGATCTTTCGGTCGTAGCAATTGACACAGGAAGAGTAAGCACAAGCACAATAATTATGTAGACAAGTGAGTAAATATCTGATTTTTTTTGTCTTTACTAACCATTCACACAATTCTAAAATAGTTGATAATTGTCTGAATGCATCAGTTTGAACTATGTTGAGCTCATAATGACTAAGTTGCATATTTAATTGCAACTTCTCATAATAAATGAAATCATTTGGATAAAATTTGACTGCTAAATTGTAAATATCATCAATTCTGAACAATTCAACCCCATTACGACGTTCCAAAGTTGTACTAAAATTGAGTAGTTCAATTACCTGGTCGCTAAATCGGTCATTTAGCTCTTGTAATAGTTCAAGAAAGTTTCCTCGATTAGTTGAAGTCACACTCTCATCATTACCTCTAAAAGCGCATCCTTGAAGTGCAAGCCATCGAACAACATCAATTGAAGTTCTCACTCTAAGTCTATTTTCTATAATTTCTTGAGATGAGCATTTTCCAAGAACTCTTTCTATATGTTGAGGTTGATTTATCAAATCTCTATAAGCATTTTCAGTAATCTTGTGAGCGATGAAGCGATTATGATCTTTTCCTACATGAGTTAAGAAAGCACAATTTTTTCCATCCCTAACTTTTTTCCAATTTTTGAATCCATTAATAGTGAAAACATGTCCACTAGAAAAAAGAAAACATGGCAAACAATAAGCAACATCACTTTTTTGAGAATATTCTAACCATGTGGGGTATACTTGAAACTAAGAATATTGGAAGCTACGTTGATGAGAACTTCGTCCTGTTTTTGGATAATTTTGAAGTTTCAATTGATATGGGCCTAGCTTTATGTAAGCTCGAAGAACTTCATCACGTAAATTAACAGGATAATCTTTTATTTGTGGACGCACTCCTGGGTCACACTCTAAAGAATTGAAATCTATATCACCAACATCAATTGTTTGAGATTTTGTAGATCGATTAATGAACTCTTGATCCTCACTAGGATGTATTGGTATACTTGATCTATTTTCAGAAGTCAGAATATCAATAATGTTGTTTGATGGAGGATTTGAAGATGACTCAGATGGTGCTCCAGATGAACTACTTTCTGATGTTCTAATTCTTTTGAAAATTCCATCAATTCTTGATTGTTTTTTCATCTTAAAAAAGAAAAACTATTAAGAAAGAATATCAAGTTGTATGATTAATAACCAGTATCTTATTTATAGAATTTTTTTCTCCCAATTTACAAAATAATAGGAAACTAAATTTAGAAAGAAATTTTAAAACTAAAAAGTTTCCGATATAATTAAGAAAAAGGAAAAAGAAATAATATAATTTGATTTCCACATAACCACTCGAGGCGGAGTCAAACTCCGAACTTCAATCAAATAGAAGTATATTCTAATCAAAGGAGCCAATGCACTTGTTAAAAGTATATATTCATAGGAATATATTAGTTTGGGGGGGAGGGGGGCATGACACCTACAAGCCCCCTTCCTCCGTCTCTGAGATGCACAATCCTTCAACTATCAAGCCATAATTCATCATAAAAAATATATTGTTCCATGATGAAGAAGTTAGTTGTTCTGACTGATTGAGTATGAAATGTACAATATTCATGCACTATATAGAACTTTATTGAAGATTTGCTACTAATTTGCCACTAATTTGCCACTATCATTACAATCATATGAGTGTTCGAATATGACATAAGATCTCTACTAATCTTGGAGATCTCTTTGTTTTCAGTTCCAAAAGTCCAAGCTTGCTGAGATATCCAAAAATGATACAATGAATTGATTTTGTTCATTCTCATCATCTTCATCCTTCTCATGATCATGATCATCATCGTCCTCATTCGTTCCACCTTATCATCATCAATCTTTGTTCCTTATCCATCTCTTTCTTCTGACCAATCTCCCTCTTATCAAATTTAATCTTCATTTTGACCTCTCTGTTGGGCAAGTTATTTTTCTCTGTTGAATTCTCTTATGCATGAATATATATATGAAAGTTATGTAAACAAGAATTGAAAAATACTATTTTTCAGCCCTAAAAACTGAAAAATAATTCAAATATTTACTTATTTCCCAGTATAGAAGACTAGGAAAGTACTATTATAAAATGTTTTATTGTCTTAAAAACCGAGAAATAGTCAGAATAAGGTTTTATTTCTTACTATGGTGTACCAGGAAGAATGCGAAACAAATATGTTTCCTGGTAAACCATACCAGAAAATAGATCGATCTGTCAACTACTTCCTACTTTTGAAAGTTTGGAACCAAACCCCAACAGTAGTTTCTTGGTATTCAATACCGGTAAACAGATCCAAATTTGAACTATTTCATGGTCTTGACTACCGGGAAGCTACTAACCCTAACAATAGTTTTTTGGAATTCAAAACCGGAAAACAAATCCAAATTTGAAATATTTTCTAATCTTAAATACCGTAAAACTACCAGACCTTAATAGTAGTTTTTCGGTATTCAAGACCGGAAAACAGATCCAAATTTGAATTATTTCCTGGTCTTGAATACCGAAAAACTACTACAAACCAATATCATGAATTCAATTTAAATATTATAGCAAATACTTGTCTACTTTGAACACAAACATCATAAATTCACTCTTTGCTTCCAAAATCCAGACATCTTAACAAACTAAAGTAACCCTAACTACAAATCTTAGCAGAAATCTAAAACAAATCTTAGGGCTAACTGCCACTTTAGGTTTATGAAAATCTTATTTTTCTTTGATTGTTTTTGCCATGGAGAACTTGATGATGTCGGCATTGATGAACAAGAACTTGAAAATGTGAATGATGATGAGAACGAGAATAATTATGAAATTGAGAGTTCAGATGTGGAGAAATATTGACAAAAGAATTACGAGGGTTTATGAATGAGAATGTTGAACGTGAACGTGAACAATGTTATAAATTGAAAATCAGTGATAGAGTGTTGAGAGGAAAGTGAAATCGAGAAGTAGAAATGTTCTATTGCAAAGAGAATGGTGTTGTAGGGGTTTTGATTGCTTTTATTTTTTTAGCTTTTAATTTTTTAAGAATTTTATTTTATTTTATTTTGTTTATTTTATTTTTCAAGTTGAAAAGTAAATATGAAAATTTGGTTTAGTGGATATAAAAATTGTTTTCTAAAGTTCAAATTTGTAATTTTTTTTTAGTGATGGACTAAAATTACTTTTTTTGATTTTGTCTTAACCCAAAAATACAATTATCATTTTTTTTTTATTATTTTTAATTTCAATTTTCAGAAAATTTAAAATTTAAATAAAATTTGGATATTTCACTAATATATATTGAAGTTTGAATGATTCATATTTTAAAATTTCTTTCATATTTTTATTAAATATATATAAAAATAAGTGAAGATTCTTTTAAATGACATTTTTAAAGTTCAAAATTTGTTTTTGGTTTTCACTCCATTGGTCGAGTTTTTCAAAATACCTCTTAATTTTTATAATTCACCGATTCTATGAATTACACTCACAATCTGTGAATTCGGTCACAGGTGAATGGTATATGAAGTGAAAACTAAAGTTTGGTTTTGCAAACTTTTCAAAATATACTTATATAATTATAGTAAACTTTTTATGACGCAATTTTTCCCCCCTAAAATTAATGATAATGAAACTAAAACCACTGTATATTCTTTCACAATTTTTCTCAAGTAGCCTATCTATTTGTATAAAATTTTCTACTCTATATTAATGATAAAACAGTGGATTGAACTTATTTGGTGGAAAGAAAAACAAACACCAATCCACAGGAAATGTTTTTGAAAATATTTACGTGTACAAGAACTTTGGTATGTATTTTCATTTTTCATGTGATGTGAAGTTGTAAATTACATAGCAAAGATAATTGTATATGGTGCATTTAAAGTATTTGATTAACTTGATGAGAAGCGGTGTGTATTGTAGGATTTCGTTTCTGTACATTTCTTCTTCAATTTACCGTAACAGTTAAATCATCCTCGTATGTCTCATTTGCATGGGAAAACCAAAACTTGTATTTTCAAAATATAAAATAATTAATAAGTACCAGTACACATCAACGCAATATTCGAGGATGTGCATGTGAGATATGATCAGATATCATCAGAATCCAGATGCGTGGCCGGTGCCTACGCGTTAAAGCACTCTCTCTCGTTCGCAACATTTACATTTATTTTCATCAAATCATACAGTACAGGAATGAAGTATCGTTTGCATAATTTACACATCCACCACCTGTCCAAAACTTAAGCAAATGTTTTCTGTTTTGAGCACAAAATTATGAAGGAAAGAGTTGACATTTGAATCTGAGTTTTGCAAAAGTGAAAAGCTAGCTTAGAGAAGAAACATGGATTAAAATAGGTGTTGTAATAATCGCTTCATGTGTGAAGCTCAACAAGTTGTAATAACATAACTTGCAAAGCATGCAAATCTGAAATATACAACTGTAAAAACAGATGTCAAGGATCCAATGAATTGAATCTGATTTAGCTTTGCACAGCACTACTATCAACAGATCGCCACCACCTCGTAATCCAAATTTAATTAATTATTTTATCAAACAACAAGAATAATAATAAATAATTAACCATATATACATCATACTTTACAATGCATTAATTCACTTGACAATCACAGATGGATCCACCACCGATTCCTCTCCCCACCACTCCGACCACCACAGCAGCCACCGCGATCCATCTCAACTACCCAGACTCAGTGGAGTCCTCTCCAAGAGCCAACTACGAAAACGAACATCAACCTCTACACCTCCAACCAATCCCTGGTGGGCCCAAACTAAGACTAATGTGCAGTTACGGCGGCCACATCATCCCACGCCCACACGACAAATCTCTCTGCTACGTAGGCGGAGAAACACGTCTCATCGTCGTCGACCGCCACTCCACTCTCTCCTCTCTCATCACGCGCATCTCTCGCTCTCTTCTTAACGGTAGAGCCTTCACTCTCAAGTACCAGCTCCCCAACGAAGAGCTCGACTCTCTTGTCTCCATTACCACCGACGAAGATCTCGAAAACATGATCGATGAATACGACCGCTTGACTTCTTCTTCTTCCGCCTCATCATCGTCCACTAACTCTCGTATTCGCTTGTTTATCTTCTTTCACAAGCCGGAAACTGTCGCCTCCATGGGCTCTCTGCTCGATGACGCCAAGTCGGAGTCTTGGTTTGTTGATGCTCTTAATGGATCAGGTCTGCTTCCCAGAGGTGATTCTGATACTGCTGTCAATTGTTTACTGAATCTGGATAATGATAGTGAGTTGAAGAGTAGTAATGATAATCAAGTTAAACAGACGGAGGTTGATGATTCGCCGTCGTTTGGATCGTCTTCGTCTTGTCAAAATATGTCTAATCTGCCTCCTATTAGAGTGAGAGTTGATGAACAGAGTAGAAGTAGTAATGTTGTGGAAGAACAGTTGAATGTGGGTTCGGGTCCGGGTTTGGGTTTGCCGCCACCGGTTCCTCATCATCTTGGTGATCAAGGTAGGATATTGTCCGATGATGAGAGATCTGATCATGGTGGTGTTAATGTTAATCGGTTGAGAAAACCTCCTCTGCCTCTGCCTCTACTTCCTCTGCAGCAAAATAAAGCCTCTGCTGTTTATAATCTCCCTTCCCCTGACTCTGTTAAGAGGTATTCTATCTAATTGAAATAAATTGGAGTTTGTTATTTATATCTATTTTTATATATATTGTTTTAACAAGTTTTGGAATTGACATTGTCAGTGACAGTAGCATTGCTTCAGGAAGTTCAATATCAAAGCCAATTTACTACCAAGAACAAGTCACAGCTCCAAACAGAGGAGGATCAACACCAGCTCCAGCTCAAACTCCAACTAGTGAAAATCTTCCACCAATCCCAACCCCACAAATTCAAGATCCTGCTGCTGCTCTCCATACTAATGCTAACCACCAACAGTACATGCACACAACTATGAACTACATACCTCACCAACCCACAACCCCAGTTCAAGTTCCAATTCCATCATATTATCATCCACCCATTTACACTGCACCGCACAAAGTTGAACAAAATTACCCACTATATGTCATGCCTGTGCCCCAAACCCAACAATACATGTCTATGCACTCCAATGCTCATGACCCTTCTACTGTTATAGCCTCTGGCCCAGCTCCACCTGTTATACCCGCCTCTGCAGCACAGCAGGATAAACTAGTTGTTGAAATGCCTGCAGGAGTTTATAGGGCTGGTGCTGCCACCACAACTGCTGTTAATGTGAATCATCCTCAGTTGATTCAAATTCCTGGTGGACAGTATGTGCCTGCTGGTTATACTCAATTGCAGCATCCAGGACAGGCTGTGGCTGCGAGCTCCGGTGGATATTATGGTTACAGTGAGTATGGTAATAGTAATGTTCATGACCAGGTTTACTATAATAGTAGTACTCAACAACATCAAACTGTTGCTGTTCCGTTGTCTCAGTATCAAACCATGACTCCTGCTGCCGTGGCCGCTTTGACGGATGCTTCTAAGCAACTGCCTGTAGACAACGCTGCTCAGATGAGAACTTCACAGCCCATGTAGTATATGATGGTTAATTCTCGTCAATTATAGGAACACAAATTCTATTTTGTGGAGTGGTGATTTCTTTAGATGATCTTGGAGAAGTTTAGATTCTGGAATAAGGAATTGAAACTTGCGTTTAAATCTTGTCCAGTGCTGACTTTGACTGGGTAATAAAAGTTATTATTTTTTTTTAATATGATGTTTGTCAATATGTTATAGATTAAATAAAACAAATAATAACACCATTGTAAAGATACAAAAGAAAGCCGAATTGCCAATTTTATTCGGAGGTAGAAAAGTCTATTTATAGACGGAAATTGACCAACTCATTAGTAATACATAAATGCACGCATGTAAGGTGGAAAGTTATCTAAGAAACTTGTTTCGGAAGAATTTGGAAATCCTGAATTCTGTTATTACTTCCATGTAGAATGCCAATAGAAATTTTTATCTATTAACAAATTTTTTTTAACTAACAAATCAACTACTGATCGGAAGCATAGTGTTTTTAATACTACTTCCGTTTTAAAATAGGTCAACACTATAATAGTATTTGTTTCATATATGGTTTTCTATCTATAAGGAATAATGTAGTCCAAGTGGATCTTGTTTTATTTGTCTTAATATCTATTTTTTAAATATTAAATTATTCTAATTTTTTGTTGTATATAATTAAAAATATCTATTGTTAAAGATAAATATTGGATCTCGTGTCCGCATGACGGAAGAAGTATATAATTAATCTAACTCAATTCATCAATCAAATATAATAACAATATATTCAATCTTCTCGATATGCACGTAACATGATATTAACTTTTCAAGCTTATTGATATGCACGTAACATGATATTAACTTTCAACATTCACGTCATTGATCATTACTTCAAATACATTCACCTTTACGTTAATTCATTGGTCATTGATCCACTCTCACTTCATTATTTCATCACCCCTTATCAAGTCGGGACCGTAAGATAGTATAAAATCCCAAATTGCAGATGAAATTTTTGTATAGGAATTGACTTAGTGTAGCGTCAAACCCCCGTCTCGGTGTGACCCATAATACAAAGACAAAATAACAAGGAAAAAAGAAAAAGGAAACAAAGGTATTCTATCGATACTTAGTCCATAATTCCATACCTTAACAAGGACACACAAGCATGATCATACATTACGAATTATGAAAATAAGCACACTATGCAACTAAAAGGAAATTCTAAGGTCTGCTACTACATAGAAGTCATACATTTAAAGCATTTCTACCAAACAATCACTTATAGACATCAAGCAACCGTGTTATGGAATAATTTGTCGATTAATCCACTTGTTATTCAAGAAGTCACCATCAAGATTACTTGTTCCACAAGCAACTACTATTAACGATCAACGTAATTCAGGTTGATTCAATTATGTTTATTTTAGTAAAAAAATAAAGGGTATAATAGTCAATTCACAAAACACTGGGATTGAAACGACTTAATCGACTTAAAGTTTAAAGTCGAAGTTTGGTCAACATGGTCATAGGCGACTTGCTAGGCGACATGAAAACTTTTGAAAATTGGGACACGCGACTAACAAGTAGCATAGTCGTATGATTTTTATGTTATTTAAAAATTGTTACGCAGACGACTTGCTTGACGACTTGCAAGTTGTGCAACAAGTTTTCTGATTTTGAAAACTTTAAAAATTCAGATAAACAACTTGCAATTCGCACAACAAGTCGTCTGTTTTTTTATTTATTTAGAAATGATTGGACATGTGACTCGCTAGGCGACTTGAAATTCGCGCAGCAAAGTCATCTAATTTAAAAACATTTTGAAAATTTTGCGCAAGTCACCCAACAAGTTGTGTGGTTTCAAAAATCTGTTTTCACAATTTCAAACGATTAGTAAGTGACACATCAAGTCACCTAGTAATTCAGTACCCTGAATTCTGCATTTTTATTGACATCTTCCTAGGCTGTTCATCTGAGCTACTTGCTCATTTGCAAAATGCATCTGAATCATTCTAAATACCTGTAACACTCGAACCCCCACCACGACGGATGAGACGTGGAGAATGGATACTATATACAAAACAGACAGACGGATACAATAAAACATACATACAGAACTGATACAAAAATGCAAACCAATAATCAAAGATTCTTATTAAAGAAAACTTATCAAATTTGAAAAAAAAAATCCAAATACAAGTTCCAATGAAAATAAATTAAAACCGAAATATTCAAATTGACTAATTCGAAATCAAATCCCAAAACGTAATGCAGCAGTTACAATTCCAAAGTTTGAAACTAAATCCAAAATTCAAAATAAAAATAGGAAAACAAAGCTGTGAAAGTAGATGCCAGATAATGACTGATGCTGCCATGTATGTAATATTCTGCTACTCCACCTGATTGTCTGAACTCAATAATTTCCATCCCAAACGGGTTCAAAAAGTACAAAACAAAAATGAAAGTCACGAATGGTCAGACTATCGATGTCTGGTTAGTAAGCCAATGCCCAACAAGCACACACAGGATGTGACTTATATTAGCAAAATAAAATGTCACACAACATATGCAGATTAGTTTACAAACTGAGGCAAACAAGTTGATTAAGAACCCAAATTATCTTGATTAACAACCATTTTAGGTGATCTAGGATAAGTGATTACATATTATTGCAAATACCGTCTGAAAATAGTTTAAAAGTTATGAAATTATTTCAAAGGAAGAGACTGACACCGAACTATTAATTCAGTATGGAATTTGGTAAGCAGTTTGGTCAGGGAGTATTTCCAGCTTTACCCTATTGCAATTCGGTAAAGAATTCAACCACCAGTTCGGTCAGAAAGTTTATTCGAGTTCCACAGCTTAGTTAAGTGATAGTTCGGTAACCATTTTGGTAGGCAGTTCGGTAAGAGTTGTTACTTAAGTTTCTACACCAATTTAAGTGGCAATTTGGCTATAAGTTCAGTTATTAGTTCAGTCATCAATTCAGCTAGAGGATGTTTCTATAGGTCACATGGCTCACCGAAATGACAGTTCGGTAGGTAGCTTGGTAAAGAGCTCGGCCAGAGATAAAATGTCTTTCAAGTTCGAGTTTAAGTGACAATTCGAATACCAGTTCAGTTACTAGTTCGGTCAAGGTCACTGTACACGTTTCCAGCCTATTCCACTTATGATTTTCCCTATTCAAAGCTCTAAACATATACTTAGGTCTATTCCGATCGCCTACAACTAGTTAGCAGTCAAAACCACACTACCCAAAGGTTAGAACCCAATTAACAAAGCAGCAGACAGAGATCAAAATAATTCATGACAACATACAGTAACAAAGTAAACATCAAACCAGACTTTAACAGAGTTAAAATTTTCATATTATGATCAAGTGATTAACTTACCAAGCCTGTCCTTAGCTTAAATACAGAAATCGGAAACAGAAAACAGAGATAGGGTAAAACCCTAAAAAATGGATCAAAGATCCTAGAAATGATGTCGTCGTCTCCAGACATGAGCAAAGCTCATGAATGATGTCGTCGCATTCAGAAATAAGTCGGCTATAAGACCTAATACAGTTTCGCGCATACAACATCTAGTTTTCCCTATAACATGCTGGTCTTATCGTATTAACCTAGGACAAGACTTATTACATATTACAGAATTTGTAATTTCAGTTTAGCAGACAGATATTAATCCAATTCATGTAACCACATTATAGCAGTAGAGTTAGAGGTGTTCAAAAAAATCCGATCGAATTGATCCAATCTGAAAAGTTACCGATCCGATCCGAATTTTTAGATATCCGATCCGATTTTTATAATTTTAGATATTCGGATCGGATATCCGGTTTTAAAACCGGATATTCAGATCGGATACGGATCGAAATTTTTTCTATTTCAGATTATCCGAATATCCAGAAAAAGAAAATTATACAATAAATTTACTTTTTATTCACTCTATAAAAAATATTTAAATTATTTATAGATAAATCTCTTTATACTTATATAGTTTGATTTATTTAATTATTAATTAAAATATAATATAATACTTTTATTTATTTTTAGTTATTTTTTCCCTCTTAAATTTGATATTATAAATTAAAAAAATAGAATAAATTTGGATATCGGATATCTGATCCGAAAAATCGGATATCCGTTTTTTCGGATATTCGATTTTTTCGGATTGGATACGGATCACAGTTTTCTTGATCCGAACTTTCGGATATCCGAAATATCAGATTGGATCGAATCCAGTATCCGAAAATGCACAGCCCTAAGTAGAGTGACATATAATCATAAACTTAGCGAAATCAGTCAGATAGAATTATATGCAATTTCCTGATTTTTAGATTTTTAGATATGTAGATTATATAAAACTAATCATACAATCATAACAAATCAGATAGAAACATATAGACGTGAGGGCGTAAATATGGCTACTAACCTTTATCGCTAATCCAAAACAACGAATCATTCCAGTTGACGATCCCCAATTTGATCTAAATCAAATTAAGAATAAAATACATAAATCCCCAATTTAGAAAGTTAGGGTTTATAACCTAGTAGCGAATAAAATCCCCAAATCACACCCAATTAAACCCAAATATATAGATTAAATATTTAGGGTTTCAAAATCCAAATCAATTCAATTCAAAAACCCCCAAATTAGAAACCCTAATTATATATTGAAGCGGTTAAATCAAGAAAAGAGTAGAAACCATTGCCTGAAACAAAAGGAACCAATGAAAAATCAAAATCCGCAATTTGAAATCTTGAAGAACAAATGTTTAGAAATCCGTGGCAAGGCTTTAAGTGGAGAGAAAACATAAAATCACTTTGAATGAGTTTTTAGATTTTGAAGAATGATTTCTAAACTCTATATATTTTACTTTATATATGAATGGTAATTATTATCATAAACCCACAATTTTTCTGTTGACTTTAATTTGACCCAAACTTAGAAATAATAACAAAATACATCGAATTTCCCTTTTGTTTTCAAAACTAACCCAAAAGTCAAATTAGTCAAAAGTTATGGTCAAAACGAAAAGTCAATATTTTTAAAAATACCCATTTTACTCTTAAGTTAAAAATAAGTTAAAATTAAATAAAATACCAATAACAAAAATAAATTTCTAAAATACGAAAATGAATTGCCCCAACATACGGACGTGACAACTCTACCCTACTTAAAAAAATTTGCCCCAAAAATTTACCTGAACTAAACAAATACGGATACTAACGTCGCATAATCTCTTTTGGTTCGCATGATGCTTCCTTAAATTCGTGGTTACGCCAGAGGACATTAACTAGAGGCATTGATTTATTCCTCAAAACTTTCACTTCCCTAGTCAGAATCTGAATTGATTCTTCCTCATAACTCAAATCCGGTCAAATCTCAACAGTCTCACGTGTAAGGATGTTAGAAGGATCAGAGCGATACCTTTTTAACATCGATACATGAAAGACATCATGGATCTTCTCCAACTCAAGTGGCAAAGCAAGTCGATATGCAATCGGACGTACTCTTTCTAGGATCTCATAAGGCCCAATGAAACATGATGTCAACTACCTTTCTTACCAAATCAAAGAACTCTCTCCCATAGAGACACTTTCAGAAATACCTTATCTCCGACCTGAAACTCAATATCTATAACGTCCGCAAATTGGGGCCAAAATTTTGGGCCAATTTGAAATTTTTGTATGTTTGATTTTTGAAATTCCATGATGGAATAAATCAAAAATAATATTAAGGGCAATGATGAGATTAGGAAAAATTGATTTGAGACAAAAAGTCTAGGATCAAAAATCTTTATTTAATTTCAAAATTAAATATTAATATTGGCTTTGAAATCGAAAATTGATCTTGAAGGGCAAAACATGATTCAATTGGAAGTTAAGAATCTATTTAAATTGAAAATTGAGACAAATATTGATTTTGGTCAAAACTTTCATTTTTGGTAAAATTACCATTTTACCCCTACTGAGCGGAAAAATTCAAAATTTAAAATCGGTGGCTATTTTTGATGAAAACTGTCAAAATAAAATTTTAGAAACAAATAGTGGTGGTGGAATCGAGTTTCAGGATTTAACGGGTTCGGAATTGAATTGGGGCCATAATTGGACCCAATCAAATTTAAAGGCCCAATTTGTTATGTCATGAAACCCTACCCACCACTCATATCACTATTCATCATCCTCACCACCCCTCTCTTTTCTCTCTTTTATTTCTCTCTACCCCACCAAGAAACCCTAGCCACCCTTAAACACAAGTTTAACACTCAACCACCAAATACACTTCATTTACCTCTCTATCTTGCCAAAATGAGCTTGGCTACCAAGCCTTGGTGAGGTGTTTTTGAGCTAAATATTTCAAGGTAAAAATCTCCCTTTCTCTACTATTTTTAAATCCGAAAATAAGTATGGATTTTGATTCTAGAATGACTTAGAATGTTTTGGGGTTGATTTTGAATTGTTATTATGTGCTTAAGCTTCCAATTAAGCTAGGTTCATTTTTGCCTTATTGTCTCTACACTTGATGAGTATAAAATTGATAATATGTGTTTTAGTCTTGATACCTAAAGATTTTTATTGAGATGGTTTTAAGATTAAATAGCTTCCAATTGAAGTAAAATGGTTTTTGACTCTAATGTCTATTTTGTCAAAATCCCTAACTTGAATTAATTGGATTTTTATGTTCTTAAATATTGAAAATTGTTAATTGATGATCCTAGGTGATTACTAAGTAATTTTGGGTTAATTCTAACCTATTTTGAAAAGCTCTAATCTCATTAGTATACTAATACACTTAATAGAATTGTTGTGCGGTAATTGTGTTGTGTTGGAACATTAGTGATGATGGTTGTATTGGTATTATTGAATATAGTATGTTTAAAATGTGTTGGTCTTGACTATTGCAAGTGGAAACCCTCAAGGGAGCGGCTTTCTAGCTTGTGGATCGACAGATGCGAGGTTCGTATTTCCATTTTTAACCCTACACGATTGATTGTTATTAATTGATGCTTGGAATACATATTTAATATTAAATATGTCATGAAATTGGATTATTAAGATAATCACCCAAATTAAGTGTATTGATCATTATTGCCATGATTAGGGCGTTAGAGCAATGTATGATTGCATGTAGAATCATGTTAGGCGCTGCCCTTGGGAATTGAAGTTTGGGTGGACTAAGTCCACATTGTTTGTGAATTGACGGAGTTAGGGTAGAGACTTACATTCCGTAATGCATTCTTGTTTGGATGTTATGATTGTGTTTATTGTGATGAATATTGTCAAATTGATTGCTATTGATGATTGTCGATGCAAAATGGTAATATTTGTAAAATTGATGAATATGAATAGTGAATGTTGTTGTGAACTTCATTAAAGACTAAATGATGCAAAAATAGTAGAATTGATGTCATTGAGAAACATGTATTGATAATGTGGTTTGATAACTTGATAATGTCAATATTGGGAAAAATGACCTTATTAGCATGTTTGGTCAATATCGAATTTTTCATTGGAACTGGGTTTGCTATGGGAAAAATAGTACATTGAAATACATTGTAGCCTTGTGTGTTGGCTTGATCATTGAACTCATTGAATATTGATAAATTGGACTTGGTGAATGTCATATTGGAAAAAATGTACCTTGATTAATGAAAACATGGTATTAAAACCAAATGCCCTTAGACTTGCTCTAGAAGATAGAAGGTAAGACATGCCTAGGGATTAGAAGTACTTTGGCACGAATATATTGTGTTTGGCGCGGAAGCCATATTGGGACTTCGGTCCATATTGGGACTTCGGTCCATATTGGGACTTCGTCCACAGAGGATTTCGGTCCATATTGGGACTTCGGTCCACAGAGGATTTCGGTCCATATTGAGACTTCGGTCCATATTGAATTGGAACTTCGGTTCATATTAGGACAATGGTCCATATTGAATTCCGTTTTCTATTCTATGGTTTGTTTTTGGGCATTGGTTAATAAATACGAATATTGTCATTGATAAAGTGTTGCAAATTATTCTCGAGATGAGAATGGATAATGTTCTTGATGTGGACATTAACATTGATATTGATATTGTTATTGATATTGAAATTGATATTGAGATTGACATGATTGAACATGGAAAATGATTGATAATCTTAATGGGATACCATGGCTAAATAGGTTCATTTGTGTAGCCTTGGTGTGTGTCTCATTACCCCTAAATTTCTCATAATTGGATTCTTACAAGTCATGAGAAAATTGTGTTAATATGGCCTAATTGTAAGATAACTAATTCACATCTATAAGTCATAATTGAATTATATGGCTAATGTGAATGGCTTGACTTAACTTGAAGAATAAGTGAATGTATGGAAACTTGCTTAACTCGGAGCTCATGTGTGTTATGTTCATGATCATGATGTTGGGATGTGTAATTGAATAGTCAACCCTTAGTCCAACCCCTTTGATGAGTTACTTTTGTGACATGTTGTTCTCTTCTAAAATGGTTTGGGTTAAAACCCTTATTATTGAATAAAGATGTACTTGGAGTGTCCCTAGTGTTGATATGTCAATTTTTGGTTTCCAAATTGGATTTACAAACCTTGACTAAGAGCTTTGAAAATGAATTAAGAAAGCTTTTATGTAATGAAGTTCTACATGAGATGTTTTGTAACCAAAAGAATCATGAAATAAATGTGTTTTAATGCATTGACCCTAGAGTGTTTCTAGGTGTTTAAGATGTCTATCAAGTTCATAAATTATTTTTGGAATGATTCATAAACTCAAAGAAGGGTTTTGGTGGTGTAAAAGTGAAGAAAAATCATGTTTTTGAAGTCCTAGAAAAACTGGGCGCCCTGGTAAGCAACCAGGACGCGAACTAGGAGCGAAAAGTGGTTCCGAAGCTATTTTTGTGCACCGGGCGCCTTGGTTCGCGCCCTGGTCAGGCTTACCAGGACGCCCAGGTCTGAACAGTGAACTTCTCTGCCTTCGTTCTCCTTCGTCCGAACTCTGAATTGAGTGCTGTTTACGGATATGGATTCTTCATTGAGTCTAGTTTTCAACCATATCTTTATATTTCAAAAATAATGTCATTTGTGTATTTTGATTTTGAAAATACTCCAACACTATCAGAAAATTTAGATTTTATGTAAAATGCAAATTTCTTCCCTATTGATTTAAAAATGCTTTAGTTTACTTATTTTCGACCATAAATGAATAAGTAAATATACCATAATATTATGATGGCCTCTTGTAAGGCTCAAATGGATTGAAATCGGCTTGTGAACGTTAATTGTGATGTAAGTGATGTTTACAAGACCATGTTAAGTGTATAAATGACATGTTAGCGAATTGTTTTGGGTTGTATTACTTGTAAGTGGTTATTTGTTTTGTAAGTTCAAAAAGAGGTCATTAGCATCTTTTGATTTCCAAAGTCCTTATAGTCTACGGACATTTTAAAGTTTCGTTATCTAAGTTTTGTAAGCTTAAAGATTCTTTGTCTAGATGTTGGGGTTTCATCTATGAATTGTATGATTGATAATTGCCTTCATGAATATTAAAAATTGAATAAGATCAATTATTTCTTGCTTACTTGATTGTAAGGATTAATTGATGGCTTGACTCGATTGACTATGGAACTTTAGTAAGTTCGCTAGTTGCATTGCTTGCCAATTAATTAAATATATTGGTGTATTGAAAAATATTCTTTCAATAGTATTTAAACCAAAGATGAATTTTGTATTTTTAACCATTCATCCAAATCATCTTCCCTCAAGTTTACTTTGGTTATTCTAAGGTTTTAATTGATATTGAACATTGTCTTGATAAAAGCGTATTGAACGTATTTGAACATACTTGAGTTTTGTAAATTTGAAACCCTTGTAATATTTTTCTATTGATTGAATGTCATTGTAAGAAGATTTTCTTATGTATTTTCCTATGAGCATTGGAAATATTACATTAGTCGAATGTCTTGTTAAATTCGGGTTGTTGGACTAAGCGCGGGGTTTTGGCTATTAATCGATTACTCATTTATTGTTATTCAATTGATATCGATGATATGACCACTTGATTGTTTATTGATTGATTGAATGATTGATTGATTGATCGCTTCTTGATCGATTGATTGATTGATTGATCGCTTGATTATCTCTTGATTGGTTATTTGTTTGATTGATTGTATCTTAATTGATTGATCGCCTTGATTGACTCGATTGTATTGATTGTCTTGTGATTGCACTATTGATTGATGGATCCATATGGTTTATGATAAAGAGAAATGGTATTAATCTTAATGATTGGTAAACCATATAATGAGCATGAATGTGTGACATAGCATGTCTCGATTGGTACACTAGCATGATTGATTGCTAGGAATTGATTGTGCTTGACTTCTATGTGTTAAGGTGAGTTTAGAGATGCTCACATTAGAATTGCATTGTGTGATAAAGCATTGCATATCGACAGAAAGGTAAGAGAATTTGTGTGTGCTTGTTTGGGACATGGAATGCGAACTAGGCGTGTGCCTGACCCTTCTTTTTTTTCTTTTTCTTTTCCCCTTGAATTGTGTGCAGGTTCGATCGAGTAAGGCATATGGTATTTGAGCTCTCATGGTGAAGTCCATTAATGTGTAACCACTCACACATGTATTTTAGATCATGTTTGTAAATAAGCTCACATGTATTTGAATTACGATTGTAAAAGATGTTTTATCCATTTGGAAATTCTATACATTGTCTGTATAAGATTTAAACAAAGTATTTTATGTTTAAGAAAGTAATGTCTTTATTTGCCTTCCGCAAAAATATCATATAAAATGATTGACTTTTGAAATTGTTCCTAAATTGTAAATTGCAATTGCATTGTAATGTGGCGGTTCGGACCATCCATTGCGGTCCCGGTCAGGGCGGGGGTTCGACGCTACAATATCTTTCCTCTTAAGGTCAGCATATGACTTCTGTCTATCCAATGCTTCCTTAAGCTTCTCCATAATCAGTTTCACCTTCTCTCCAGCTTCCAAAATCAAATCTAGTCACACTATCCGAGACTCACTCAACTCTGTCCAAGACAACGGAGTACGACACTTCCAACCATACAAAGCCTTATACGGAGCCATACTTATACTTGCCTGAAAACTGTTATTCTAGACAAACTCAAGCAAAGGCAAGTACTTGATCCAAGAACCACCAAACTTAATCTCACAACATCGAAGCAAGTCCTCCAAGGTCCGAATCATCCTTTCGGACTGCCTGTCAGTTTGCAGATGGAAGGCGATACTGAAATTCAACTTTGTTCCCAAAGCCTTCTGAAATTTTTTCCAAAAATCTAGAGGTAAACTTAGGATCCCTGTCTGAAATGATAGACGATGAAACTCCATATAACCTCACAATTTTCTTCAAATATAGTTCTGCCAATCTCTCCAAAGAATGAAACTCCATATAACCTCAGAATTTGAGCAGACTTAGTCAAATGATCCACAATCACCCAGATCGCATCAAACTTCTCATGAGTCAATGACAAACCAACACCAAAATCCATATTGACTCGATCCCACTTCCACTCTAAAACTGATATCGGCTAAAGCAAACTAGAAGAAAGTTGTTTTGCCTTGACCTGCTGACAGACCAAACACTTACCAACAAACTCAACAATATCATTCTTTATTACCCAGCCACTAATATATCACCTTCAGATTGTGATCCATTTTTGTAGCACCAGGATGCATAGCATATACTTGCTTATGCGCTTCTATCAGTATCTCAGTCCTCATATTATCATATAATGGTACATAAATCCGATCACCGAAATACCAACTACCATCAACCCTCTAAGACGTCTCAGTTCCCTTACCCTGATAAGAACTCTTAGCCCACTCTAAGGCTATCTCATCAGACTTCTGAGCTTCCAAAATTTTGGCAGTTACATCTAGTTTCACTACAAGTTCGACTACTAGAGCATCGTCCGTAAGACTTAACCTTGCCATCACAGCATACAAAGCATGTATGGATTTGCGGCTAAGAGCATCTGCTACCACATTAGCTTTGCCAAGATGATATTTGATCTCCATGTCATAGTCTTTCAGGAACTTATCCCATCTATGCTTGTCTCAAATTCAAATCTCTCTGAATAGGCAGATACTGCAAACTCTTGTGATCCGTATACACAAAACACTTCGCTCCATACAAGTAATGCCTTCAGATCTTTAATGCAAAGACAATTGCAGCCAACTCGAGATAGTGAGTAGGGTAGTTACGCTCATGTGTCCGCAATTGCCTTGATGCATAAGCAATCACCTTCCCTTCTTGCATAAGCACAAAACCAAGCCCATGCAAAGAAGCATCACTGTACACAACATAGTCCAACCCTTCAACTGGCTGAACTAAAACTGAAGCTTCAGTAAGCAACTGCTTCAAAATATCAAAAAGTTCCTGACATTTGCTAGTCCACTCAAACTTAACTCATTTATGCAAAAGCTTAGTCAAAGGACTTGCAATAAGAGAATCCTTTCATAAATAGATGATAATAACCCGCTAAACCCAGAAAACTCTTAGCTTCAGTCATATTTACAAGCGGTTTCCAAGCTATCACAACCTCTATCTTCTTAGGATCCACCTTGATACCATCCTTCAAAATCATATGACCAAGGAAGGCAACTTCCTCTATCCAGAACTCACATTTGGACAGTTTCACATAAAGCTACTTCTAATGAAGGATCTGCAAAACTATTAGCAATTGCTTATCATGATTATGCTTGTCCTTCGAATAAACCAGAATGTCATCAATGAACACTACAATAAACTGGTCCAAAAACTGCTAAACACCCTGTTCATCAGATCCATAAATAATGCAGGAGCATTAGTCAAACCAAAAGGTATCACTATGAATTTATAATGGCATACCTGGTCCAAAATGTAGACTTAGGAATATCTGACTCCCGGATCCTCAACTGATGATAACCAGACCTCAAATCAATTTTAGAGAACACATATGCTCCTTTCAACTAATCAAATAAATCATCAATCTGAGAAAGAGGGTACTTATTCTTCATCGTTAGCTTGTTCAACTACCGGTAATCAATATACAATCGAAAAGTTCTGTCTTTCTTCTTCACAAATAGAACTAGAGCACCCCAAGGCGAAGTACTTGGCCGAATGTAACCCTTATCCAATAGTTCTTACAATAGCACCTTCAACTCTTTCAATTCGTCCGGAGCCATCCGATACAGAGCCATAGAGACTGGCATGGCACTCGGAACAAGCTCGAAAGTAAAATCCACATCTCTGGTGGGGAAAACCAGGAATTTCATCCGGAAAGACATCAAAAAAATCATTAACAGTTGGAATGAACTTCCCATCAGAACATTTTTATCCACTTCAACCATATGAGCTAAAAACGCTTCACATCCGCTTCGAAACATCTTATCACATAAAGTCGCCAAAACAACCCTATCAAGCAGATTCCTACGATCACCTATAAAAGTGACCCAACCTTGCAGAGATTGAAGAGTAATCCTCTTTGCCCTACAATCCATAATCGGTTCATGTCTAGACAACCAATCTCCATACCCAGAATAACATCAAACTCATTACTCTTCAACTTTAACAAGTCACCTAGAAAAGTAATTCCACCAATCACAACCAAAACATCTCGGTTTACCACAACACAATTACCCAACAGATTAGTAACAAACAGATGTTAATCAGTCAAACCAGATTCCCAACCCTTATCCTCCAAGACACTACTATAGGTATACGATAAAGTAGAACCCGGATCCAACAGAGTATAAACAGGAGTGTCAAGGATAGAGAAGGTATGTGTCACCACATCATGAGTATCAAACTCCTCACAACCCCTTAGAGCATAGGTATGAGTAGGAGTCCTCGAATCTCTCTTAGGAGCAACTCCAGACTGAGCTTCACCTCTACTAGTATTAGGCTGAGATGTTGCTGCCTTTTATTCCTCCGGACTGAATTGCCGTCCCTAAAAGCATATGCTCTAACAGAACCAGATCCCTGCTGAGGACAATCTCTAACCAAGTGATTCTTAAAACCACACCTGAAATAACCACCAGTCTTCCTGAAATACTCACTCGGATGACGACGGTTTCAAGTAGAGCATACAGGATAACTCACACCGCGATTGCCTCCAATATCCTTATTAGGCCGAGGTTGATTAACTGAGTCACCTCCAGCATTCTGCACCTAAGTCTTGCCCTTCTTATGATGCTGGCTAACCACAATAGGTCCAATCTTTGTGTCCTTCTTATGCTTTTGGTCTTTCTTAACCAGCATCTCAATGTCTACTACAACTTTGACCATCTCATGGAAGTCATCAGTCCTCAGAGTAGCTAACAACTTCTAGATCTCAAAGTTCAACCCATATTTAAACTTCTTGCAATGGTTTGCTAGAGTAGGAATTATCTCAGCGCATACATGCAAAGCTTCACAAACTCATTCTAGTAGTCCTGAAAGATTTATCCCTTTACTTTAGATAGATGAACTCAACTCTCTTCTGCTTCGCCTAAGCATGCCCAATGTAGTTATTCTTGAAGTGGTCATGGAAGAACTCCAAATTGATCACAACTTAAGGATCCATAGTCCGAACCACTTCTTCCCACCAACGGACTGCTTCACTTCGAAGAAGGGAAACCAAACACTCTTATTTCTCAACATCATTGCACCTGATCTCGTTACAAACATGAGACATATCACTTAACCAGTTATCCGCCACTTCTGGACCTTCATCACTGGTCCCCTTAAACAGTTCAATCTTCTTGTTAGGAAGCCGTTCAATCGCCGACCTCTCATGCCTAGTTCCTCCCTCTGCAACCCATGGAGGATAGCGGCACTGAAAAGCCTGAGTCTGAACAGCAACATTATTGGGTAAAGGATTCTCACCAAAGTTACTGTCAAGTCCAGTGGGGGATTACGGCGTCTTTCAGCCATTATCCAAAAATCATCAAATCAATGAAGTACGAGTTCTGAAAAAACTGTTCAAAAGCAGGTGTTAGCAAGGATATAACCACTGTGGTGCCAAATAAACCACAGCCAAATATTAGGCTAAGATTGCTTGAATAAAGTAGCTAAACAGCTTATAGATATGGTCTCACAGAGTTTTGTTCTAATCAGTAAAAATCGGATCCTTTACAATTGCCTCTACCCCTTATTTATAGGAGGTATTTGGGTCCTATTTCGATTTGGATTGGTATTTCTTATTTTCCTTGAATTCGGTCTCATTTTTGGGCTCAATCTCTTCTAAGGCTTGATCTCCTTTTATCTATTTGGCTTTAGGAATCCTTGTTTCAATAGGGGTTGGTCTTCGTTTTTGTACCGGGCTTTGGAAATCCTTGGCCTGGTATGATTAGTCTTCCTTCTCGGATTTGGCGTAGGAAATCCGTGTTTAGTTAGGTGATCATTTGGTGGGCTGGAGCGTTTCGGTTCGGATTCTACTTTGCTCGGCCGAGTTGAACTTCATTGGGCCTTTTGATTATGTCGGCCGAGCTTGATTGGCACATTTCTTGGGCCTTTGGACTTCTTACTCGGTCGAGGGTAGCTTTTGGGTACCCTCTCTATATTCGACCGAGCTTGGTTTTTAGGATACCCCTTCTGTCTTCGGCCGAGCTTGGCTTTAGGCTTTGGTTCCCTCTGCTTGCTCTTACCTTCGACTATGATACCTTATGGTCATTTTCCCACCACAACCACTAAGACTCAATTCCTGATATGCGATGTCATGTATGCAATGTCATGAGTTTGAAAATATGCATAAATACACTTATTTCTAACGCACAACAAGAAGCAACTGAAAACCAGTGCTCTGATACCAACAGATGTAACACCCAAACCCCCACCCGATGGAAGGGACTCGGAGAACGGATTTCACATGCATAACGGAATGGACAAATAGATACAATAAAACATACATACAGAGCTGATGCAGAAATACAAACCAAAAATCAAAGACTCTTATTAAAGTATAAAACTTATCAATTCTGAAAATCCAAATACATGTTCCAATGAAAATAAAATCGAAACCGAAATAATCAAATTGTCTAATTTGAAATCAAATCCCAAAACGTAATGTAGCGGTTACAATTCCGAATTCTGAAACTAAATCCAAATCCAAAATAAAAATAGGAAAAAAAACTATGAAAGTAGATGCTAGATGATGACTGATGCTAACATGAGTGTAATATCTTGCTACTCTACCTAACTGTCTGAACTCAGCAATTACCATCCTAAACTGGTTCAAAACATACAAAACAAAAATGAAAGTCACGAAGGGTCAGACTATTGATGTCTGGTTTGTAAGCCAATGCCCAACAAGCACACACAAGATGTGTCTTATATTAGCAAAATAAAATGTCACACAACATATGCAGATTAGTTTAAAACTTGGGATTACAGACATAAGCAAACAAGTTGATTAAGAACCCAAATTATTCTTATTTTAATCCCCTTAATGTGATCTAGGATAAATGATTACATATTATTGCATTTACCATCTGAAAATAGCTTAAACGTTATCAAATTATTTCAAAGGGAATGACCGACACCGAACTGTTAATTCAGTAACAAATTTGGTAAATAATTCGGTTAGGGAGTATTATCAGAGTTACCGAATTGTAATTTGGTAACTAGTTCAATAATCAGTTTGGACAGAGAGCAATTATTCGAGTTCTACAGTTATTAAAGTGACAATTCGGTATCAAATTCGGCATACAGTTCGATCAGACAGTATTTGTAACCTCAGAGACTCACTAAATTATAATTCGGTACTCAACTCGGTAAAGAGTTTGGTCAAAGAGTTTGAAATGTCTCCTAAGGCTATACTGAACTGCAGTTCGGTAAGAAGTTCGGCCAGAGAACCAGTTTGTCTATTAAATTTAAGTTTAAGTGACAGTTCGGTTACGAGTTCGGTTAGGGACCACTGTTCACGTTTTCAACCTATTCCGATTAGGATTTTGCTATTCAAGGCTCTAAACATAAACTTGGGTCTATTCCGATTGCCTAAGGCCAGTTAGCAGTCAAAACTAGGCTACCCAAAGGTTAGAACCCAAGTAACAAGGCAGTAGACAGAGATCAAAATAGCTCATGACAATATACAAAAACAGAGTAAACATCAAACCAGACTTTAGCATAGTTCAGATTTTCATATTATAATCAAGTGATTAACTTACTAGGCCTGTCCTTAGCTTAAATACATAAATTGGGAACGGGAACAGAAACAGAGATAAGATAAAACCCTCAGAGATAGATTAAAGATCCCAAATATGATGCCGTCACATCTAGACATGAGCAAAGCTCAAGAATGATGTTGTCGCATCAAGAAATAAGTCGGCTACAAGGCCTAATACGCTTTCGCGCATCGATGTATACATCTAGTTTTTCCTACAACATGCTGGTCTTGTCGTATTAACCTAGGATAGGACTTTATACAGATTAAAGAATTTTATATTTCCAATTTAACAGACAGTTATGAATACCAATTCATGTACTCATATTAAAGCAGCAAAATGAATAGATAGCCACAAAATTCACAGAGTCAAACAGACAATGTAAAGACACAATTCAGCAGATATATCCCAATTAATTCATACTCAAATGCAACAACAAAAATATAATAATCCAATATAAAAATCCCCAAATCAAAATTAAAGCGGTTAAATCAAGAAAATAGTAGAAACCATTACCTGGAACAAAAGGAACCAATGAAAAATCAAAATCCCCAATTTGAAATATTGAAGAACAAATGTTTAGAAATCCGCGGCAAAGGTTTTAGTTGAGAGAAAACATAAAATCACTTTGAATGAGTTTTTAGGTTTTGTGAAGATTGATTTCTAAACTCTTAATATTTTACTTTATATATGAATGGTAAATATTATCATAAACCCACAATTTTCCATTTGACTTTAATTTGACCCAAACTAAGAAATAATTACAAAATACATTGAATTTCCTTTTTGTTTTCAAAACTAACCCAAAAGTCAAATTAGTCAAAAGTTATGGTCAAACCGAAAAGTTAATATTTTTAAAATACCCATTTTACCCTTAATGAAAATAAGTTAAAATTAAATAAAATACAAATAACAAAAATAAATTTCTAAAATACGAAAACGAATTGCCCTAACATACGAACGTGACATTGGTCATGATTCTGATGGCTTGGTTAAGGCTGTCAGGGCGTGGACCAATATGTCAGGTGCTTTTTTGAGTCTCTAAACTTTGATTTTATGTTTGAAAATATTTGCTAATGTGTATGTGATTAATGATGGATGATACAAAGTGAATTTGGTTTGCTCATACATGATCAATGTAAAAAGAAGTAGGAATGTGCGTGCTCGTTGTAGTATGAGAATGTTAACCGAGCAACAATAGGTTGACCTTTCCTTTTTATTGTTTTATCCATTTTTTAAAATGAAATATGAGCAGCTGATCGAGCAATTAGGAAACCATTATAATAGAAGACATGAAGTCTAGCTTAAAGATCATCTTATGCATTTTATTTCAGACATTACATATTTAATTTGGAAATAAATTGCAAACCCACGTTACTTCTGTTACTATTTTATTCTCTTTAAAGGTGAACTTTTTATATTTAGAAATTGAACATATGTTTGACAAGTTTGGTGGTTGAAGTATTAATAGACTTAGTGAATGGATAATTTATTTGAGACAGTACAAAAATATATTATTGATAAAAGAATTTCATTATGTGTCATCTAAAGTAAAAGCTTATGTAAATGGTTATATGTCCTTGAGACATCCCGGTTTCTGCGCCTTGTGTCCTTAGACACCATAGACCACAATAGAATATATGTTGTTCATTCTTGAAATTCTTTCCCTTATGATTTGCCTTATTAACGCTCAACTTCTAGGGAATATTTGTATTGTTATAGGGATTCCACTTATTTACATTGGAATTAATCATTGTCTTTAACCATAACCATTTTATTCCATTTTCAAGATCATTCCCACGAAAATTTCCATATCTAGAACTACGTCCACCACCACCACGATTACCACAACTATGTCTGTGACTTTTATTTTCATTAACATTTACTTCTAAGAATGAATAAGAACAGGCAAGGTGTCTTCACTATTTTTCAAGAATTCATTTGGTTCTCGACAAGTAATTAGATCATCATATATATATATATATATTGAAATTGCTCAAATTGATATTGTTGTTAGAGACATGTTTAGGAAGGGTAGAAAATAGTATATGTTTTTTTTTTTCCGGCATATTCTTATTAGTCTTTGTTCCCTACTCAATTTCAATTTATCCACAATTGTATAAATGACATAATTATATTTTTACATTATTTCATGATCTTATAATATGAGATTATGCCACTCATCTCAAGCTTTTGGACAATTATATCAAAATTTAAGTATTGTCATAGATCTATAGGTTCCATAACAGTGAGGTGTTTAAATCTTCACACAAATGAATCTTGGTAAGAACCATTGCTTTATTTTTCTATTGCCTAGTAGTCCTATTTACTTTTTCAAGAGTATCATATAAATCTTTCGACTATAATTTTAGCTCACAATCAATAGTCAATCGTAGGTAGTTTTATTTAAAAATTAGTAGTGATAGAAATTTAAAACGATTTATTTTATTCTGTGAAGTTGCACAATACTTTGAGATTCCAGAAATTCAATTAATTGACTTAAATGACCATAAACAATTAATAAAAATATTAATAAATATAAATTAAAATAATAAATACAATTAGCAGTAAATGATAATAAATATAAATCAGATCAAGTAGATCAAATTTTTGTTCTAGATATCTTGGGTTGGTAAAGTCTAATTTCCCATACAATATCAATTTTAATTTTTATAAATTCTAGGCAACATAATTCAACTTCCAAGGATTTTTTTCTTTTTTATTTTATGGGCATCACTTCCATACCCTAAAATACTTGGATGATAAAAATCAACATCTCGAATATTTCTAATGGTATTATCTTAACTGATTTATTATCTCGGGATCAAAATCTTAACATGCCTAGAAGCCCAGATGAAACTTCAAAGATGGTTATTGAACCAATATATTTTCATAACTTTCTTTTATAGAAGATCGACCAGAATGATAATTATAAAGGATACTCATGCCGATAACGTATTATAATTTAAATAAAGAATAATAATAATAGTAATAATAATAATAATAATAATAGCTATATAAAGAAATAACAAAGGGACAAACTTCTTAATTGAGGAAAGCCAATTTTATAGATATGTAGAAAATGCTATTCATATGGACAAAAGATTTACACATCCTTTATAATATAAAAGCTGCAGTAAGCAGGTGGAGACACCTGCTTCTATGTTTCCTTTTCCATATCATCCTTCTACATTTCTATTATTTACATATGTAAAGCAGTATACAGACACACCAATAGAGGCTAGTTAAGTCAATGATATATATCTACAATGATAAATTACTATTACAGGAGCTTTATTAAAATTTTCCTTCGGAAACTAAAGGTAATTTCCCATTTCACCTTGACATAGTAAGAGTTTGCAACTTCTTGCAAGAAACAGTGAGGGTTTAGAGAGTTACTATCGACACAACTCCACTGCTAATGAGCTCTAGAATCCAATACCACTCTCGACGTAACTTCACTCGTCATGACCTCAGAAATCTAAAACCGTTGTAACCTTTCAAATCTTTTCCTTTCTTTGGATTTTCTCTCTCTTTTTTATTTTATTTTTTTATTTTTTATTTATCACCAGCTTCACAATTCTCAACCTTTCGACAAAGTCTTAACTATTTAATTTTTATCCTATTTCGATGAGTTAATTGAGTTTACAGTCCCTCAAATTGGGAACAAGCTCTCTCATATCCCTCAATATTTGTCTCCAAGATCATTGTGCACCAAGAAACTGTGATGATATACTTTAAAAATAATTTGGAAAGGTAAAAATTGGAAGAAAAAAATCCAGTTAACTATCACATATTTTTACTCTGGAAAGAAAAATATAATTAAATGTGAAGAAATTGAGAATTGTGTTTGTTATGAAGTGAAGAAGCCCGACAGAAGCGGAAAAAAAAATAATAAATAAACAAATATTTATAGTGGTGAAAAGAAATCGACGATCGAGAAAGATTTTATGGATGATGATCCAATGGTAGGTGATTTGTGGTAGTGATTTTGACATGGGTTAATGACGAGAAAACTAAATAATAATATTATTTTAACTGTGAATAAGAAATAAGGTATCCACTTCCTCACTAGAATTGTCATACTGTTGTTTTTATATATTTAGTATGACTATTCTATTTAAGATTAAAAGTTTATGATATAATATGAAAATTGTATATATTCAATTATTCATAAAATTTACATGTGTTTTTATATGGTAAAAAGATGTATATTAATTCTTTTGACTCATTGGTTTTTCTTTTTGGTTAATTTTGCAAGTTAGTAGTTGGAGGACATCTTAGTGAGAAAGATGTGGGAATAGGGCTTGATTTTAAGGGAGACAACATAGTTTAAAAATGTATTTATTTGAGTTTTTAATTAGAGTTTTTTTAGAGAACATTTAATTGTTGGGAGGATTTATGATGTTTGAGATTATATGGGTTGGGTATTTATTTTTATGTTTAAGATATGAGTTGATCTCATTTAGTTTGAGTGTATTATATTTTACGCTTTATGAGCTAAGATCAATCAATAACTATTATAGGTTTTAATTAATGTTAGTTTTGTATTGTGATATTAAATGCGTTGAGCTTGGTTATAAATGTTTGTGTGTTTAGTGTTGTATGCGCTCTCTTCCATTTTGAGTTAATTTATAGTTAGTTGCATGTCTACGCCTGTGGAGGTGTTTTAGCATAGATAAAGTCATCATATTTGTTTATAATGAATTTTTTGCGTTGTATGAGATAAAAAAGTCTATAATTTGAGTATACGTAAGGTAAGTTGTCATAGACAAGTTATTTCTTCTATTTTAATTATGAATACTATTTATGAAAAATGAATGACATAGAATATTTTACTAAGATAGTCTTTTAATTTTTCCTGCTTTGATTATAAATTTTAATATACATAATGTGGAGTCTAGCTCTACATCTTGAATCCATGGGGTAGGAGTTGGATGTTACACCTGTTAGAGTGTCAAACCCAATACCACATCGATAATACAATAGGAGAATGACTTGTATATGAAACATCCAGAGAACTCCATTACTATGAGTCCTTTTGGGTGGTAGTAGGATAATATCATACTAATGCGGGAGTTAAGGAGCGGCTCTGGAGAGTCCAACAACACTTGTACATTATACATTCAGGTTTCACTATTTTTATTATATATGCATTTTGGATAATTCTACTTTATAGATATTTGAGTTTAAACTGTTGATTTGTTAAATGATTGGTAAAAAATCATTTCTAAAAATGTTTTTAAATTCCATTATATATGAAGAATTATTTTTTAAAATGTATGATTTTGTATATATAAGCAAAGACCTGAAAAGTTTAAGTATAGATTTTTTGGTCTATGTATGGCTATTTAAGTTGATAGTCCTATAACCAAAAAGGAAACCAATTTATACATATGTATTAATGATGTTCTATTCGAACTCCATATCATGGTCCTACTAGGGTGGATATTTAATGTTAAAAATCATATGCATAAAGACTTTTAGGTGGTACTCAGTTTTCTACATTGTTACAAATCATATAAAAAAAAGTATTTTCATTTTAAAATAAAATAATATTTAAAAGTAAATATTATAAAAAGTAATTTAATAAATATCACTAACTTTGCTTGATTATAACTATAAATATTTTTATTTATTTCTCTCTCTTAAATTAAAAGGTTTAGTAGGAAATAAAATTGCATGAAATATAAAAAACCCTAATAATGTAGATAAGTGACACAACAACTATAAAATCAAATGATTATAAACTTTTGGAGACTTTTGGAGACATCAATTACGATTATTCAACCGAACAATACTACTAAAATAACATTTACACAATAATTAAATGATAGTAGTACGTGATTATTGGTGTGATTGCGATATTTGTTTTTACTGATCGAATGTTTTTTCGTATGATTGTTATCCATCACGATGTTTTCACCATATTTTACAGTTAATGACTCTAAGTTTAAGTGTAATCTATATTGTTGAATTATTATCTTTAGAATTGATGTATAATTTAAACTCATGTTAAATTATTAATTATGTAAAATTTTTATATAAATTGAATTGAATTCATTAAATAAATATGAATTAATTAAGTAAAAGGGTAAATTAAAAAAAGTATTGCATTAACTAATATAGCATGTGCTATTTACCGTATTTGAAAAAAATATATGTCAGTGTCAAAAACCAACACTAATAATATAGTGCTATGGAACATAAAAGCACTCAATTTATTATTATTATGATGTCGTTCCATGTCAACTAGTTTAAACAATTTATTAAAAACCTATAAAATATTTAAAAAATATATTAATAATAAATTAAATAATATATTTATAAAACTACTATAAACTAATAATTAAATAAAATTATATTTATCCATTTATATCAATTTATTCAACTACAAGAGTAAATTTGGATTGGTGATATGATAGTAGATAATAAGGAATGGAAGAAATTTTTTAAAGGATGATTTCATTTGTAGCCATTTCAAACTTTAAATTAAGTTAATAGACCATTTAAATGTTATTTTAAGGTGGGAAATTTTCAAAAATAGCAAAAGGAAAGTTGGACTTAAGTTTTTGAGCCCATTAAAGTTTGTTTTGCAATTATAAACTTTGTGAAAGCTTATGTTCACTCTATGAGTCTTTTGGACATTTATACATTTTTGGACAAAATACTCTATGATGGACTTTTCCAAAGACACCCCTTGACTTATAGAAAACTAGGATTTTACCATGCTTTGATACCAAATTTTTTGTGGCCCAAGTTTTAAATTGAAACCGAGTAAAATCATACATGTGAATTTTTCGGGGCTTAGGGTTTAAACTGAAACAGAGTAAAATCATGCATATGCTATTAACTTTTGAAAATTTTTAAGCTTTATATCTAAAATTTTATAGTCCGCATAAGCTAATGCTGCCATGCAATAATCATTATCTCTCTGAAAAAGTTAACAATTATCATGACAAATTATCAGTTTTAATTTAAAATTTTCAACATAATTGTGACTTGAAAACTAATTCCTCATGACTTTAATCAATATTAGATCCTTTATTATTTGCAAAGGTTTTTAATACTTCTTTAAATTGTTCAAAAAGCTCGATTTTAAGTTGTGACTCATTAATTATTCTTTGGCATAGCTCAAATGAAGTTTTTCTTCTTTATTTGCTAGGTCTTCCACATTTTCTTCAAAATATTCTTTTTCTGACTCAATAACATCTTGAAAACATTTTAAAAGACTTTTAAAATCATCGTAGTCTTCCATAGGAATTCTGCAAAGTTTGACACAAAGAGAATCGTAAAACACATGACTTATAAATGTGTTTGGATGTATGATGCCAAGTTATTAATTTGTTTTGAAATTATTTGGAGATCAAGATCCTAATTAGAAGAAGGATATAGATCTTCCCTCTGTTCAGAAGATGATGCCTCTGAAGAATCTTCTTTAAGAGTGTTTCATGGAAAATATCTTTCCTGCTGAATAAGACCAATGGCAGGTTTAGTTTTTCTGTATAACTCAAGACTTTGATGAGGTCTCCTCTGAGTGATTTCTTTTAAAAGGACTTTTGAAAAGAGGCTATCAAAATAAATTCTTTCTGAATTAGCAAACATTCTAATTGTGTGCTATTTGTTAATGCATAGCTAAAAGCGTATGTAATGCTTAAAGGAAACTGTCATTCCTTCATCAAATTTGATTTGTAAAACTTATGAACAAGAGTTACAATAGTGTTAAGATATTTTGACCTAAGAGGAATGACTTTACCAAGTTGAACCTGAAATTTTAGCTGTTGGGCAGCTAAACTTCCTGTTACAATTCCAAGTATCGAATTATTCGGATCTTGAATTCTTTCATCTTTAACAACAATAGATATGGGAGGATCAATACCTTTTGCAAAGGTAGACTTAATGATTATCTGAAGAACATCTAAATGGAGCCAGTCCATCTAGATTTGTTCATGATATTTAAGTTTTTCAAGAACCTTTTCAATCTTTATGAGATCAATTAATTCTATTTTACTTTGACCTTTAGCAACTTTAATATCAATTGGTTGTTCACATACCAATACTCCATAGTTAATTATGTTACGCCTACTTATTGAGGACATTATCTTTATCGGGTTAATTCTTAAAGGTTCTCTCTTAAAGCCTTCTTTTTTAGAAAGAGTTATTTCTGTGTTACAAATCTTTTCAAATTCTTTATCCTTTAATTCTTGTATTCTTATTAATGTAGATTCTTTATGCAAATCTAAAGATTCAATCAAATCTATGATATACAATATTTTCTCAAAAGAAAACTTATGATACCTTGAATTGAGGTAATCCACCACAAGTCTTTTTGCCTCTGCTGTTGGTGTTCGGCTTCTCCACAGGCAATGCCTTCTTTCCTTTCCAAAGTGCTTTGACAAAATACTACTTATGAAGATTAACTTATGAATTCAAGAAATCATAAGAGTTTCTTTACATGGAAGAGAAAGCTTTTATTTATTATACTTAGGTTTCAACCAGTGTTACTTGGTTGTTCTTCATGATACATAGATCAGGTCCTTATATAGGCCTGAAGAAGGGTGAATGGAAAAACCCCAAACTACCCTCTTTACGTAAGCGCATGCATCACATGGCTCAATTGTTACAAGACTCAATTATTCACTCACATGGCTCAATACAGACTCCTGCTTTTTTCATTTGTCTGCTAGTTATCAATGAATACCTCGTGGTCCCCTTCTGAGTCAGTTGATTCATCTTTATCATTAAAAGCATATTCCGCTTTATCTTCTTTGGCACTTTCTGTCGACACATATCTTAAATTTACGTAGGCTTCAAATTGACCTACTGTTTCAAACTGACACATTTCCCATGCGTGTATCTGAAAAGAGCGCATGGTGAAACATATTCTGAGCTTTATTTCTTCTGGTAGGGTCATCATCCTACCTTTAAAGTTTTTGAATTCAAAATCGAAGTCGAGCACTTGTTCTAGTTGTCTTTCTATAATCTTTCTCTTATTTACTAACCAGAGTAAACATTCTGGCAACTTATATTGGACTCTCATCAAAGAATAATCATTAAAGGAAGAAGTATTCTACTAGACTGTTGTCAAAGAGTTAGCAATGTTCTTTGTGGAAAGAACATTGTCAACTTTCATATCATCATCAATTGATGGGAACCCATACTCATCAACCATCATTTTTACGCATGATAATGAAGGCAAAATGATTTCACTATATTCTCCGAAGACTGGTAAAGAGGATATAAAACGAAGGACCTATCTCTGGCTCCTTGTAATTTTTCTAAGTTATTGGAGGCGAGGGACGAACCAACTTCTCCCGAAATGACTTATCATTGTTATTAAATTCTTCACAAGCATCCTTCGCTTGTTTCATCGTTGGATACTTTTTATGGATGACTCCACTCTGATTATTGATAAATAGTGAAGCTTTAGGCTATGAATCATAGATCCCTTTGCCATAACTGGTGAAGATGTCGTAATAATCTTTTTTGGAAAGTTTGGACTTATTGATTATCTCATTGACTTTCTCCAAGTCTTGAATAATTTTGGCTCTGTCTGAGGAGACTACTAAGACTGATTCTTTTTTTTTCTCAAGAAATGGTTTTTCTTGAGTTGAAGATGATGACACCATTGCTGATGATGTCGTTATTGTTGAGGACGATTCTTTAACGGTCGTTGTTGGCTCTGACTTAATTGTTAACTTTAATAGGTCCACCATGCTGGCGTTTGCGCATTCTGATGGAATGTTACAATGTTAACTTATGAGCTGAAGAGCGCTTCTCAAGCCTTGATCTTTTGTTCTTGAGCTAAGTAACACTGTTGAATTTCTTTTAATTGAGCATAAAGCTGCTCATACTCATCTTCTTCTTGCTTGAGCTGAAGCTTTAATGATTCCATTGCTGCTTCCATTCCCGAGTGAATGTATTAGTAATGACGTTATTTGAACCTTTAATTTTCTCGAACTTTGTTAGATATTTAGTAAGAGTTTCATGCCAGCGAACGAGACGTCCTTGACTTAATTCTATCTTTAAATCAAAGGCTACAAAACCTGTAAGATAAAAGTTATCAGTTCGAAGAGTAAAGTCTTTTGGTAAAAGATCAATTTGCCATTGGGGAATAGTTTTTATTGCCGCAAGAACTTCACGTTCATGGGTTGAATAATTTCTTTCAGCTGGATTAAACATTCCACTTATATATCTACAAAGTAATTCTCTGTATTTTCCTCTTTTTGAGGCACTTAAATTTTCACTTATATGACTCTGAGAGTCATTCCGAGTAGTAAGGTTCATCTCACTGTCCTCGGTAATATTTTGACTAGTAAGGACCTTCTCTTTTAGGCATCCTACCCAGGTGTCACTACTGGCATCATTTTCAACAATCAACTAGTCTTTATCATTTGATTGGTATAATCTCGGAAGATTTTTACATCTATCCTTGATTAGCTGAACCGTTTTAGAATCTTGGTCATTCCATGACCATTCTATATTAGTAGAACATTAAGGGGAAAGCTTTGAGGTTAATTTTGAAATGCTTTTTAAAAAACCTTGTGATGAAATGTAGTTTACAATACCAAGAAAACGTTGCAAATGTTTTCTATCACTAAGTTTGTTTGGAAAAACATCAAACTTTTCCAAGACATTGTCTTGTAACTTTATTAAACCATCTATTGTTATTGATAAACCGAGATAGTTGATCTCTTGTTTACCTATAACAACTTTCATTTTTGAAAGAATTAAACCTTTTTCTTTACACCGTTTGAATGATCAAAATTTTATGAAGATGATCTTCATAGTTATCTTTTGTAAAGACTAAAATATCATCGATGTAAGTTAGAGTGAATTCTTTTAGCCCTTCGAGATTTTTATCCATAAATATTTGATATATTGATGGAGCTTGTTTCAAACCAAATGGTAGAACATTCCATTGATATAACTTTTGAGGAGGACATGTAAATGTAGTTAATGGCTTAGTTTCATCATCAAGACGTAACTGCCAATAACCTGAATTTGCGTTTAAAGACAAGCTATTTTGATCCGCGAATACGGTTTAAAATTGAATCTTTTGTGGAAGATTGTAGGCATCTCCTACAGTAGCTAAGTTCATAGCTTTGTAGTTGATAAGCATACGTCTTTTACCACATTTTATTTCGTTATGATTATTGACATAAAATGCTGGAGCAAAATGAGGGGAAGTACTTTCAGAAATGATTCTGTTTTGAAGTAAATCCTTACATTCTTTTTTTAATTCGTCAATATTATCCTTTGAATAAGGGATTTTATTCAAAAATTTTACTCCTACATTTCTATTTTTCAATTTTATATAAACTGTCATAAAATTTACGTTCTTTGAATCCAAAGGATTCTCAGAACAAACGGAGTCTAAAACTTCATCAACCTTTTGTTGAAAATTATTTTTAGATTTAGCAATAGCTTCAATACCACATAATATGATGTTAAAACTACAGATAATCTTTTTCAAATTTTCTGTATAGCGCTCAATTGGTATCCAGACCTCTTGAGCTCTTTATTTTAAATGTGGCGAGCTAAACTTATGACATATTAGACTTGTGTTATCTAAATTCTGCACAAAAGGTGCATGACTATTTAAGAAATCATTTCCAATAAACTTCATACCTATTCGTTTTTGGTAAACAATGTTGAACCAAAACATTTTATCTTGAATTTTTACTAAAACATTCTTTGCATGTAAGACTATCTTTTCAGTAGTGTTATTTGCAATTTTGACTTTAATTGGATTAGGAAGTCTAATCCAGTTAAGTTGTACCGTTGGATCAGCAAAACTTGCTGTGGCAGCAGAATTTACATAAGCGAAAATTCTGGGGTTATTTTTATTATTCAGAATCTGAATCTATATGAAGGTCGCGTTCTGATTCGCTCATTTCATCAGTCTGATATTCACAGTAATTGTAAATTTCAGATTTTGATTCATTATCTGATGACTCATTATCTGCAGATGAAAAAAGTCTTCTTCAATCGGTTTCAAATTTAAAGAGTAAGTAAACTTAAGAAGTTTCTCCTTCTTTTTGTATTTAGGACTATTTTTCTCAGGGTATTCATTAGCGTAATGACCTAACTTTTTATAGAGAAAACACTTACATTCTGACTTAGGTTTACCCTTAGGACAGACTTTATTTCTAGAGCAAGGTTCTGAGAATTTTGGTTTCTTTCTGAAGAAATATTTTTCCAACCCTTTTTGAAAGACTTTTTGTAAAATTTACCAAATTTTATTTTAGGGAACTTTCTCTTTTTTGAAAAATTTTTAGAAAACTTTTTACAACCATAGTGTTGAGGAACATATTCCTTTTCGTCGCAACAAAGAGGAATAAATGACTTAGCTTGCTTAATAGCGTAAGTTGCTTGACATTTTTCAGCATTTACTTGCTCAGTGGCGCAAATAGCTGCACCAAGTGAGCGTTGATTCTATGACTCATATTTTTCTCGAGCTTTTATGTTATATGGGTATGGGAGTTTCATCATGTAAGCAATTACACAATGTTGACTCTCAATTGCTAAGTTATGATAATACCTTTTAAACTCACATGTATATGGTTTAAGTTTGCAAAGATCATAGATTGACATGTTATTCAGATGATATTCTGCCTCTTTATGCTGCTTATCAACTGTAGTACCATGCATCATCGAGTGATCTTCACCGAAGAACTCAAGACTTATCAAATTTATAAGCATTGCTGCTTATGTTGACGTGTTGCCAACTTGATTAAGATTGTCAATCAAATTATTATTTTTAATCTTATAAATGAGGTTTTGGACAATTCTAGTTTTTTGGAGAGCTATCCAATTAAATATATTGTCAACTGTAAAGGTTCTTACTTTGGCATTAAGATCAGCTTCTAACATCATTCTGTTAGCCCAAGTTTTAAAAGCTTCATTTTTATTAGTCTCACAATCAAGATTTAAAAATGTTGAATCCTTTTGTGTCTTTTTACTTTTATATGCTTCAGGAATTTTTCGCTAGACCTCATCTTAGTGTATATAACATTTTCTAAATTCTTTATTATCCAGTTCGTATTCTTTCCGTTGGCGGTCATACCGACTGTCAGATTCGTAATCTGGAATTTCTTTACCAAACTCATTCTTAACACCAGAAGGGCTAGCATGAGTTTTGCGACTTATTGATTAGTTAAAGATAATTGAGCCAAAGACTCAATCATGTTACGAAGATTAAAGATCTATTGTTCAATATTCATTCCTTTTTAGGAAGTCTATATTGAAACGACGGACCTATTTCATTGGGTTCAGACTCAAGATTTGAATTCAAAAGATTTTGAAGATACTCAGGAGAAATGACAATGGATGAGAACTATTTTTCTAATTCAAGAGATGTTAATTTAGAATTAATATCGTTAATTAGAAAGGTTACAGTGTCAATGGCAGCTATAATTTTAATCTGATTATTAATTATAGTCTGCTGATCAATTAAATTTTCTTTATAAAAAATATTTAAATCAACTTTATCAAAATGACTTTTAAAGATTCTTGTTAATTCAACAAGATCTTGGTTAATTTATTGAGTAATGGATGGACGTTCGGGTTCTTTTGACATATTTTAAAATATGTGTGAAGGAAAGTCTAATTTTAAAAAAGTTTGGTGACAAACTTATTTATGCAAATAGTTATGAAGGGTATTTTTGGTATATTGGCTCATTTTATGAAAATAAACTTTTGTAAGGTGTAAAAACTTAAAAAAAGTTTTTAAGGCTTATAAACTTAAATAGAAGTTATAAAGGACTAGATTCCACAATTTTCCGTTTTAAGTTTTTAAACTTTTGAAAGTTTGAAACTTAAAAAATAAACCAAATTGACCAACATGCCCTTATGGACGCGCTTCACGGATTCCAACTTGTGAAGCGCGCTTCACAGGCTGGTGATGCCGTGAAGCGCATTTTTAAGGGTATATTGGTCAATTTGGTTTATTTTTTAAATTTCAAACTTTCAAAAGTTTATAAACTTAAATAAAGTTTGGATGGTTTATTTATTTAAAGTTAAAGTTTGAAAAACTCATATTTTATAATTTTTCAAAATTTTAATTTCAATTACTTAATTTTGAATGGAAACTAATGGAACGGAATGATATATATCCCTTCTCATTTCATCACAATTTTAAAATTTTTTCCTTCCGAAACTCAGAGGAAAACAATGAAATGAAATGACTATTTACATCAAATTACAATTTATCCCTTTTATGCATTTTAAAAATTTAAATGTTAGGGATGTAATAATAATTACTAGACTTAAAAGCTTTTCATTTTATCATTTTTTTGTTTAAGTTTTTCAAACAATGAAATGGTAAATATTTTTCATATGCCCTCACAATTTTAATCAAATCCATGAAATCGTATATTTTTTCTAGGGCTGTGCATGGTTCCTCTTGGAACCGCTCCAAAACCGGGAATCGGATCGGAACTGGTATTGAAACTAAAAAAGAATCAGTCATTTTGGAACAGTGTTGGAACCTTTACCAAAAATTATATTTTTCGATACTAGTTCCTCGATTGGAATCGGACCGAAACCGGACTGAACCGGGATTGGTATCGAAATCGAGCCATAACCGATAAAGGAACCCGTTTTTTATAATATAAAATGTAGTTGTTTATGGCAAATTTCTTTCCTAAATCAAAATATGATATTTGGTTCAATTTTCTCATCATCCCTTTATTCTTTCCGAATTGTGTATCGTACATGTAATTTATATATATATATATATATATATATAATTTTTTGCACCATCTATTCTCAATTTTTATTTGTTTAATACAAATCACTACAAAAATTTTATCTTTCCATGGCGCATCAATAGTGGCAGTTTATTAAAAAACCATCACAATTATGTCATTCGTGGCGGTTCATTTCACAAACCGCCACAAATGATGCAATTGAGGCCGTTCACTATATGAACCGTCATAAAAGATATAATTGAGGTGAACCGCCACAAATAATATAATTGAGGCGGTTCACTATATGAACCGCTACAAATGACATAATTGTGGTCTTTCATATATTAAACCGCCACAATTAAAATATATATATTTTTATTTAAATATTTTAAACTTAATAATTTTTTTTTAAAAAAGAAAATTAATAAAAAAAATCTATAGAGTTTTATGATTTGTTAATGATATAAAAGATTTATTGTATTATTAATATCATAAATTTATAAATAGATTCATGGATCGCATAATTGAAAAACTTCAATGTTAAGCATGCTTGGTGCTGGAGGATGGGATGAGTGACCTATTGGGAAGTTATTTTTTAATCATAGGTACATCAATTGTGGCGTTTTTTAACCGCCACAAATGTAATATTTGTGGCCCCCTCATTTGTGGCAGTTGAAAAACGTCATGAAAGGTGATTTGTGGCGCTTTATGTGCCATAGATGAGGATTTTTGTTGCAGTGAATTTAAATAAATAATTAGTATGTAATTATAATATTTTTTTAATAATTATTTAAGAGTATTCACAACTTATTTGTAAGGTAAGGGAGTTTTTAAACTTATTTATTTATATAGACATAAGCTAAAATTTGTTAGTGAAGTTTTTAGAATTTGTTGGTGTGCAACTTCATAACCAATTTAACAAATTGATTATGTTGATATTGAACATTAATAACTTTCTATATATATATATATATATATATATATATATATATATAAAAGTTTTATTATGTTGGGTTTCGAAATGATTATTTTCTAAATATAAGTTTGACAAACGGTAATTTTACAAAAAATTTTAAATAATAAATTAATTGTGTAAAGTTTGGTTATATTCTCAAAATCCATACTTATATTTGAATAACTGGTACCATTAAAACGGAACCGATACTGAAACCCATACTAATTCTAAATATTAAAAGTACTGGTACTTGTTCCTAAAAAATAAGGAACCAATCATTCGATTCTAGTGATACAAAAATCGGTCCCACACACTAAATTTTTCCATTCCACTTCATTTTGTACCATTAATCTAAACTTATCTTAAGGAATGTGTACAGTATAAACCGTGTGGTACTGAAATTAAATGTCCCACACCACTCGATTAGTTAATGAAATTGCTTTAGTTAGTTGGTGTTGACACCCAACAAATTATTTTTAGGTTTGAAAATGATTGGCGTGATTGTTAAAATGTGCATTGCAAATGATGACTAACAGTTGTATATTGACGACATATTGGTAACAAGCCACCTTAAGGTGGTTGGTTGGACATTTATCAATCTCATTGCCTTTATTTAATGCTATTCACCTATCTTCCATTTATAAACCACCACTTCTTCATAAATTAAATGAAGTTAGTATTCATGCTACCATTAGTTTAGGGAGTTAGGTTTGATTCTATGTTCACAATTAATTGTGGCGTATGAGACATTTATAGGGATAAGAAGATTAGATTTGTTAATATTTAAAATTATCTCATTGAAAATGACCTTTTTTTAATTATTATAGAGTAAGAGTCCATTCCTTCCTATCATATAAAAATCATGTACACATTAATTTATTCTAAAGTTTATATAAAAAGGACCAGAGTGTGAAACATATGAGAATTGGTTTAATAAGAATGAGATAGTAAATTTGATTTCTCCATAAAAGTATTTTTGGGTATAATATTACTTCTATTATGATTTAGATTAATAACTAAAACCAAATAATATCTTTTTCTAAAAATAATTTAAGATCCAAAAGTCTTTTTCAAAAACTTTATAAACAAATATGGATTATAATAGTCTCTTTTCACTTTCCTTATACTTCTATAAGATGCAAATATAATTTTTTCTTTATTATTATTATTATTATTAAATTTTGAACCATTAACCTAAAAAATAGTTGAATGTCTAATTACGCATAGGAGTTAGGATTTAGGATGAGTTAATAAAAAAAAAATATATGCATGCCATTTTATTCTCGTTTTCAAAATTATTTTAGAATTTTTATAATTTTTGAATTATGCAACAAGCCTTCCCCACTTTATCATGGAGTTTCTAAACAGTTTTAAAATGATGAAAAAAAATATTAATTATAATACTATTCAATTAAGTAAGATGAATAAATATAAAAAAAATATTTATTTAATTTAAAAAAAATAATTTTAACATTATAAAAATATTAAGGTTTATCATTATAGAAAAAAAAATTATAGGTAGAGGTGTATTATCATCTTATGATGTGTTTTCATCAATTATATTTTTATTTGCTCAGTTTTAATTTTTTTTAGGAATTATCTAAATACATACAAACGTAGTTTTATTATTGCATAGTAAATCCATTTTTATTTTCCATGAAAATTAGATAGAGAAACTTAGTTTTTTTTTTTAAAAAAAATTAAAATTTAAGAATTTCATATAATAGTCTGAAAAATGGAAGGGTTCTTGTTATTTCCCCTAAAACTATTGGGTAAACTACAAAAACCTTTAGTTTTTAGAATGTTTATAATTCGACCCCTTTTTCAAACATTACTTCAAAACACTCCTAGCCAGTAAATATGTGGTTACCATTTGTTTAGGTTAACTGCCGTTAGACCCTGTGTAAAATGGCAAAATTACATTTCCTATCATGTAACTGCATATTTGGCGGTCAATCAATTTTTACAATCAACTCGTAACCAACTGGAAACTTATTTGGTTGGTTTTTAAATGGATAAAAATTTATGGCAAAATTACAGTTTTGCCCTTGGTACTAATTCAAAATTTTAAAAAAATCATGAATTAGAAAACTTAAATTGTAACTACAATATGATTGTTGGTCAACGACTAGTAACGTGTGTCGAATCCGTCAAAGATAAAATAGAATAATCCTGTTAAATACTAAAGACAGTAGTAAACAGGGTCGAACCACATAGAACGATATAATCAATTTAAATTTTGTGAATAACCGGTGAAGTAATGAAGATTTTGGAATTGATAGACAAAATAAACTAAATTAAAATTGTAAAGAAGTAAATCAATAGAAGAAACAATCCAGCAAAGTCTATAGCCAATTATTGTGTTGATCATCGAATCTAAGTATAATTATTTCAATTCACTAACCATAGTTACAGTAGTTGACGTCACGCCTAACCACATAATCTTCCCTTAGTTATTAGACTAACCAGACAAGCGCCTTCTAATCAGTCTCTAACCTAATCAGTAACCCCGACAAGCGCCTGACAAGTTCAACTGTAGATTACTTTAAGAAATAGAAAGACCTATGGTAATAACTAACTAATCAACAAAGCGCGTTCATTAACCTATGATCACAACTTCACACAGCACGACGTATCACACTGTTTGCTACCTTTGTTAACTTAATTAAACGATTACGTATTTAATCTTTTTAACGAGCTATGTGTTAACCTAATTGATCAATTAACCGGCCGAATTAACTAATCAAATAAATAAACACATTCAACCAAAACCATGAACAACAGTGAAGTGATGAATACTGCAGAAATAAATATTAAAGCACAAATCTCACAACACGAATGATTAAACTAATAAACTTTACTGGATAAAAAATAACTTAGCTAGCTATGATCATAGCTAACATCATCGTTATTAATTCAACGTTCAAACCTAAAATGGAGAAACTAAATAAACCTCAGAAATAAAACCTGAGCTCCCTTACATCGTATTGGAGACTCTTATTTAAACCTAAAACTAGAAAAATCAGGAAAGATCAAATTCTTTCCTGTAAAATCTAACTTGAAGTTTAAAACTCAAAACTTAAACTTAACAAATCATTTGATAAGAAAACATATTCTTCAGCTGACTTTGACTTACGGACTTTGACTTGGTAAATATCTCTACAGTACCCATAAATCTTCCAAATTGTAATTTAATCCCCAAACTGCATAAAAATACCAAATAGAGCAATTCAGCACAAAAATAATCAATTTAGTCCAACAATTATGGGAGAAATTAACTATAAATATTACATATTCTGTGTTCTGTCAGCTAGTATGCATTGAAAACACGCTGACTTTCTATAATTTTCTTTAAGTACCATCCAACATAAGTTCAATGCATCAATATATTGCTATTCATATAATTCCATACTAAATATAATATAATAGCAGGAATAAATCTACTGAGGCAAGAAAAACAACAAAAAGATTGAAGATAATCAGTAAGCATTCGAAGCAATTTTAAGAAACAATTTGAATAGGTTTATTATCAAGTTTAAGAACAGAAGGTGTTATTGCAGGAGGAAAGCACTTATATGGATTTCAGATTTAAGCAAAAACTCTTACAAACTATATGTCTACTATGGAAGTGTGACTATTTAAGATGGTGGATACCTAGATGGAGATAGATATGAGAGTTTTTTAGAGGTGGCAACTGCTTGCAAATTTAGGAATTCAAAATGCAAATGTGAATGAGGCATCCAAAAAAAGAAATGGTATATGCTCGCCTAAATGTCTAATATAAACCTCAATAGTGTTTTAACTTTATGCATATGTTTTGTACAATGCAAATATAATGAAGTGACATGAAATGTATAACCAAAATAAGTTTCTCAATACAATTGAATGGCGGCTAGTTTTTTTTTTTTTAGAATATGTAAAGTGAAAATATGGAGTCCAAAACCAATGTAATGAACATCTCCTATTAATAGAACGAACTCAGGATACAAAAGTTGAAGCTTTGATGGCAGGTGTAACGTGAGACACTAAAAATATGAACAGACCCTAGCAAAAATCATTTGTTAGTAGTAAAAAGACAAATCAAACAACCGTCTATCACTTCAAACTCGTCAAACAAAAGTAAACCTAAACACTAGTGATGAGAAGAGGTAGGAGACGACCATACCACGACCGAATTCACTAAACTCGAAACCTAGTCAAAACTTGAAAAATAAACTACAAAATTTTTTATCGACTTACCAGTAAAGAACCCTACTACAAATATCGTCAAACTTCTTTACATCAACTGTAGGTCCAAGACTGTGAGCAATTTCTTTTTCGATGAATAGTGGTCACTTCAGTTTGTTTGAGTTTGAATGCAAAATACTTTCCCTCTCATTTCTCTCGCACTCTATAGAGTTTGGTGGGAGAATTGAAGTCACTTTTGCATGTGTAAGAGAAATCTTCCGGAAGATTTTTCATCTAATTAAGAACACTGGCGCGTTCAGATAATTTTTGAAAATTTAAATTTATCCCACTCTCATACCTTTTATAATTACTATTATACCCTTTCGTCTAAACGATTCCCGTTAAATGAAAAGTCGTATATCGTCAAGGGTGTTTTGCAAGAAATGTTTTAAAATACGGATCTAGTCGTAAACATTTTGAAAATTGAGAATATTTTGTAATTTACTCAAACTATTGGTAGGGGTAAAATCCCATTGTGTGTATAAATAATAAATTAATAAGTTGGCACCAAACCACATTTACTTGTGAGATAGGACAAATTGAATTCACACAACAATCGCCATCAATACTCTTCCTTTTCAACAACTACTACTTAATAACTCTTTCCTCAATCTCATTTCTTCATCAAACTATGGAAGCACATGATGATACAACTAAGAAGCCATGGAAGCTAACACGCTACAACTACTACCAGAGACTCACCGGAGCCAATGAAGACCACCAAAGTGTGTTCAGGAAACTCAGAGATAAATACGTCGACATCATGATTCGCTTTGCCAGACATGTCTCCACTTTGAACCACAACACTCGCCATTTTTACCTCTTGGATCAGCACCAGGATTCGCATGCAAAATGATCACTACTTTTGCACTTGGAGTAAGATATCAATAAAATCTAAAGTTCTTTATTATTATTATTATTATTATTTTTATTACTTTGGACCCATTTCTCATTTCTCTTTCCTTTCTCTAGTTTGCTTTTATTAAATTAAATTTTAAAATTAATAAATGGTTAATTATTTTAAAAATTATTGAAGCTGAAATGAACCAGAGTACCCATTACAGTTTAAACCAATAACCCACAACCATGTCAAGTGGACAGGTTCCAAGTTTTTTCTTTTAATTTTTTCTCTTCTTATTACTATTATTGATTATATAAATAGATTATTATTATTATATTAATGTTTCCCTAATCACGCATCTGGGCAGCTATGAATTTTAGCTTTGCATGTGAGAAGTAGTTGGCTTGATTATTACCAACTCAAGATGACTCCGGTTTAGATAGGTAAACTGGATATGAGTAAATTAATGTCTCAACAAAACTGGAGGCTCACAATAAATGGTTTTATTTCTATTTTTCACTTTTATTTTCAGTGTTTATATTCTAATTGTATTTAAGAATCGGATAATTTACATATTAAAGATGTATAAAAAAAATTAATTTACATCACTCCATTCAGTACATATCAAAGATGTGCTAAGTTTGCTGAACTAAATTATCAGGAATGTGTATTACTTCATCTAGGGTGGGCTAAAACTTCAATCGGAGCCTAATCCACGATTTAATTGCAGCTTAACATCAATTTTTATTTTAATTTGGATTCCATCTCCAAAATCAAAATATTTTTTATTTAATTGGATTTTTTTCGATAAATAAGACGAACCATTCTGAATCAAATTAAAAAAATTATTATAATTATTTATATATTATTAAATTAAATTTTAGTCTAAAATAATATATAAATATCATAATAAAAAATAAAAACAAAATAAATAAAATAGTTCATTTTTAAGTTCAGGTTGATATAAATAAATAAATTATGACAAAAATAATTTAATAAAAGAATTAAGTCCAAAAATAGTTTCAATTCAAATTGAATAAATCGAACCGAATTGAATTGTAAATTTGTATTTTGTTTAATTCAGTTTATCTTATTGAAAATTAATTCCTTTTATTTGTCAATTCGATTTTTCTTTTAAAAAATTAATTAATTAAATCAACTCAGTGTTCACACTAAACATATACTATATAGTCTTGTACATTAATTAATTAAGAGCATTACTAAATACCGCATCAAATTTATTAATACTGCAATCAAAATACCAATTATACCCTTTTCAACATAGATGAATTTGTAAAGAAAATCTCAAGTGCAGTTATGAGGGTGAAGAGAAAGAAAAGATGTGTTGTACAAAGAAAATCACATGTGTTTTAATCTGAAATCTCCTTAAACGGCAAATATATTCAAGGGTGCAAGTAGATTCTCCAAAAATTTCGTTCTTTAAGTCACTCAGAAACAAATCATGTTCAGACTTCCAAAGTTTTGAGTGAAAAGCGATGTCATGGAGACATTAATTGATAAGGTAGATGTAAACTGAATTCGTGCAAGAGTATTAAAATTTATATGGTACATGAAACTTGAAGACCAATATTATTTTCGTATTGTTGACAATTTTGACGCTCACTTCATTCATTATCGTCGTTTGAATTACTTCCGTGGATCTTCTCCATGATATGATTTAAGAAAATATTCAAACGAGTTGAGATAATGAGAGAAAGAATTTTATTAGAACTACACTATCAAAATATTCTGAATTTGAAGAAAAAAATTAAGCTAGTTAAGATGATGAGATAAATTTTTTTATTAAAACTACACTATTAAATTTCTAAATGTTCTCGATTATGCTATCGTTGGTGAAAAAATTCAAATAAGGAAAAGAATTCTATTAAAACTTAAATTTTATTAAAACTATAATACTAACTTTTTGATGCAATTATGTTAAGGGTATAATTGGAAAGATATGCAGTATTTAATATTTTGGCATACCGTATTTAAGACTTTTGTTAATTATATATATATATATATAAATATAAATTAGTGTTTTCAATATTTATATAAAATCTTATAACCACTTTTTATTATATATTTTTTTATTTAAGATTCAATTATTAAAATTGTTAATTGCGAATCTCATACGAGCTTATGTAGACATAGAACACTCTTTATACTAAATTGAGTTATTTCTCATTGAAGATTTGAATTTAAAAATAAAATATTAGATACTTGATTTTGATTTTAAGATTTTGAAATTAGATATAGGTTAAAAAAATTGTTAATTTGAATATAAAATTAAAATGTTTAAATATTTGGTTTAGATGTAAAACTTTAAAATTAAATATGAATAGACAACATTTATTTGTGGAAAATATTTAAAAGAGAAACCAATAATATATAAATAAAAATCTTTTTTTCCATTTTTTTACCCATTCTGTCACAAATGCTAATATTTTATTTTTCTATTTTAAAATGTATTATTTAGTTTATATATATATATATATATATAATATTTTAACTAATTGTTATCCCATCTTAGAAGTTTAACCTTCTTATTATTTTTTCAACTATTATATAAATGGTATAAGCTAATTGTTAGATATTTGATGACATAAGCTAATCTCTCCATCTTCATCCAGGAGAAGCACTCTTCACTTAAATTCGTATTCTTAGTAAGACTCTAACAAAATCAGTGACTTCAACTCTATACGAACTTTGGACGGGTCGAAAATTTTATTTCTCCTATATGCGACCTTGGGAGTGTGCTGGCTATGTATATGATTCTATCTAGCAAATATTAAAAGTAGGGTGCTAGAGGAAGGAAATGTATTTTTATAGAGAATAAATTCCGTGATGGGTTGATGTTGAAAGGGAAACATCATTCTTTGAGTAAAATGAATCAAAGAACTTGATAACCACTCAAAAGGTAGAGGGATAAAGAGTTGAAATGAACTCTATTCCCAATAGGAGTAATATAGAACCAATTGAAATTGCTCCACAGCCTGGTCGCAGTGGGAGTATGCCTAAATCATCCGTTCAAAGAAGTAGAAGAATTTTAGTTCCCGGACTATATTTTAAAATTGAAGGGGAGGCTTTTATATTAGCTTCTCTTGACAGTGATAAACCGAAGAATGTGAAAAATGCTCAAATCACCTGCAAAAACTTTTATGGGTTTAGACTATGGAAGAGGAGATGGAATAAATAAAAAAAAGAGTAACCATGTCTGAAACTTGTTCCATTTACCGCATGATAGAAAAACCATTGGAAATAAGTGGGTTATTCACGTCAAACTGAAGACAGATAGCTCAATTGAATATAAGACGAGGTTGGTAGTGAAAGGCTATACCCAACAATAGGGTATGGAATATGAAGAAACATTTTCTCATATAGTATGGTTTGCGTCTTTTCACCTTATCTTTGCACTTGTCGCACATGTGGACTTAGAATTGCATCAAAAGGATGTAAAGACTGTGTTCCTCAATGGAGAACAAGAGGAAGAGATTTAAATGGAACTCCCTAAAAATTTCATAATTGAAGGCTAATAAGGTAAAGTTTGCAAACTCTTGAGGTCCATCTACGGACTCATGCAGTCCTCTAAACAATAGTACATTTGTTTTCACGAATGTGTCTTATTATATGGATTTTAAATGACAAAATAAGACCATTGTATGTATGTGCAAAAGTCAAAGTACAAATTTGTATTACTGTCCTCATATGTAGATGACATCTTATGGCATATAACGATAAAATTTTTTTACTTGTAATAAAATACCAGTTATCTACTACATTTGAAATGAAAGATATAGGTGAGGCAGCCTATATTTTAGGACTCAAAATCTCTAGAGATCAAGAAAGAAGGTCTTGGAATTATCGTAAGAACTTTATATATGAAAGATCCTTGAGCGTTTCCTGATGGCTGACTGTAAACTAGTGAATACACTCATTGCAAATGGGCAGACTTTAAATCTTGATATATGCCCTAAGACTCCACAAGATATAAGAAAATGAATAATGTGCCATATGCGAATGTCACTAGAAGTCTTATGTATGCGATGATGTGTACTGGACCTGATATCTGTTATACAGTTAGACTAGTGATATATATCAATCCAACCCAGGAAAGAAACATTGGGTTACTGTCAAAAGAATAATTGCTTACTTAAAATGCATCGCAAATGACTCTATGTGTTATTAAGGTGGTGATACACGCTTGATTGGATACACAAAAGCAGATTTAGGTGGTGATTTCGATGAAAGAAACTCAAGTTCGGGGTATACCTATATATTTTATCCATTGAACTATTTTCAGGAATAGTAAGAAGCATAGTTGCATATAGCATTGTCCACTACCGAAGTAGAGTTTATTTTCCATTCAGTGGCTATGCATGAAGCTATTTGGCTCAAGTGATTTTGAGGATCTGAATCTTAAAAGTGATGAGCCTAATCACGATATTATGTATTGTGAGAATCAAATGACAATAGCATATATATATATATATATATTTATAAATGATGTTAAGTATCTTAGTAAGTCGAAACACATAGAGACCAAGTACAATTTTATTAGAGATATTTTTTCTATGAAAGTCGTAACAATCAGATACATATCTACACATGATATAATAGCAGACCCATTCATGAAAATAGTGCCTAGATATGTGTTTGCTATGCATGTTAGATTGTTGGATATACGTAAATTGTAGCATCTATGATTGTTCCTTTTTTCATATAAATATTTTATTATTGTTAGTTTAGTGCTCAACAATTTAGCATATTTGGGAATTTTGTATTTGATAGTATGTCATCAGGTATTGGTGCAATTGCACGTACAATCACCTAAGGATAATGCAAGATAAGACTTGTATGCTGGTGCTCTGTTGATTGAGTAGTCAGAGTGGTTAAAAAATAGCATACACACATAATCTCCTTGATAGATTCTCTCCATAATGATAAATGATCACTGATGAGTTTAACTCCACCATCATGAGACCTGATTAGTCAGATTGGATTCTGGGATCAGTATACTAGGGATTATATTAACGGTAGAATTTGTAGGGCAATAGAGTTGTCATCTGTACAATGAATTAATACAAATTTATGACATATGTACACTTGATTGTAACAAGATTCACTATGACGCATATGTTATACCGTGTGTGCTAGCAAGTAGAGCTGGTCTCCGCTTCTTGTTGTACAAGATCCACTTAATAGTGTATTCTAAGAACAGCCACCTTTTCTATCTAGGATTGTCAGGGTGATGTCTGTATCATTAGCATACTTTTTTATGGTCATGATAATAAGCCTATGTGGCATGTTTGTATTTTCGGTTACCTTTCGTTGACTTTTGGAGGGAGAACGACTGGAAGGGTTTTGAGTGATTTCATAAACATAATCACGCTAACAGGTTAAGGTTCATGAGAACACAAGTGTGATTTTTATATATGACTAGTTATTTATGTCGAAAAAACTACATTTCAGAGAGAAAAAAAACCTCTGAAAAACACTTTGTGACTTTTAGTGTTGATTTGCCGGTGATCATATTTACTCAGTGAGAAGAGACTTTTTGTTCATTTCATAGTAGACCATGTGAATGATTTCCCAATCAAGTGAACAGATCAATTTAACCAGATAGTAAAATATCATTGCTTCCATATCTTCATATATTGTTATTATATATATGATTTATAAATTACAATAACAATAAAAGAAAAAAGTTACTACTTAAACGAATAAATGAATGTTAGTTTAGATTTGTGACTCTTCACTTTGAAAAGTGATTTTAGAATTTTGTATAAAAGCAATTAGGAAGTTTTGATACCACCCATGGTAAAACTTAAATCACATCACATAATAATAATAATAGCAGGCACAATAAGAACACATCGATTTACTATTTTCATCCACTAATAGGCAAGTCCATGTTAGGCTCATCGAGATACATCAATTACATTGAGATGCATCGATTTCTACCGTGGAGATTAGAGTTTTCAAAATAAAGTAAAATAAAATAAAATCAAATCAAATCACTTATATACCTAGATTTAGCAGGGAGTGTGGATCATATAACCCATCAAGTGCACCGTTAGATTTGAAGTAACAAGACACTTGGTTAGACCACTTCAACCGACTTAAACAGATCCAAAACTACTAATAAAATTCCGGTGGTAACAATAAGTAATGAATAAATGAAATACATTTAACATTTTTTATTTATCGCATTCACTCTATTCTTATCATGAGGTCAAATTAGACCATTTTCTAAATAATATCATAATGTAATCTAGTTTGAGCTAACTTATATTTTAACTATATTAAAGAGGAATACCGTGAAAAGAAATAAAATTTAATTATTTAAACATAAAATATTTTTATGTAAAATATACCTGTAAAATTTAATATTTAGTTAATTATTATTGCTAACAAATTATTTAAAAATTATAATAAATATAATTAATTTTATTGAATTAATTAAAAAAATTTCTTAATTTTAGGCTCTCTAAATTTAAATTATTTTCTCTTAATATAAAAGTTTAAAATTTCAAATCACATATATTATTATAATAAATTAAATTTGTTTTATTTTTACATCCATATTATTATTTCTAATATATTTAAAATATATAGGTCTGTTGGAAAAGCGAGGAAGAGACGAATTTATTTGCTTTTACTTCGAATGAATGAGAGTGGAACCATACCTTCATGTGGAAATTGAAATCGTAGAAAATAGGAAAGTCTACTCTTTGTTCAAGTCCCATTGAATTTGAAGTGAAAACTAAAAATTAAAGAAAAAAAAAATGTAGGTGCATAATGGGGAATCGGTTGGGCACATATTGGGCCAAAATGGGCCAGTAGAAAATTGGATTCGGATAGATGATGTGTGGTTGGAGAAGGGAATAAAAGAAAGATGAAAAAGGAGAGGGGGTTGTGACTGACTCTGACTTTTCGTCATGTCGTATGCCGTAAGCACTTGCGTACGTGAATATTCATTCATTCATCTTCATGTTCCATCCATATAATAGACTAATAAAAACTAGTGGGGGTGTCACTTCCTCATCTATTCACTAAACAATACAAGTGGATCCCTGACACTGCAACCCTATTTACAACTATGAGTCTCTGACTTGTTAATAACACTTTCATGTGAGTTTACTTGCCTTATTTGTTTATAAATTCAGGTTCTGATCCATAAATCATGTTCGAAAATGTCATTAAGCTATGGAGACTAATAATTTTATGGAGAAGATAACTTTTATTTGTCAGCTTCATGAATATATAAATGAAATCATAAGGGAATATCGAAAAACTAGCTTAACGTATCTCTAAATTATCGTATCTCATTTGGAGTTTTAACATATTTTAAATAATTAAATTTTAAATTTGGTATTCAATATGTATATTTATTTTTTTTAATTCTAATACAATCATTATATTATATTTTAACTCTAAAATTATTAATATTTATATTCATATCTTTTATTATTTATCAATATTTTAATTGTTGATCAATTATTTTATTTTAAAAAATTTAATAGTAAAAAAATATATTATTATAAAGGATATAAATATTTTAAATTTAAGTTAAATATTGATATGCTTATTAAAATTTTTAATATATTTAATTACTTTAATTATTTAATTTAATTGTGATAATATATATATATTTACTATTACTATTATTTATGAAAAATGATGAGTTATCGGTGTGAAATCCAATTAAATTAAGTTATTATAATAATACTATATTAAATAATATAAATAAAAATAAATAAATATATCACTGTAGTGGGCTGAAAATCCAAGCCCGGTTCGGAATCAAAGCCCCAGGCCTGTTAACTCTGAAGGGCCCAAGCCTAGTAATTTCGAGACAAATGGTTGCTTCGGAGGCCCGTCAACTAGGTAAGCTAGCTGTTGATAAGATCCCGGATTCTGCGGAGATCGTTCCGCAAGAATCTCGCTAGGATCAGGCAACGGCCTTCCTGGCCTCTATAAATAGAAACCCGAATTTCATAAAGGGACAGACGATTACTTACTGAAACTCTGCCTAATTTATCACTCGAATTGCTATCGTCTCCGACTACTTTCTGGTGAACATCAGGTGACTCAGGTCACACATTCGATCACAGTCAATTGAGCTCAGAGCTCACTTAAGGGTCTGTCAACATCCTTTCGAGGCAGTGCTTCCGAGAGCAATCATTGAATACAGGAAGTTAATTCTTTCCTCCATTTATTTTGTCCTTAATCTATTCTCAGTACCGAATTGACTTGAGCGTCAGAGTGCCTACGGCAGACACCACACCGGTGTCCCAAGGTCCGCTCGGACGTTTGCTATCATTTTGCAGGATACCTTGACTCTTGAAATCGGTCCCAAGCAAGCCCTGAACCATCCGGTTCGTCAGTTCGGATCAACTGTAGTTCCGAACCACTACAGTTTGGCGCCCACCGTGGGCCGACAATAAGTTTTCCTGCAAAACTAGTATCTTTTACTTTCTGTTGTTTCAAAATTCGTTACTCTTATCATGGCTAACGATGCGACTGTTGAGCAACAGCTTAGAGCGATGATGGAGCGCATGCGCCAGTTGGAAGAAGAGAATGCCAAAACCAAGGCAGCAAACCAGGAGCTCACACAGCGGATGAACAATATGTCCAATAATGGCACTACCCCAAACGCGAACGGCGACAATGCGGTCAATCTTGAGGTCAATAGGCTCCTCCTCTCAGAGATCCAGCAGATCAAAAGAGGTATGGCAAAAGAAGCTGCAAACTTCCAAGCCGTCATCAGGACCATTCCTGGTATTCCGGCACCGTTTGAGCGCTCTGCTGCGGACACCCATATCCTCTCCCCATTAGTGGATAGGATTGCCACGGTAGAAATGCCAAAGAGGAGTATCCTCCCTACTTTCCACAAATTCCGAGGGGATTCGGATCCGGCCGAGCACGTGGCTGAGTACCGCCAAGAAATGTCCATGGTGAACCTTCCGAGCGAACTCGCGAAGCCATAACTTGCAAGATGTTTAGTAGTAGTCTGGGCGGTCCAGCCCTAACCTGGTTCCTTAATCTTCCGAACAACTCTATTCATTCGTTTTCTCAACTTGTGGATGATTTTGTTGTCAAGTTTTCTAGCCGCAGACGTTTCAGGTTAACCACGGATCACTTATTTTCCGTGGCCAAGAAAGAAGGTGAAAGCCTCCGGGAGTATGTTTCTCGCTTCACCAGCGAATACATCAAGATCCCAGATGTCGTGGAGTCAACCGCCGCGACTACATTCCGGAAGGGTCTACCCCCATTCTCTCGTCTGTACGAGTAGCTCACGGAATGCGAGCCTCCGACTCTAGAAGAATCCTTTGCAATCGCAACTCGGCAGATCAAGTTGGAAGAGGATCCTGCGAGGGCCGCCATGGCTAAAAGCAGAGCGAACGGTAAGTCCGAGCAGCGAAACAATAAACCTCACAAGGGGGTTTGAGTCATATAAAAGGCATGACCCTCGCCCCAATTCGGGTCCGTCCAGAACTCCAGGTAGGAACAGTGAAAACAAACCTAAGCGACCGGTGCCGGCCTATGATCTAACCATAGAGCCAAAAGCCCTAGTCGCCGTAATGAAAGACATGGGGTCCTTTGTTACTTGGCCAAAACAAATGCGGACTCCCGCACACCAAAGAGATAAAAACAAATTTTGTCAATTTCATAATGACCACGGCCATAGAACAGAGGACTGTGTGGCATTACGGTTTGAAGTAGCCTCCCTACTGAAGAAAGGATGCCTGCGTGAGTTTCTGTCCGAAAAGGGAAAGCAAACGCTTGAGAAGTCCGAGGAGAAACGCCATGAATCCAAAGCGATCGAAATGTCTGACGAGGCTCCAGAAGTCGAGCGGATAATTGGAGTTATTCACAGTGGCTCAGTGGTGAGTGGAATAACCCAAAGTTTCGCGAAGAAACACGCCTGAGAGCTAATCAGCGTCAACGAAGCTTCCGTCCGACCAGGTAAAACCCCTCTTACCTACGAACTATCATTTTCTGACCAAGACATGCAGGGACTTGTAGACCCGCATCACTATGCGCTGGTCATAACCTTGCAAATAGCCAACTGCAAATTGAAGAGGGTTCTTGTCGACAACGGAAGCTCGGCGAATATCATGTTCCTCCCGGCCCTCAAGGAAATGCACCTGGATGAGTCACTCATCATCCGAAGCACGACAACACTCACCGGATTCAGTGGAGAATCGAAGCAGACCATAGGTGAGATTGTTCTGCCTGTTTTTGCAGGTGGCCTTAATCTCGTGACCAGGTTTCTCCTAGTAGATGCGCAATCATCTTACAATCTAATTATGGGGAGACCTTGGATCCATGAGATGAAAGCTGTTCCTTCGAGCTATCACCAGACTTTTCGATTCCCTACCAAGTGGGGGATCAAAGAAATCAAAGGAGATCAGAAAGCGTTAAGGGAATGCTACCACACCAGCTTCAAGAAAGCTCCAACAGCATAGAAATTACAGAACGGATCTCCCGCGTACGGCCGAATGGAAGTTCCGGTGCCAGAACCCTTAGAGGTGATCCAAATCGATCCGGAACATTCCGACAGGAAGATCCAGATCGGCTCAGCCCTTAGACCGGAACTTAAAGGTAAACTCCTAACTGTGATTTCGGCTAACCTCGACTGCTTTGCTTGGTCCCACGCGGACATGACAAGTATCGACATAGGCATTATCGCCCACAAATTGGGAGTCGATCCTAAGGCTAAGCCCATCAAGCAAAAGAGGAGGAAATTCTCCTCGGAAAGGAACCAAATCGTCAACGAGGAGGTGCAAAACCTTTTGAATAATGGTATGGTCCGAGAGGTGAAATACCCAGACTGGTTAGCCAACGTCGTCGTCGTCAAGAAGAAAAATGGCAAGTGGCGGGTATGTGTAGACTATTTTGACCTAAATAAGTCATGTCCGAAAGACGTGTTCCCTCTCCCTCATATTGATACAATGGTGGATGCAACTGCGGGACATGAACTCTTAAGCTTCATGGACGCCTTCTCGGGGTACAATCAAATCAAGATGGACCCAGCAGATCAAGAGAAAACAGCATTGATAACTGAGAGAGGAACTTATTGTTACAACGTGATGTCATTCGGATTGAAGAACGTTGGAGCAACATATCAACGCCTGGTCAACCGAATGTTCTCCGAACAAATTGGAAAGACCATGGAAGTGTATGTGGACGATATGCTCGTAAAATCATTAAAAGCCGAACAACATATCGAACACCTGCAAGAAGCCTTCCAAATCATGAGGCAATACAACATGAAGTTGAACCGGCGAAGTGTTCATTTGGAGTTGGTTCCGGCCAATTCCTTGGATTTATGGTAACGAAAAGGGGGATAGAAGCAAATCTGAGCCAACTGGAAGGAGTTGTAAAAATTCCGATCCCAGAAAGCAAGAAAGACATTCAGCGTCTGACCGGAAGAATCGCAGCCCTCAATCGATTTCTTCCAAGGTCTTCCGAATACCTCAAACCCCTTTTCCACCTACTTCAGAAGGGCACGAACTTCGATTGGTCGAGATCATGCGAAGAAGCCCTGCGAAAAGTTCAACTCCACATTGCAAAGGCACCGGTTTTGGCCAAACCAAAATCCGGGAAAATGTTGTATATTTATCTGGTAGTTTCCGAAGCTGCAATCAGCGCCGTCCTGGTCCGAGAGGAAGGAAAAACTCAACAACCAATCTACTACACCAGTAAGTCTCTTGCGAATGCAGAAACAAGGTACAGTAGTATGGAAAAACTCGCTCTGGCCCTAGTATCAGCCTCTCGGAAGCTGAGACCCTATTTCCAAGCCCATCCAATAACTGTCATTTCATCCTATCCGATCAGGGCAATCTTACATAAACCTGAAGTTTCTGGACGGATGATGAAGTGGGCTGTGGAATTAAGTCAATTTGACATCCATTACAAACCTTGTACGACAATAAAATCACAAGCATTAGCCGATTTCGTGGCGGACTTCGCAGTCCCTCCTCAGAGTGTCAACACTACGGAAGAAAAATCCGAGACATGGATTCTAGAAGTTGATGGAGCCAGCAACTCACAAGGAGGCAGTGTGGGGATTGTGTTGATAAATCCAAACGGACAACTATTAGAACATTCCTTGCACTGCGATTTCCCCAGTCACCAACAACGAAGCAGAGTATGAAGCGTTGTTCGCCGGTTTAAGGCTAGCCCAAAGCCAGCACATCAAGAATCTGCTGGTCAAATGCGACTCTCAACTAGTCGTAAGTCAGGTCATCGAAACCTATCAAGCGAAAGTTGACAGAATGAGGACCTACCTTGAATTAGTTCAAACCATCCAACAATCATTCTTGACAATATCGTTTGAACAAATTCCAAGGGGAGAAAACAGCCGTGCGGATGCTCTTGCCTCTTACGGTTCAGCGGTCAAGGATCCAGGCACCGGGTACGTTCTGCACGAACACATTGAAAAATCCTCCATCAAGGCAGAGCCACTTGAAGTCCTTCCGGTCAGAGACCCGCAAGAAAGCTGGACCAAGCCAATTCTCGAATACATCCAATCCGGTACACTGCCCCAAGACAAAGCTTTAGCTTGGAAGTTATGTACATTCGCAGCCAGGTTCGCAGTTATCGAAGGGGTACTATACAGAAGATCCATCAGCGGCCCTTATCAGCTATGCCTAGATGAGAACAATGCGAAAAGAGTTTTGCAAGAACTTCACAACGGTCAAGCTGGAAACCATTCCGGAGGAAGAAGCCTAGCGTTCAGATGCTTCCGAGCCGGGTATTACTGGCCAACTATGAAGTCAGACGCAAAAGAATTAGCCAAAAGATGTGAAAGTTGCCAAAGGTATGGAAATTACATTCACGCACCGGCTAAACTTCTACACGGAATCTCATCCTCATGGCCCTTCTCCAAATGGGGAATGGATATAGTAGGACCGCTCCTACCTGCCTATGGGAAAGGTGAAAGGTTTATCCTCCTTGTCACCGATTACTATACCAAGTGGGTAGAAGCCGAAGCATTCACCAACGTCACAGATTTGGCCGTCAGAAACTTCATATGGAAGCACGTTCTCTGTCGTTTTAGAGTTCCGAATAAAATAGTCACAGATAATGGCTCCCAATTCATATCCAAGGTATTTAAAGACTTCTACATCGCTTGGAATATCAAACTGAACTTTTCTACTCCCTGATACCCGAAAGCGAATGGTCAAGCTGAGGCGACAAACAAAACCCTCATGACCATTCTCAAGAAGAGACTGGGGAAGCACAAGGGTGCATGGGTTCAGGAGTTGTCTGGCGTCTTATGGTCTTACAGAACAACTCCCAGGGTTCCGACAGGTCAGACTCCCTTCTCTCTTGTTTTCGGAGTCGAGGCAGTACTTCCTTGCGACGTTGGATTCGGACAATACCCGCTCAACGATCAGAACTAAAAAATGTTGGACTTCGACCTCGCCACAATCAGCGAATTGCGAGAAGATTCCGAGGTAAAAATGGAAAAATACAAAAGAACCATCGAAAAAGCTTATAACAAATCAGTCCGAGCAAGAATTTTTTCTGTGGGGGATTGGGTACTCAGAAAAAACTTCACTGCAAGCAAATTGGACGAGTCCTGGGAAGGTCCGTATCAAATCACAGAAGTAATAGGTAAAGGAGCATACCAATTTCAGGATGAAACCGGCAAAGCAGTCCGAAACACATGGAATGCGGCTCACTTGAAGAAATTCCAGTTGTAGGTAAACATAACCCCATGATTTCCGGGGACCAGGTTCCGACCTCAAACTATGAATTCTTTATATTCAATGTGTTTCAATTTTGATTTGCCCTCAGAATCAATTGCTGACTTCAGCATCGGAGGGTCCTCAATAAGTTGAGGACCATCCTAACCTTCTTGTCGCTTTGCAGTCAGAAGCTAACGTCCGCCCGGACTATCAACCCCTACGAGAGAAAATCAGGTTTTTCTGAGAAACCCATTCAATACTTGCACCTTCAATTTCGATTTTCCTTCCGAATCGATTACTGACTTAAGCATCGGAAGGTCCTCAATACGTTGAGGACCTCCCTCACCCCGTGTTGAAATCTCAGGTAACACGGAACCAAAGGCAAAACGCCCATACACTCTGGAAAATGAATAACTAATCAAGTTAAGTCCAGAATCCGAGGCATGAAAGCCCATATTACCGAGGTTCCGAATCATGCTCTAACCCCAAAAATTCATTTTTTGCGAGGTGTCCGCACTGACGCACCAAACAAGAGCATGAAAAAATTCTCAAGACGAAGAATCGAACAAAGAACTGAGCTCAGAAGAATAAGCGTCTTGAAGATTCCGCTCGGGCACAAAATAATACCCCACATAGCGCTTTCTAAATCAACACCTGTAAAAAGTTGATCATCTATCATATTGTGTACACAAATCCGAAAGGATAATGAAACCGAAAAGTCCGACGGGACTATTGTAAATTATTATCTGAAAAGACCAAAGTTGTTACATCCGAAAGGACCATCCCAATTCAATTAATGAAAACCGAGCACCGACTCGGATTATTGGTTGCATGAAACCCATCGATTACTTTTTCATTAGTTAAATTCCGAATAACTCTTATTCCGTTTCAATACTTAGCACAAAATTCGTAGAAAAGGCAAACGGAAAAGAAAGTAAAAATTTCATTCAACGAAAGAGATGCAAGCCTAGGAAAAAGCCGAGAAGTACAAAAAAAAAGCCTAGAGCTCTAAATCGTCAAGGGTCAGCTCCTCCTCGACCCTGTGCTCCTCTTCATGACTAGCGAAACCACAGAGGGGGGATCCGCCTCCACAGAACCGGAAGCAGGGCCCTCGACATCTTTCTCCGGGAGGGACGGGTTACCCTCTTCCTTTTCTTCCTCCTCTTCCTCGAGGTCTTTTTCTGAGTCACTATCCTCAGATGGGCTCGGAAGAGAAGCGCCAGTTGCCTCTACGAGCTGCTGCCAGTAGCTGAACCTTCTCTCGGCAACCTCCTTGGAGAGGGTACCCGCCAGGAACTTTTGATAAACCCTTCCCTTGGCCTAAACCTTGGCTCGAGCCTCTGTTTGCATGGCCTTCTCCTCGGCCTCGGCCAGGCTCTTCTCTATCTCGGCCATCCGAGAAGACAAAGATTCCACAGTTCCCTTCAGTACAGAGGACTCTTCCATAGCCCCCTTTGTCTTCTCCCTCTCGGAAGCAAGCTCCTTCTCTTTGTCCTGAGCGATTGCCCTCAGATTCTCAAGTTCCGAGAGAGCGGAATCAAGCTTCTGCTAAGCATCCTCCTTCTCCTTCTTATAGGCGTCTCGGTCAGCCCTGGCCCTCTTGACCGCAGCAAAGTGACGATCCCATTGTTGGTCGAATGCGTGGCCAATTTGCACCATCTACACAGAAACGGGTACGTTAAATTCCGAACAGACTGTAATTTATATAGGGTATACTCGGACATTACCTTGTGACTCGCCAGTAACAGCTCGTCAACCAGCTGGGTGCGGTTTTCATAGAGGAACCTCTGATCTTCCTCTAAAGCCATCCCCTTGAAAATTTCCAGAGCCGCTACAGGCTCCTTAAAGAAAGAAGTGCCAGCCGGCACAGACAAAGTCCGAGTAACAACTTCGGACTCTCCCAAAATTTGAACCTCTGGAGGCGAGGTCTTCTGCTATTTCGGGTCAGGAACTTCCGACCCACCTTCCGCACGAGGCCGCGTAGTGGCAACCCCTTTATCCTTGCTCATCCTCTGAGCGGAAGTCTTCGGGCCCTTGTCTTTTTCTTTTTCCTTCCTCATTCCGGAAGGCTCAGAGATCACCACGCCCTTGTTTGGACGCTGCTTCAGCAAGTAACTGAGAGCCTCCGCCGTCTTGAAAGATCCTTTACCCTTCTTCTTCCTCTGGTCCTTCCCGTCCATCTTCGACGCCCGACCTCTCTTGGTTGGATCAGGAAGTATAGGGACGAGTTTCTGGAGATCGCAGATTTCCGGATCAAAAGACAGAATGCGGTCAATGACAGCTTCGCTGTTCAATCCGCACGGACAATTAGCCTTCCCGATCTCCACTGCAAAATGAAAAGAAAATGAGTCAGAGTCAAATGTTAGCAAGACAAAAGAAAAGACTTCCGAGCTAAAAGTCGCCCTCATACTTGGTTCAGAATTCCACCAATATGGAATATCGCCATCACACTCTTCCCTCCATCGGCCGGAGATGAAGAAGAACCTTTCCTTCCATGCCTTATCACACGAGGCAGGGTTATGGAACACCCTCGTTTGATCCGAGTGACAATGAAGGTACACTCGACCCGGATCACCATTCACCCTCTGGACTGAATAAGCCGCATAAACATCTGCGACCTCGCAAACTATCCCCTTCTCCTCGGCCATTTCATCAAACGACCGTAAAAGTCTCATGGCATTCGGATTCACCTGACTCGGAGCAATTCGTAACCTCTTACAGAATTTCCGGAGCATACCTCCGATCGGAAATTTTAGACCCATACTTAGCTTAAGTGTATAAATGGGGGTCCACCCCTCAACAACCCAATCGGCCCATTCTTCAGCCTCTGGCGCACGGATCAGCACATCTTCCGGGATGTTATAGGCTCTACAAATGTCATCCATCTGATCCGGGCGGATGATGGAGGGGCAATCCTTCGTCTGAATCCCTTGGGGACCAAAAGTCGAAGGGTGAACCACCAAGCGACCTGTGGTGTCATCCACCACTTCTATGATGATTTCGGCCGGAATCCCTATAGGGTCACTGTCGCCTCTAAGTTCTGCACGGACCTTTGCCAAGGTCCTCGGACTTAAATCCAGATCGTTGGATCCTCCAGTTGATCCAGATGTAGAGGGACTGTCATCATTTCTGGACGGATCGTCTCCGAACATCTTTTGTATCTCGGACTCGGTAGCCTCGCTTGGCATACCTATTCGTTAACGGCAACAGTCAGATCAAGAGTTCCTCCGGTTTACCGAAAAACACAGTTTTTGGTCCAATGTTTCCAAATAGGGCTCGAAATGGCCGGAAAATCCAATTAAAGACTATTAACTAGCCCTTCGAACACTGGCATTCACTCAAAGGCAATAACCCGACACACCTATCCTTGTCGGGTTACCAAGACACTTCGCCTCCTCCGACGAACCAAGTCAAACACATAAAACCACCAGCAATTATCAGCGATAATAAAAAGAGGGTTACGAGGAGATTTACCTTAGGCTTGCAACTGGGAAACAGGGAATGACAGGTCCTTGCTAAATGGAGATTGCGGGTTTTAGAGAAAGAGAGAGTCTGAGAAAGACGAAATGGAGAACTGGGGTGGTTTTGACCTATTTATAGGCAGAAGAGGCAGATGAAAAGGTGAAGCTTCCTGTGGAAGCTCGGCCACGTGTCATCACTCCATGGAGAGTTTTCTTTGATGTGACGTCTTTTGCCAGCTGTAGGACACTAGTGGGCTTCCAACCGTTCGTATTCATCCATCCGCTCGGACCATTCCGCACGGATGGATGGGGGAATCTGTAGTGGGCTGAAAATCCAAGCCCGGTTCGGAATCAAAGCCCAGGCCCAGACCTGTTAACTCTGAAGAGCCCAAGCCCAGTAATTCCGAGACAAACGGTTGCTTCCGAGGCCTGTCAACTAGGTAAGCTGGCTGTTGATAAGATCCCGGATTCTGCAGAGATCGTTCCGCGCGAATCTGGCTAGGATCAGGCAACGGCCTTCCTGGCCTCTATAAATAGAAACCCGAATTTCATAAAGGGACAGACGATTACTTACTGAAACTCTGCCCAATTTATCACTCGAATTGCTATCGTCTCCGACTATTTTCCGGTGAACATCAGGTGACTCAGGTCACACATTCGATCACAGTTAATTGAGCTCAGAGCTCACTTAGGGGTCTGTCAACATCCTTCCGAGGCAGTGCTTCCGAGAGCAATCATTGAATACAGGAAGTTAATTCTTTCCTCCATTTATTTTGTCCTTAATCTATTCTCAGTACCGAACTGACTTGAGCGTCGAAGTGCCTACGCCAGACACCACATCGGTGTCCTAAGGTCCGATCGGACGTTTGCTATCATTTTGCAGGATACCCTGACTCTTGGAATCGGTCCCAAGCAAGCCCTGAACCATCCGATTCGTCAGTCCGGATCAATTGTAGTTCCGAACCACTACAATCACATAAATTTTCAAATAGAATTAAGAAAATCCATAGGTAGAGATAAATAATGACATTAATGGGTCACTTTTAAACCTTGAAATGAACAGCAAAATGAGTATTTGAAATAAGAAACATGAAAATAAATGAACCCATACTAGTATCCGTTGCAATGGATCATTGATTTGTTTAACAAGTGGTATCAAAGTTAGTCAAGTTTTTCCAAACAACTGGTATTAGAGCCGTTGCTCGTGAGTTAGTGTTGGTGTGGTTCGTGAGTATTGAGCAGTCAAAGTAAGCATGTGTTTAAGTAAGATGAAAGTTAAAGGTTTTAAAGGATGGGTAAATCTCTTGAAGTCTCTAGAAGCTCCAACAAGATAGATTTGGTTTTTCTAATAGAGTTTTGGAGCTAGTTGCATAAGGAAAAAACAAGTAAAGCTAATTAAAAAAAATTATCCATCTTTAGATTGTGATAGTCGTAGAGATGAAGAAGTTCAGCTGTAGTTCTCAAACGATGGTGGTGATGATTTATGAAATGTATAATTGTGGAGGTAAGGTAGCTTTTTCACTTAAGTGATCAAAGTAAGGTAACTTTATGAAATGTATAATTGTGGTGTTTTTCGGAATCTTTATATATGGACATTTTTAATCTATTGGTGAACTCAAATGAGGAATGATTAAAAAAACAGTTCAGAAAAGGCTGTAACTTTATCCTAAAATATGTGTTCTTATGTGTTGGGGTCCCTCCTTAATTGAGAAGATTCTAGAATATGTTAGAGCATGTTGGAAGATAGTGGATTTTATTAATCTAGAATATCGTGGAAGGATAAAAAAAAACATTGAGTAATCTAGAAGTATGGAGTTATCTAGAATCATCAAGTTTCTCTAGAGGAGATTATGGAGAATTCTAGAGACACAATCATAGCCACATATTAAGGAGGTGCAATATCCACCATATGTTAAGGAGGTGGAATTGCCTATAAAAGGAGGAGATCCTTATTTGTATAAACTATCCTTAGAAGCTTGAAAATACTTCACTTAGAAATCCTCTAGTGTAGAGAGAAGAGAGAGTCATAGCTTGGGAAGTATAAATCCTCAAGCTTGAATGAGCCACAGAAGTGTGAGGTTATCTTGTAAAGTGTCTTGTATTCCCTATTATTATAATAGAGAAGAACCTCTACATTGGAGGATTATAAACTCTTGTTCCCCTATTGCCATTCTAATTTCTTAGTGCCCATTGATTTCACAAAGAGGGAAAATCTGAAGTTTCCCAACATATGTCATATTTTGATTCACTAAGGTTGTCATGTTAGAGGACAGAATAATTATATCTTGTCCATAATTGCACGGACATTCGGTCGGCATAGATATGGATGTGGTGCAAAATAATGTCGAAGGCTGATGAGTTTCTCAAAGGTTGATGAAAGTATCCGCATCATGATTTATTCAGCAAGTGTTTTGACATATACCGAAAAAAAATCTCAGGTTGATGGTTCTTGAGTGGTTAGTCGTAGGTGGATTATACCTGAGTGGGGTATACCTTCCTGATGGGGTATGATAATTTTGTTTTAAGGTGTAGTCATTAGAAAAGAGCGAAGGGAATTCTTGACAATAGGTGGTTTGTGGAATTGTGATGAGAATTGTTGAATATACTTAGGTATCAAGAACTATTTTGGTCGTTTAAGGGGCACACAAACTCTACCTTGAGTGAATCACATATCATTGAAAAACTTATTCCAGGAAAAATCCAACCGTCTATAGCTCGTGATGACCAAAAATCAAATACGTCCATAACCAGTGGCGAAGCCAACCCAAACTTTAGAGGAGGGCTAGTGACCTACATTAATAAGATAAACATTAAAGGTAGATGTGAATTAATGTGGATTAGTAAAATAAATTAATCATGTGAGTTATTTAGTGTATGTTTGGTACTAGATGTTACATTAGATGTTGAGTTAGTTGTTGAAGTAGCGATTAGCTGCTAGCTGTTAAATTAGATGTTGAAGTAGCGATTTGGCATGAGTGTTTGGTAATAACAATTAGATGTTAAAGTAGCTGTTAGATGTAAAATTACGTAAATAATATAATATATTATTTTTTTACCTTACAAACTAATTTATTAGTGTTAGTATTCATTTTTAAACAATTGTTTCTTTCGAGATTTTTAATTTAAAATCAATCATCTTTTAGTTATCAATTAATTATAAAATAAATAAAATAGAAACTAACTAAAAAAATAATAAGATATTTAAAGATTTGTAGTCACATTTAATGAATAAAAACATTATTGAAATTGATCTAATTTAGTAAATAGAAACTTTTAATATTATTAAGGGTAGTTTAGTAACACTTATAAATTGATAGGGGTAAAATCGAAACTTTTTTATTAGCGATTCATGAAAAGCTACTTGAAGCAGCGTTCTGGAAATCGCTAATTAAAAATCTAATCGCTAAAAAAAAGCTTCTCCCAAACGCTTAAATTATCAAATCGCTAATAAAAAATCTAATCGCTACTTAAAAATTACCTACCAAACACACTTAATTACTCAATTAGCATAATAAATTTCCTCCGTTTATATCTATATTCTTACTTTACCCTTAAAATTTGTAAGGTTGTGGATTTTACCATTAAAATTTGTAAGGTTTATAAACTTAAAATTTGCAAAGTTCTATCCTCAAATTTGAAGGAACTTATTATATCCTTATATATTCGTACTACAATCGCTCAAATAACCATATAGTATCCATGTTAACGGCACAAACATTTATAAATCAACTACATTAATGACTATAAATTATAATTAAAAATCTACACAAAAATCTATACAACAAAATTCTCAAATTTAAATATTTTTAATGAATAAAGTAATTTATTTATTTCATATCATTTCATTTTTTTTTATGACTAGATTTTTTTTTTTTGAAAATTCTCAAAAAATATCTTTAAATTATTTTAACTTAATGATTGATTTATAAGACAATAATAAAGTGATGTTTCATTTTATACATAATAATAATAATAATAATATAAATTATATTATATATCTATATATAAAAATAGTAGTCATAAATAAATTTGAAACCAAATGTATATTTGATGTAAGTTAAGGAAAAAATTAAATCAAATTAAATCAAATTTAATTATTTTAATATTATATAATAACTCTAATTAAAGTACATCTTTAAATATAATCAAACCATACAATTATTTAGATTGAATAGTATAAACTAATTGAATCAAAATAATTTAAACTTTTAATTCAATTTGCGATGATTTAATTTTATTTTAGTGATGACATCCAATAATAAAAAAATTGAATTTGAAAATTTTAAAAGAGAAATCAAATTAAATAAATCAAAAGAATATATTATTTTGTACGGAAGAATCCAAATTAAAAGTTAATTTAACAAATATAATTACGGAACTAATTTAATCTAATGGATTGAATTTTATTTATCTTTTTTTATAAAAAAAAATTATTATATAATAAATTTTTATATGATTTTATTTCCTATTTTAATTATTTTTAATTTTGAACCTATCATGTAGTAAATATACAAATTAGTTTATTTAAAATAAGAAATGAAAAATATTTTATTTTTAAAAAAAATAAATGTAATAGTTTCTTTAATTTTAACATATACTAAAATTTAAAAAATAAATACATTTTTCAATACAAGCTTACTTAATATATTATCTCTCATATTCAACTGGTGCATTCTCTCACATATTTAATTAATTCATTTTTCTCACTTTATAAATAGAATATATCTGGGTTTCCCTAGAATCGATGAATATATTTGATGTAAATTTGCAACCAAATGTATATTTGATGTAAGTTAAGGAAAAAATTAAATCAAATTGAATTATTTTGATATTATATAATAACTCTAATTAAAGTACATCTTTAAATATAATCAAACCATACAATTATTAGATTGAATGGTATAAACTCAAAACCAACATGAATGGAGTTTGAAGGATTCTTATCAATTTGAAAGAAGAGATGAGAAGCTTGACTATTCCCTTGAAAATGAGTAGTGGGAATCAGATGGGTTTCGTTGCTAGTGGGGTTGAATGGAAGTGTGAGTAGTGTTTTACGTATGAGAGGGAATGAAATTGATATATTTGGCTTGTAGGGTTTTTGGGTGATGAAGGGTTTTAAGATTATGATTGGATGTGGTGAGGAGTAAAGTGGGATGGTGAGCTTAATTGAGTTAGTGGGCTTCATTTGGACCCTTAGAACCTCTAATGGATGCACCGATCCTCCAATTCACTATTCCACTCACCCTCAAGTTTAAAACTCCATTTTGATTTTGAAATAATTTATTCACACCCAAAAATCTAATTTTTGTAAAATTAGTCTATTTGTAGATGAAATTCATGTTTTGACTCAAAATCCTAATTTTACCCTAATTTACCGATTTTCGAGTTGAAATCTGATTTATATAACTATTTTCAAATAAGTTGTAATTAAACAATTTTGACCTTATGTTTCAGTTCTATAGTCTCTAATTACCACTTTACCCTTAGAGTGAATTTTCGGACTACTCTTATCCGAAAATTTGAACTTTGAACCCAAGTCAAAATCAACCCAAAATTACAAAAAATTCTAGACCCATATTTAAGATGTTACATAATCAACCAAAAAAAGATAAATAGCTCTTCTTCCAACCTATCAAATTTTCTGCAAATTGCAGATAATGAGATGCCAAGTAGTGGACCGAGATGGACTCCAAGAGGTAGACCAAGATATGTACATGGCGATTCTTGAAATTTACATCTAATGAGCCTTGAGCATGTAGACACCTAATCTTTATTACCCTATTAAGAATCTTTTGAAAAAGTTAATATTTAACCCGGAAGCAGTAGAGAATAACTAAAGAATTCTTTTCACATTAAGTGTCGAGTCCATATTAGGATCTATAAAATCAATATGTTATCTGCAAATTGGAGATGAGAAATTGAAATAAAGCAATCAAATGAAGAAGTAGTAATACCTTGGAAGAGACCACAGAATTTCATTTTTTTTAAAAGGTCTGATAAACCTTTTGTAGTAATTATGAAAGAAAAAGGGAAAAGGGGATCCCCTTGTCTTAACTCTCTTAAGATTACAGTTTGAGGAGAGAGACTATCATTAATTAGAAAGGAAACTCTAGCGGTCTTGATACACTATCACATCCATAATCTTCATTTAAGACCAAAGTTCATTGAATCTAATATAGAGTCCAAGTATTATTAGGATATAAAATCGAACACTTTGTAAAATTTAAGTTTCAGAAAAATTCCCTCCCTTTTGAAATTTTTCAATAAAATGATCATTTCATTTGTTGAACTGAAATTATTTGTCTCCTTTTAATAAAAATACTTTGATAATGACTTATAACTTCCCAAATCACAAACTTTAGGCAATTTTCTAGACACTTTGCAGTTATCTTGTACAAGGATCTAATAAGACTAGTTGGCTTGAAATTCTTGAGAAAAGTGGCACCATATTCTTTAGGAATGAAAGTCACAAAAGAGGAATTTACGCAATGAGGAAGATGATCATCCTTATGAAAGGATTCTAGCAATTTAAACAGATTAGGATTGATAAATTCTAACACTTTTTAGTAAAGCCAAAATTGAATTCATCTGAACCTTGGGCTTTGGAGCTTTTCATAATCCCAAATAGCCGATTTAATCTCTTTTAAAGAGAATGGAGTTTCAATACCCTCAGTAGCAGCATAAGAAATTTTCTTGAAAAATTGGTTTCAATTTGATTGTACAGTAAGATGTCTAGATATATCGTCCTTCTAAAATTTTATAAATTCTTCAACAATTAATTAGGGTTAGTCATGTGCACAATAGAAGTATTAAGAGTCTGTATTCAATTCCCTGTGGCTCTTATCAATTCTAGTAAGTGAAAAAATTAAGAATTTTTTATCTGTAAATGATCTCCAGTTAATCCCAACTTTTCGCTTCCACGTTAAATTTTGATCTTTCATCCGAGACAAAAGAGAGTTGACGAGCATTATCCTCTTCTTTAACAAATTCTTTGTGATGATGTTGGGGATATACTTCTTTTTCTAGATCAATATCAATCTTTAAAATTTCAACCTCAGCATCTTCTATTAATCTATCAACATTGCCAAATTTGGACATGTTCCAATTAACCAATTTATTTTTGACACCTCATAATTTATTGAAAATATTTCTAGACGAGTGGCCTTAATCCTACCACAATTTAACATTTTGTAAAAAAAAATCTGATATTCCAACAAACAATTTAGAAATAAGAAAAGTTTAGGACCTCAATTTCGGAAAGTAATTGAAAGAATCAAATGAGCGTGATTTGAAATACTTTTGGAGAGTGACATCAACATGGGAGAATTGAAACTTGATAGCCAGGGCCCACTTGGTAAGAATCTATAAATTCTGCCTTTTGTGTACTGTATTGCACCAAGTGAATTTGTTTCGATAAGTTGATCTCTCATCATAGAGGACTATAAGTTAATTATTCCCAAATAAATCAAGGCATTAGATGTTGGGAAAACACAACTAGCTCTCATACCACTTGTTGAACTAATCGGTGATCCATTGGCGGAGACGAGTATTGGTAACCACAAAGTAAAACATACACAAGGTACAAAAATAGATCTAGAAAATAAGACACAAGGTTTTACTTGGAAATCCAAAACGGGAAAAAATCACGATTGTCAGAACAACGAGAGACTAATTCATTAAATAATAATAAAGCAATAGTTACAACCAGAATACCCCTCTTTCACTCCCCAATCCAATTACATTAGTTACAGTCTTACACACAAGCTCTCCCAATATGACGCTCAGAGGATAACAAGATTCGATTCTAGAACTCAAGATATCATGGTCTCCATGGTTCCCAGACCCCATGGGGCACCTCCCAAACCTAACCAACTGGATCTACATTGTTCTCTCAAGATATCTAATAGTAGATATAAACACTATATTTATATCATTAGGTTACTTAGTCACAGAGTAATCCTAAACCATTAAGAAAACCTTTTCCTATTTAGTATTCTCAAGGATCTCTTTTTCCTAATTAGAATCCATTTTAGGAAATATCATTCATAATCAAATATGACACTTCCAAAGTAGTATTCGAGTCTTTTCCAAATTACCAAACCAATTATGGATACCGAAGTATACCTAAATTCTCGTCACAATCCTAACATTAGACACTTTTCTTTTTCCGATAAAGTTTAAAGAAAAAATAAATCACGTGAAAAGTCAGGAATGATCAAATTTTTCAAAATAAAGGAGATGAGATGTGTTAAATAGAAGGGAGATTCTCAAAAAACAACCGCAGGTTTGGCCTACTAGTAAAAAAAACCTCATTTATTTTGTTTTTAGTAATAATAAAAAATTATGTTTTTCCATCCAAGTTACTGTTCATCTGTGAGTTAAGATGAACAGTAACCGATGGACATTTTGATAATTTTGATTTTCTTATTTTAAAAAATAAAAAAATTCTTTTTATTTCCTTTTTTCTTTTATTTTTCTTCTTTTTTTTAGGAAAAAAATACGAGGGAAAAAAAAAAAGAAAAAGAAGGGGAACATGGAAAGAAGACAAATTATTATTTTTAAAAAATTTTAGTTTTTGGTAATTTTAAATTTTGGTTTATAAAAATTGTACAATTTAAAAAAAAATAGATGGAAAAAAAAAGAAATAGAAGAGGGAGAAAGAGAAAAGAAGAAAGTTTATTTTTTTTTAAAAAAATTATTTTCAAATTTAAAACAAAAACAAAGGAAAAAAAAGGAAAAAGAAGGAAGAAAATGGAAAGTTAATTTTTTTTTATATATTTTTAAATTTAAAAAATTAAAGAAATAAAAAGAAAAGAAAAAGAAGGGAAAAAAAAAAGAAAGAAAAAAATTATTATTTTTTTAATTTTTTAGATTAAAAAATTAAAATTACCAAAATATTCCTTAATTACTAATGAACAGTAATTTGGATGAAAAATTCCATGTTTAAAAAAAATAATAAAATAGAGGAATTTTATTTTTTTTTTATTAATAAACCAAGCCTTGCTGTGTTATTATTATTATTATTATTATTATTATTATTATTATTATTATTATTATTATTATTATTTTTAAATCTCCCTAAGTAAAAATATTTTTAAATTGAAGGAGTATAATAGAATTTGTGAATAGTTTAATAGATTGATACCGTTTTGGATAATGCATTGAACCCGATCTGGTAACTTTCCTCAAGTGAAATTCCCGAATGTTTGGAGTTCTTCAAGTTGTATAACTATTTGTGTCTTCTAGAAAATCTACCAGCTAAAAGAAGTTCGATATTCTGTAAATAGAATTTTCAAATCTATAACAGTAACTCTCCATTTACTGCACTGCAAATTTTCTGATGATTGAAGAGAATATATCACAAGAACAAAGTCATTCAAGATGTCTTGCATATGTCAATCCTTATTCGCAGTCGGGACCATGAATTGGAAACTTTAATCTACTTTGGACCAACTTCATGACGAGACCAGATGTCTTTGCATCTCTTCCTTTGAATAGATTTATCACAATTGTTTACAACATGAAAATGGTCAAAGTTAATAAACTATACATGGAAAGAATTCGACCATTGAAATCTGTCGCGCATGATGTGTAAACAGAGATGCTATGCTTATGCTATTGCTATTGCTATTCCACTGTGTTATATCATTTCATTCTTTAAGAAGGAGAAGAGGAAGCCGATCCAAAAGGGGAAAGCACACACAATTGAAAAAGTTATTCCAATTCCCCAAAAACGGTAGTGTTTGATTGAGGTGATTGAATGTGGGACCCACACTCCCTCCTTTGCTTTTATTCCTATTCTTATTCAAAATAAGACACTGTTGCATGTGATAGGTGCTGGCCAATCCAGAAAACCAAATGAGGTAATGAAGATATGGGGGTGGAACACGTGTCCAAGAGGGTGTCAATTATGCTTCAATAGTAGTGTTTGTGTATGAGTGAGTGGGCATATGCATGAGACATTATTGAGAGGATAGGATAAGAAATGTCACCCAATGGTGCATTCACTCGTTGCAAATCCCACAAAACCCAAAATTATCATCGACTAGTTATGTTTGTCATGCTAAAATAATCAATTTTTGAAATGGTGAAATTCTCTTTTATTCTAAATTTATGTACTAAATAATAATATACGAATCTAAATTTGGAATGAAGGATTAATATGTTTAACATTTTACTACTCAAGAAGTGCTTATTTTAAACGTAAGTAACTCAAACATATTTTATGATAAGTGTATTGCCAAATTTATTTTGTAAATCATGTTTAACAATTAAGGTGGTTAAATTCTATTATATATATATATATATATAATTTTATTTTATGAGAGAGAAAATGAAATTTAAACTTTGAAATTTTCATCAAATAGTTGAAATTTATAATTCTTTTTTTTTCTTATTAATATATTTAAAAAAATAAAAACTATTAATTAGTAAGGGAGAAAAAAATTATATAAATTTGAACCATGAGAAGAAATTTTAGATTATTTTTCATTAAAAATAACATTCTCATTGGTAGAGGTAAATTTTATAATAATTTAGATAATTTTATCATATAAGATGTTTTTATTTCTTTATAATGATATTTTACTCTCTTTTTTTTAAAAAAAAATATCAATTTAAAATTTTTAACTAATTTATAATACAACCAGATAAAAAATAATTTAAATGAACATTCACAAGTTAGTATAAGTTCATGGATTTTATTTTAAAAATCCAAAATTATAATTTTAAACATTTAATTTTCATCTCCGCTTGAATTTTTCAAAAATATTATGAGTACAATTCATAGGCGGTGTATATAAATGCAGTTCATGGTACTATAAAATGTGTTTTTGACACATTTGGAAGTATATTTTTATGTTAATTATTAATAAAAAGGTATAAGGGCCTTAGTAGCCCTCGAACTTGGTCATAATTCTAATTGTAGCCCCTAAACTATGGAGTGGGTGAAAGTAGTCTTGAACTATCATTTAGTGGGTCAATCATGTCTTTGAAGACACTTCTTTAGTAGGGTCCAGGCGATCTCGGTCAAACATACGCCGAGTTAGATTTTCTAAATAAGGTGGAGTGACACATAGTTGCCATGTCCGATTCAAATAAACGGTGTTGAGTAACTATGAACAAAAAATCGAAAAAGCTCAAATGCACCATTATGTTTCTAGGTTCAAATTCATTGACTACAATTTCACCCCTTTTTCAAACCATTAGAACATTGGCAAGGTTTCGTCAGTGTCGACTTCACAATCAACAACATATTCAACATAAAAGTCTTTTTTTATCTAGGTTTGTTAATCACTTTAGTTAGAGTTTCAACGGCAGGGTGGCTATTTTTTGGATTTTTTCGACACTAAAGTCGGGATTTCGAAGGCAACGTAGTTACTCTTTCCTAGGTTTCAACGTAGGTGCGTTATGTTCTTTTATTTGGAATTTTGTTGGTTTAAGGTTAAAAATATTCAGATTTTGACAATGTTTTAGGTACGTCAGTGTTAAGTAAGCTAATATAACATACTTTAGTGTAGATAAGAAGATGAACAGTGTGTTTCATAAGCTTCGATTTCACCTTGTAGGACATTTACCAAATTACGGATTTGTGACGGGGTGAGTGATTCAGCAAAAAAATGTGCATTATTTTACATTATTATTATTATTTAATTATTTGAGGACCTTATTGAAGATTTGCTATAAATTTTTCTGTTTTTTGTAATTTTGGACAAATTTGAGGAAATTGTATAAATATGAACGTTATTAAGAATTAATGACAACAATTGCCAAAGTAAAGTCAAAGTCAATAATATTTCATTTAAATATTTAGTTAGAAAGTAAATAAATTGATAGGATTTAGGATTTTTATGTTTTGAATTTAGAATTTTCAAATAAGGATTCTTAGGAGATTTTTAATGATTTTTAGTTTTGTAACAAAGTTTATATTTAATCTGAATGATCAAAATTAGGCAATTTTAGATTTTAATAAAAACACTTTGTTTTGTTCATTCTTTGTACAATCAATTTTATTGAGACAATGATGTTTACTGCGCCCATGGCGTGCTAAACTAGTCTCATCCAGGTAAGTCACTTAAAATTATACGTATTGTGAGAATTGTATTTTACTTTATGCTCATTTAATATTTGTGTGATCTCCGTGGTCACAATTAAATGAGCATGTTAGTCTATTTAATTGATTAAGTGCGCAATTGATTAATTGATTAGGTTAACACACTGCACGTTAAATAGTTTGTAATTAATCTGACCTAGGTAATGTTGAGATTACATACTCATAATTCAAGAACTGTAGAACTGATTTAATTGGTTATAGTCATGGATTTTTTCTAGTTCTTAATGCGGTCTACACTAGATCAATGATTAATTCAAATGGTCGTACCCATCAATCTAATATGTAAGAAAAAGATTGGTTATTAGGCACGTTGTCAATAGTTATCACTGTGACTATTAAACTGCATATATATGCTTAGTTTCAATTATCACTACTTACATTGAATAAGTTGACATTGCTGGATATTTAAATATCATTGATTATTTATTTTGTTAATTTCACTTTTAGTTTAATTATTTATATATTCTACATACTCAGTTTTAATTTTATTTGCTCTTTATATTTGCAATTATTGATTTCTGTTCTCTGCGGATTGACACTTTTACTACAAATTTATTTATGTTATGGGTTCATTTATATATTGACAGACTCGGTACCCGCCAGTGAGGTAATAGATTTAAACGTTTACAAGATTTTTGTATCCATTTTTAGATTTCAATTATTATACAAATATAGTTACTAATATTAGTATCTATTTTTCAGCTTGATAGTATTTCACAGATTATTGTTAATGAAGGCAATGGGACGAAGGATTCAACAACAACTCAAGTTGATCTCGGATTCAAAATATTTAGACTAAATAGAAAGAGAAGAAAGCTATATCAACAATTCAACTACAGCTTTGCAGTAGAACCAAACTCCAGACTAAGGAGAATGATAAAGCAACATTTGGAAGTAATGCAGGAAAATAGGATATATCTTTTGGATTTTTCTTTCTTTTTTTTTTGTATATTTCTGAAATGGTTTTAACCTACTTCCACACTATCATTTTGCGGTGTATTTTTGTAGACTGCAAAATACAGCTTTAAACTACTATCATGTTGTGATTTATTTTGTAGACCGCTGGATACAGCTTTAACTAGAATGTTGATTGATATCATTTTGTGAGCCTCACTTTTAGTACTAGAATTATGCATTTAACAATATACATTAAATTCATTTCATAGCCTCAATGTATTGTTGCATAGACGGCTCAATCCATAACCTTAATGAGCATTATTGATATCATTGGCTTTAAACTGTTGTTGATTCTACATCAATATACCAAACAACAAATTTGATAAACTCAAAATAGAAAATTTCATAAACTCGAAATCAATGTTGCAAAATACGGTACGGTCCTCCATACGGGCTCAAACATGTACCTGATATGATCAATACGGTACAGTATATACGATCTATTTATACCTAGAATGATTTGAACCTAGAAATAAATTTAATATCCAAAATAATTAAAATTTCTCATAACAAAAATAATAAATAAATAAATAAAAACTAAAATGTACTTTAAACATCATTTCTAACATTCAAAAAGTAGAACTAAGGAACAAAAGTATAAGTTTAAAATTTTCATAAAGTCATGCTTAATCAAGATCCTCCAAATCTAATGGACGGAATTGAAAGTCAAATCTCAGTGTCTCATCATCGAACACCCCATGTGATGAAGCTTCTTCATCACTTTGTCCAATTGGTTCACTCTCATATTCTAATATAGCTTTTCCTTTCTCTAAATCAAAATAATTTATACTAAGTATTCAAATATATATTATTTTGAAAATATAAATAATTAAAAAATATAAAAAATGTACTCTTTTTTTTTCACTTCTAATAGATGCACTTGCTTTCGCTCCAGATGTGATGAAGGTTGTGACTATATTCTCATTTTCTTCATGTGCTGTCACCCACTCATTATCGGTGTCAGAAAGCACTTTGTCTAATTGGTTCACTCTCATCTTCTAATATAGCTTTTCCTTTCTCTAAATCAAAATAATTTATACTAAGTATTCAAATATATATTATTTTGAAAATATAAATAATTAAAAAATAATTAAAAAATGTACTCTTTTTTTTCCACTTCTAATAGATGCACTTGCTTTCGCTCCAGATGTGATGAAGGTTGTGACTATATTCTCATTTTCTTCATGTGCTGTCACCCACTCATTATCGATGTCAGAAAGCATTTCATGTTCATTGTTAATGGCGTGCCTTTTGCGTTCCAAGTACTTACGCTTTAAGTTTTGATTGTACATGACAAAAGCTAAATCATTCAAGCTTTTCAATGTCAAATGATTCCTTCTTTTAGTATGAATCTGAAATTAAAAATCAAAAAGAGAATTAGTTTTCAATAATTTCACATATTTAGGAAGATCGAATTCTTTGATTTATACCAAACTAAATTTGCTCCAATTTCTCTCACAAGTTGAAGATGGGCAAGTTAGACTTAACACTTTCACAACAAATGTCATCAACTCTGGGCATCGACTCCCAAATTCTCCTACCAATTAGCTACAATCAACATATAAGTTTGATTTATCATAAGCACATAAAAAATTAAATAATAATATATTACTTAAGTATGGGTACCTGGGGACAAAACATTCACGCTTTCCACTGCATGTTCAAACCCAAACAAGCCAATTTTTTTCTTATAGTCTTGTTGTTGAACCATGGCCTTTCGTCGATCCTCTTTAGAAGGGATAAGCTTCATCATGCATTTGCTTAAGCAAATTCTTAGCTCTGGATGAGAAGAGACATTTTATAGCATGCAAATCCCTATACATTTGAAATTGTCATCTTTGATCAATCATATCCCAAATTTCCTTATAACTAGCTATATATCATTATCTAAGTTCCTAGCAATTTTCTCTTTTGCTTCATCCATAGCCCCATAAATAAATCCCATCCCAGGCATTTCTTTAGAATCAGATATCCTTAACACCTTAGCATGAGGTTCAGTCATCTTTAAAGCATAAGACATTGAATCTCAAAATTTTTTATCCCCCACGATAATTTTTTTGATCTCTTTGCCATATGACTTTTTAGATAAGCTACATTCAACTCATTACATGGAGGTAAACATATGCTCTAGCTTTGGGCATACCTCAAAAAGTCTTTGCAATGTTAGAAATCCAGTCGCGAAGCTAGTGGCAGCAGGTCTTATCAAATCTTTATCACTAAATTTCCTTAGTAAAGACAAGGCCATGGAGTGATTGTATACAAATGAAGTCACCTGCCCATTCAATAATGAAAACAATGCTTCATATTAGAAAATAATTAAATCGAAACTAGTTATAATTGACATTGTATATAAATTTCTTAATACCTTTTTTTCTTTCCTTAATGCATTTCGGTGTTGCTGTAACACTCCAATTTTCTCAAGAATTAAGTGTAGGCAATGAGATGTACAAGATGTCCACCATAATCCTTTTCGCTTCTTCATTAACAACTCTTCGGCCTTCTTGTAATTAGCTACATTATCTGTAACAACTTGGATGACCAATTTTTCACCCACTTCTTCTACAATATCATCCAACTGTTGGAAAATGAAATTTGCATCCTTCATAAAATTGCTCACATAAACCGACTTTAGAAACTCATTTCCATAAGGATTATTAACCACAAAGTTCACTAAAATTCTTCCTCTCTTATCCTTCCACTCATCTGATAATATTGAAACTCCAGTTTGTATCCATGTTTTTTTTTCATTTCATCGATACTCAAGTTTGTTTCTTTCACTTCTTTCTCAAAAAAAAAGTACTCAAGGCATGCCTAAATGGTGGCTTATAACCAGGACCATAGTTGCAACCTCACGCAATGCAGTTACGAACACTTCTTTCTCAATCCAATGTAAAAGGACACCTAACTCATAAAATGTTGTATCTATAGATCAGTAAACTCTTTCTCGTTTCACACTAATATTAATTCGATGATCTACACTACCTCGTGTTGGAGGTACATCCTCAGCATTGACAAAATACTTGTTTATTGTTCCTCGAACACAATCCTTCAGGTTATTTGTGCTTCCTTTAACACTACTGCTTTTTGACAAAGTAGTGCGAACTCCTATACTCTCTTCCTTATACAAATATTTTGTATGTTTTCCACTCTCTTGTTCTTAAATGTAATTATTTATCTCTAACCTAACTTCTTCGGGACAAGAAATGCATTTTGCTACTTTTCCTTTAATTCAAGTCAAATGTTGCTTCATTCGATGAACACCCCCTAATTTTTTTATCACAAAAATTACATATCAACTTCTTAACATTATTTTCCACAACCTCGATCGCATACTTCCATACCGGGTCTCTCTTTGTAGCCATTATTCAAGATGAATCACCCTAAATATAAAAAACAACAAATAAAAAAATAGTCAAATGATTGCCATTATAAAGTAAATTACATAAACCAACCCAAATATTCATTTAAATTTAAACTTAAGTTAGTATATAATAAAATTAAAATTAATATATATTAACCAAAATTAATAATCATTTCAATTCATTTAAGTGAATGCAATGATTTATAGATATATTCATTGTAGTGGGCATTTATGAAATGAATTAAATTCAATTTGAATAGCCAAGTGAGAATGTAACCGCAACAATTATATATTGACAACACAGGTGAATACCCCAATTTATTTTAGTGTACTTTCCACTTCAATGAATTAAATTCAATCTAAACAGTCAACTGGACATTTAATTTTAGTGCGCATTTAGTGAAGTCACAAATCCAATGACAACATATTTGAATTGAATGACAAGAATATAACATATTTGAATTGAATGGCAAGAAGATAACAGATTCACGTGTAGTATATATTACCAAATGCGTATATATTACCAAATGCATATATATTACTAAATGCTCTAAATTACATACACGTGTAGTAGACAGCTTAATCATCCTAAATTATAGATAACACAAACAGATTGACAAAAGCTAAAACCTCTTTGTTTTTCTCAACACCGCTTTGTCATGTCCTTATCTACTTCAACTGTTTTCCCTTCTCTTCTCAAATATTTGATTCTTCTTCACTTATCTTCTTCAAAACTCGAATGCTTAAGGTGAAATCTTCGGTTCTTCTTCACTTATCTTCTTAAAAACTCGAATGCATGAGGTGAATAGGGTGCTAGTGTGAGGAGCATATTTGTCAGTTACGGTCACTGTTATGGAGGCAGAGACCCACGGAGTCGGTCGACGAGAATAGTATTTGTCGAGGCAGTGGTGCGATTTAGAAGGTGGGTTTGAAATTGAAGAGCGATTATGTCTGTTTTAATTTTAGGGCTAAGACTATCGACTATAGCAGGTGTTTTGTTTTTGTTATTTTTAATTTTTTATTATTATTTATAATCTACCGTATAAATGAAATACAGTATACGGCCGTATATACGGTCTGAAACCATATCCATACTAACAATAATAATTGTACCCATTTTCATGACCACTTTAGACGTTTCGATATCAATACGGCAGTATAACTATATATACGGCCGTATAAAACCATTTTTCGCAACCTTGCTCGAAATAGCAAGTAATAATACATAAAACTAAATTTTTGACTTATTGATAAAACCAAATAGAATATAAATAATGTTATGTAATAGTTTGGCACCATTTCAACACCAAATGCTAATAAAAAACCTTGTAGTATTAATAACTAAAAATACCTTATCAAAGCAACCACCACAAAGTTACAACAATGAAAAATAAAAACAACAAGCTTAATTATTCATCCAAAAACTCTTCTTAAACTCCACTTCTCAACCTCCAACCACTTCACATTATTCAACAGACCGAGATCATCTTTTTAGCTTGTTCTCAAAATTCTCGATCAATCACCACTTAAAGAAACCGCAGTCATCGTTAACCTATATTACAATAGTAATTAGATTATTACCAATAATCATCTGCAAGAATATAACATAACTGAGAACCTTACTGTTTGGCATGTTAGAAATCTTCTTCTAGGTTTTGAAGATGTTTATAGAACTCGTAGAATATCTCGTTTGTAACAATGACACATGTCAGTCTAACTCTCTTCATCTTCCCAACGTCTGTTCAAGAAACGAACGCCCTCCTTCAAGCGTCCACTGTTATCACTCATCTCACTCAGATCGGAGAAGGGCATTAGATTTTTACACAAATTAATGACAAATACTAACCCACAATTGTTATTTAAAAAACATAACAAATAATCTTCCTGTCAAATGTTAAGGTAATTGTCCATATGTACCCAAAAATGTTTAAACGCACTTTGGATTAATATTTGCCATCTTGACCTCCACATCAACTTCAAGAGCGTGTTAACCCACTAGATAATATTTTATATATTACTTTGATTTTTTTTTAATTAATGGACTATAATGAAAATTATGAAAAGGGGAACTTCGCGCCCTTATGCTTACTAAAATTAATGTAAAGAAATAGATATATAATAACATGCTAAGAAAAAAATTATAAAAACTTCAATAATAAATTGTTATAATTTAAAAGATAATGTGACTGAATAATTTATAAATATTGAAAATTTTAATGATTAATACTATTTAACCAATTGTCATGGTTTATAAATAATTTGTCTCTTTTACTAAACTTTTAATTTTAAACTTTTTAAAAACTCTCATTAATTTTTTTTTAAAATTAATATTTTAAATCAAATCCACTAGTCTAATTTACTATTTAACAAATTAGAATAAATATGATACAATTGACATAATAAATAACTAACCAATTATTTATAGATATTTATCATTAAAATTTGACATTTTATATTATGTCACAAATAGTAAAAATGTTAAGTAAAATAAATAATACATATACATATATATCATATCACATGAGATCTTTCATTTTTAAATATAGATAAAATATTTTCTTAAAATTGAAGACATACTTTAATATATTTTTTTATTATAAAATTATCAATTAAATAAGACTTTATGATTATATTTGAAACATAAATACTTCTTTTCTTGCCAATTTGTTAATTTTAAATTTTTTTTAAATATATAAAATTATAACTTTTAATACAACGATGATTATTTTAAATAAATATTTTTATTTGAAAAATATATATTTCATATATATTATATTTAAAATTTTAATACGATTATTATTTTATAAATAATTATATTTAAATTTATTTTCATGTGCATATGTGTATTTTATATGAATATTCTTATAAATTAAAGGAAATATACAATTTTTTTATTATAACTGAATCATTAATAGAAATTTATTATTAACATATATTTTACATATAATTTTATCTATTAAAATTTTCTGTAATTTTATAGGAATTTTGAATTTATATTTAAAAATAAGTATTTTTTTTAAATAGTTACTTTAAATAAAAATTTTAATGAGATAAAGTTGTATTATAAATTTATAAAAGAATTTCTTTTTTTAATTATAACAGATACCTATCTATGATTACTCCATTCAAACAATATTTAGAGTTCACATCAGAAACATCAAAATAAGACACAGAATAATGTAAAGAATAGTCATTGATGTTGTAGTCAGAGGTTACAATTGGTAAACTATTTTTATGGTTAGTTTTTATGCAAATGTAACAAGTGTACAGGAGTTCATTTAAATAGCTAATTAGAACCTTCAGAATGTTTTCTCCATTTAAACTCTCTTTGATTGTGACAACCACTAAGCATAATAGAAAATGCTGATTGGTAACATGATAGAGGAAATATCATTTCAAGCATATAAATATCTTCAACATTAACTAAATATTTTTCTCTCTACAAAGACCAGATGGACCATGATTTTTGTACACTTTTAATTGGTGAGAACGCAGATGCTTCTAGAAAAGGAGTATTGCTTTTGTGAATAGTATAAAAATTTAGAGAAAAGTAGTAATATTTCCAAAGAACATACACCTAAATTGGCATAAAAAATTGTAAGTTATTAACCATTTTTATTTTTTTAAATAAATAATATAATATTATTTTAATCCAAAAGCTTATGATTCATTTACTATTTTAATTTGTAATATTATTATATATGATTTATTTGAAAGATTAATTTTTATAAATAATTTTGTAAAAAATAATGTTTAGCAAATTTTGTTGAGATGGTAGTAATGAATTTAATGAGTTAAATTTGTTAATATTGAAAATGTGGATTTATAAAATGTTAACGAGTATGTTTTGATTGCATATGATTTTTAAATTCTTTCAGAAACGAATCATCTTATTATTAAAGTTCTGAAGGTCGATAAGGTGATTTTATACTATGGTAATGAACATGTTTTGGTCCCATATGATGAGACAAAACACTCTCATTTCTGTGAGTGTGCTTAATTGAAAGAGGTAGGTATGTTTTGGTCTCATAAGATGACCAAAACTATCATCGTCCTTATTGCGTCTTGAATTTTATTTTTTAAATACTAAGAAAATAATATTATTACCTGAACAAATCTCATTTTACTCTTCATTTTACAAATATTATCCAAATCATTATTCACAAACAATTTTATTACTTTTAAAAATTATAAAGTTGAAATACTTTTTTATATTAACCATTGATATTATTTTATAATAATTTTGAAAATTCTAGTTAATTTATTGACATGTTTGATGCAATCAAATAATATATTTTTTTAAAAATAATCATCTTCATTGATATTTATCTTAAAAATTATTAAAATTAGATTTTTTTTTTTAATGATCCAGAGTGCTAAGAGAACAGAATTGTTGTATGTGTGTGTTTTTTTAAAAAAAATAAATTTTCATTTTATAACGTCATTTTATTCTTAAAAATTAAAAACATCTTTGTCAAATTTTATTCCATTGGAGAAATTTTTTTTTCTATTATTTATTATTTCATTATAATTTTAACTTTATTTTAATATATTATTACAGTTGAGACAACCTAATGATATTTCACCAGAAGTGATATTTTTTAATATTATATTCAAATAAAATAAAATTCCTTTTTTATTATCCGTTAAATCATAAATTATGTATTTTTTTCTTTATTTTTCTTATTCTATATCTACTTTTTTTAGATAAGGTTATCTTTTATCAATCTCTAAATATTTGGGGTTAATTTTATAATTTCACTCATATCATTATTTGATAATAACACATTCTCGTTAGGCATAATATATAAAAATATGGCACAATACGTAAATAGAGGGAAAAGATTCTAAAAAAAATAAATAAATTTAGTATGTAATGAATAAGTTACCTCACTTCTAGAGGCATTAGAAATGAATTTTTAATATTAAATATTTCATATTGTGAGTTAGGGATATTTTGAGTATATATGATATATAAAATTTTCTAGTTTAGTAATTTTTAAGTGAAATTTATTTTTTTTAATGAGTTAATTTTAAAAATTTTGATTATATAAATAGAATAAATTTTTATTTATTTTTTAATTAAAAAAATATTTACACATTATTTAAATCATCGGTAACAATACTAATTTATTAAAAATTAAAAAATATATACATTGATATTAAAAATATATTATCGAGAAATTTAAATTATTTTTTACTTTTTAATGATAATAATAAAATTTTAGTGAAAAAATTGATTGCTTTTGTTATTTTTATTTTATTTTATTTTCAAAAGTGATGTGACTTTCTTTTCCATTATTTTAGTTTGTGCACTGCTTGAAGAATTCAGTTGACCCACATCTTCCAATCGCATTCTCTTTGTTACTAAGCGAAAAAAAGAAAAAGAAAAAAAAAAAAAAAAAAAAAAAAAAGGGAAATACAATGCATGAGAAGCAAAGAGGAAATGTATGAGAATCATATCATAACAACTTATTTGCATGATCTAGATTTAACATGCGGGTTGACTTGTAAATATCTTATTCTGATCAGATTTCATCTCATCTGCACAGCACATGGCTTTTCTAGATAAAGCTGCACTGCACACATTTTATTTGTTTCTTTTTACTTTTTGTTTTTAACATTCATCCATTTCCCCCAATCAATCTCTTACATGCATTTATGATTGAATAAACTATCAATTCTGTGAACATTAATTCATGTATGTCTCTTACTAAAGCGTAAGGTTGATGATTTTGTGATGCATTAGACATATATATATATATATAGAAATGAACATTTTTATTAATGTACTTACACCTATTTATAAAATACATAAAGTCTCGAAAATTTTATTATACATGAATGCACGTAGGTGTCCATGATTCAAATTTAAAATTCATCAAATTTAAATATTAAATGGATTTATTTTTTATTTTTAATAATCAATATCCTGAATTGAAATATTAAGTTGATTTAATTATTTTGTTAACAATACAGATTACTTAGTAATATAGTATATGTATCATTAATTTTAAAACTAATCATTTTCTCTCTCTCCTTTTAAATTTGATTAAATTTTAGAAGTCAATTCTTTTTAAAACGATTATTTTATTATTTTTAAATTAATATTTCAAAATTTCAAAATGGAATATGTAATGACAACCGTCTATTTTTTTTTAAGAAAAAAAGAAGAAAAACGATTTTTATATTTCAAAATTTTTATTAAAACTGATCATATTTATCTATAAACATATTCTTATTCTCTAATAATTATAATTATTTTTATTATAATAATAATATCCACCATTAAAATAGTTCCTTCAAAATTTGAATATACCATTAAGATAAAATTTCTATTGATCAAAATTCTCTTCTTAAAATTTGAATGAATCGAATGGTTTAAATTTCAATTGATTTCGGCTGTTTCTGTATTTTACTTTAGAAAAGGAAAAATAAAAATTCGAAAATTATTCGAATAAAAAGGACAATGTAGAGAATCATCTTGTGATTGCATAGTTAGTAACCCTAATAAGAGAATAACTACTAATAATAATAGTAGATTAGCATGATTATCTAGAAGATAAGATGGTGTTTTAGTGAAGAAAGGAAAGTAGGGTTTGTTAGGGCCCATGGCAAAAAAAGGGGTGGTGTGTGTCCTTTTGAAAAGTAAGTTGGCAATAACATATGACCCTTTTGCTATAAATACACACCATTGGCTCACCCTTATAGGTCGTCTCTCCTTCAACTTCTAAGTTGTTAAAGAATGAGGAATGGATAGCAGTGGATGTGGTTGTTGACAGAAGATAGAGAGCACAGATGATGATATGCTCATTTGCATTTCACTTCCTTTGTGCTCTCTATGCTTCTGTCATCCACTCTTTTAATCACTCTTCCATTTCTCATTCTCTCTTCTTAATCATCACTACCTTCAATTGAATATCAAAGACTTGTTTATCATTACATGCCTATATATATATACCATTTCAGGAGGATATATGAAATGACCCTACAATTCAAGGCCTGCTAAACATTCATCTCCATTGCAAGGTCATGTTTGGTTTTATTTATTTATTATTATTTTTCCACACAATTAAGATAATTTTGGGAGCCCATCTAAACCCTATCTCTTGGGGGGTTTGGTAGACTACCTACTTATGAACCAGTGATTATAACTCATGCTCTCTTTTGTAGGTAAAAAGGCTTTCATACACCAACCAAGTTTCAATGAGCTCATGTATGAGATTATTAGGTTTTTTTGTTTTACTCCTCAAATTCTTCAATACTACTTGTATTAATTTAGTAGTGTAATGCTGTATTTTGAGCATCTTCAGTTATCTAATATTTGTTAAATGAATTTTATTTATTAATTAATTTATTATTATTATTATTATTATTATTATTATTATTATTATTATTATTATTATTATTATTATTATTATTATTATTATTATTATTATTATTATTATTATTTCGAATGAAAAAGATCAAATGTCACAACAAAATTGTGATTGGTTTGAGGTGGAGAGATATTACATGAAGATTCGTAAAAGTAGGTACCACTATTGGTTTGTGGACTAGAATGCTCATTATGGATATATACGGGTGTTCATGGACAATTAAAGCAAACATCATGACCACAGTAGCCAACAACTATCAACTTCTCTTAAGATTCTATTGACCAATTCCTCCATTTCTATTAAGGAAAATAATAACATCTATTGGATTATGTCTTATCATTCATTTTAAATAAACATTTTTATACATATTATGGCAAAACTTGTTAATCAATTCAAAATTCTTAAAAAAAAAATTCATATTTTTTAGTATTGATTTAATTAGGATAAACTTAAACAATATTTAAGGAAAAATATGTAATGCATAAAATTTTGACAAGAAACATTTATTTAAATAATTATCCTATTTATTTATTTTATGGTAGAGTAAACTTATTATCAAATTACAGTTACTTTTTGAATATATAAGAAGTTTTAAAAAAATAAAATAAAATTGTGAATATAAAATTTACATGTGAATATATTATAAATATTATGCTATGGATGAGACTTCACAAAATCATTTTTGGTTTATAACCCTCCCTATTTTAATACTTTAAATTATTTTTTACGGGTTAAGTAGTTAGAATTTAACTTACATGGCAAATTAGTATTTAATAAAATATTAAGAAAAAAAATTATAAAATTACTTTTATATAAAATTTAATTACTTTAATTTTTTTTTTTCATCTCAAACTTCAAATCTATTTTTTTTTACCAATTCCATCTTTCTTCAACGAGTACTCTTTACTAGTTCCAAAGAATTACTCAAAACAATCTCTTCACAACTTAAGGAATAAATACAATTTCTTTCGATTGTATGAATACTACTTAATTATTGGTTATAGATGATGTAGTTTTATACTAATTTTGCCTGATTAAAATCAAGTTAATTATAACTCGTTGATCTTACATGAAGCATTCCATGACATAGCTGGTTTTCTTTCACATTATTTTTCATAAAATTATATTTGAATAATAATATTATTTTTGTCAACTTAAATTCTTGTACAAGTTAGTTTTCTGTTGAAAACCACTTGCATTTCTTTTATCTAAGTCGAGTTTGGATTTATTAAATGATTTTGGAAAGGCTATTTGATACAGCATATACTTTGATATATGTGTATGTTAATGAGGGTATTATTACGAGAAATTACATGTATTCGTGATAAAAGTATTATCTAAGCTTATGAATGACTATAGTTATGGAATTATAACCATGTGTATAAGATATAAGAAGATGTTAATGTGGCACGAGCTTTACAACTCAGGTCTCACTATTGTAGGGGTTCGACACTATAAATTACCTATAGTGTATTGGGTGATTATAATAATCTAAGGTTGCGAGATTGAGGAATGGGTAGAAAATTTATAATTACTACCTTTATCGCCAATTAGCATATCGTTTTTCAAAATTCTAAATTTTGAAATTTTCAAAATTGCTATAATGACCTCCCCTTACAAAGGCTTTGTTCTCCATGTTAAAAATTAGCATCACATGCCTTTCTAGCATGCTTCGATATCTCATGTGAGTCCTCATGCTAACTATAATGGTCCAGATGAAAATGGACTCAAGGTCTAAGACTCAAACGTTGGGAGGTCCTTCCCAATGTGCTTGGTCTAAACTGAACAGTCCAATAAAAGGATCTGAGTCTTTCGATCATTAAACCTTCAGCCGAAGAGTTTTAAAAATAAACCACAAATCAATCTTGCTTGATATCAGAAGGATTCGACTGAAAGACCTCTAAAATGGTGCAATTACTAAGTCTAAGTAATTAGGGCCGAAATGAAGGCTTTACGATAGAAATGAAAGCTTATGGCCGAGATAAAGGCTTTAGGACCAAAATGGAGGTTTATGGTCGAAATGATGCCTTAGGACAGAAATGATTGTTAGGGTCGAAATGAAAACTTGCAGTCGAAATGAAAACTTGCGGCCGAAGTGATGACCTATGACCAAAAAGAAGGCTTATGGCTAAAATAGAGGTTTTAGGACTAAAATGATGGCTTAGTGCCGCCCAACATGAGAGTTTAGGCTGAAAGGGGAGCTAAGACCGAATCTGACTTTGGGCCAAATTGAACACGTTCTTGCTTGAAATGAGTAGGTTTTGAAAGACCATTCTTGGTAACTGGAAAGTAAAAACTGATGTTAGAAAATGTGAGCTCAACAATCCATGACCAGGACGAGAATGAGAAATTAAATGTCTTGCAACAACTAGAACCATATTTTGAACCATTCGAGTGTAAAGTGATCTCAATAATCAAATAAGTTTCTTCTCAATATAAGGTAAAAATGTAATTGTTATATTATTCTAAATTATAGAACAGCTGTTAAAAAAAAGAATTAAACTAATAATTTCTAGAAAAATATTTAAAGAATAGTTAATTTAAAAATGAATTATTAATTCAAAAACTAATTTCAAATGGGTAAATGGCTCCTAAAAAGTAGATTGAAAGAGAGTACTATATAACTAAGAGATGGTGGAACTCGGTTTTACATCCATGTATAAAGGGTGTATTGGACAAAAAAAAATCACATGTTGAAATATAGAGTTGGCAATAGTTTAACTATAGCAGGAGGTGTCCTGTGACTTTGGTAAGGAGATGCATGTAACCTTAGTGACAGCTTGATTATTGGAGGAGGTGGCGCCTTTGACCTTGGTGATAAGGCGTCTGTGACCTTGACGATGAAGTGATTGGTAACTATAGCATCATCAAGAGAAGGCGAAGACACATGGCGATGGTCCACAATTAACAAGGGAGGTATCGTCAGAAGAAGCACAGTTGGCGAAACATAGTTAGGAGATGGCTTAATAGCTTAAAGGAGGAATCGCTACTTTATATTTTTTGTCTAGTTAATCTCAAATTTGTCATTAAATTTAAACTTTTATAAATAGGTTCCCAATTGTCTAGTTAATCTCAAATTTGTCATTGAATTTAAACTTTTATAAATAGGTTCCCAACTGATGCAACTAGGTAGTATGATAATATAAAATAATTGTTTTTACGATAATATAAAATAATTATTTTTATGTGACAATAATATAATATAGTACATTACACCGGAATTAATTTTTTTTTTCACTTTTTTATTTTTTAATTTGTACTAGCTTGATTTTTCATAATCTACCAAATTTTTAGATTGTTGATGAAAGAAAGTTGTTACGATTTAATTTCACTTATTTTTTTTTTATTCTTCGAAATGTTGTTGTAGAATCTTCCCATCATGAAACGATTTCATAATTTTGTTATTAATTTAGAGATAATGGCTCAATTGGGAGGTAGCAAAATGGTAGGGAATGTCTTGTCAATTTGATATACTTGAAAGTCATATCAACAATCACAATAAACAGTAACATATATATTTGACATTAATGTAGTGTAGGTAGGACCTTGAGGGGATGGTGGCAAGCATATGTTTGGTGGCCATTTTCAAACAAGTGCATGTATTGTGGCCAAAACATGCACCATATTTAGCCAATAAATGACAAGTTTAATATCATTAAATCCATGTTGCACACTTCAATTAGTCCAGTCAAACCCAGTCCGCGTTTCTGTTTGTGGATGCTGCAAGATTACATTTTAGTTTTTGCACGCCGAGGGTGCAACATTAGCTTTTCTCCTGTTTTAGGGTCTGTTTAGAATTGTTTCTATTTTTGACTTTTTTCTGTAGAAGAAAAAAAGTGAAAACTATTTTCAGAATATTAATATTTTTTACTTCATTTGGAAGAGTTTCAGGAAGGGTAGAAGCACTTCTTCCAATTATCCAAACACTATTTAAAACAGCTTTCAGAAATTAGAAACCAAAAGTCAGTCTATCCAAACAGACTCTTAATCAAATAAAATACCTAATGGAGTTTCGTGATACTATTATTTTATAACTAACTGTTAGAATTAGAAGTCAACTCTCATGGTTGGTTTTGGGTTAGAGTTCAATCTCAATCGCTAGAAATTTATTTTTAAATACCATTATTTTAAAATTTTAACATTAATATTAATGGAGTTTCATGATACTATCTATAAAGTACATTATTCTTTTATATTATTAATATGACATTAGATTTAATATCCAGCTAAAAGAAGGGAAGAAAAAAATAATTAAAAATAAATAAAATATATATTTATTTAAGTGGGTTGATTAATAATTTTCGATATTTAAAATTAATCTTCAATGTTTAAGGTAATTATTTGGAAAAAAAATACTCTAAAGAATATATATATATATATATTTTGTTAATTTAAAACGTTTTACTTATAAAAGTGTTAAGTGAGAAAAATAAATAAGTAAGAAATATAAATTAAATTAACAATTATAACAATGACATGTTTGTTGGATACATCTGCATGTTTGTTGCATACAATTAAATAGCATGGAATTTTTTTTTTTTTTAAATTAGTCCAATCGTGATGTTAGCGGGTGTGACTAAATAATGTCCGTTCACGATTTAATCCAAGGACAATTGAATTCCAATAACTTTATGCGATTATATGAGATTGGTTTTTCTTCTTCTTTATATCTTTTCTTTTATCACTCCACTTATACACAAAATTCTATAAATTATTTCAAATAATTTAAAAAATAAATAATTACATTAAAAAGTAATATTAAATTAAAAAATATAAATAGAAGTTTGAAATATATTATTTTATATCACTTTCATAAAAAATATATAATTGTATTATATATTTTAACATAGTCCACATATAAAATATTAAAAATATAATTATATTGTATTCCTTAAAATAGTTAATCCTCCTGAATCTCATCTGCAGCACACCAAACATGTGACTATTTTATTAATAATCCAGTTTAATCCAATCCATTTTTATTTTTTAAAAATAGTCCAATCCATTTTACTATCTAATTTTTTATATATTATTTTGATTCATTTTGATTCTCTACGACAATTCATTTACATGCAACAGTTATTGCTGTAATTTAAATAAAAAATAATATATAAAACTATTGTTTACACCAATATAATATATTAGTATTTTTTCATAAAAATAATTTGAAAATCAATAAAATAATATAAAATTCTAAAATTTGAATAATTATTATTAAAAATCAAAATTTTTAAAAATATTCCGAACTGAATCACTAAAATAATTTATAAATTTTCATAATTACAAGGGAAAAAAAGAATAAATTGACTACATTTTTACTAAAGTTTCCACTTAAAACTTCAGTATTATACAGACTTAATAACCAAACCAAATATAATTTTAAATATTTTTTATACTCATTAAATTAAAATTTTAAAAAAGTTACAATAGCCATTCATTAAAACAGTAATATATATACATATGGTCGGAGAAACGGCGAACAGCGCCATGAGCGAGTTTTGAGTGTAGAAACTGAGGTGGCAATAAGCTTCTTTAAATTATTAGTTGGCCAGACAAGTGGGTTGATAGATGTTTTCCTAATAGGATGGCACACTGTCTCCCCACACATAGTCCTGTCCTGTCCTGTTATTTTCTAAATTGATAGAAACCAATCACCCATGTTCAGTCACTTTCAATTTCTCACTCAAACGCTTCACTACTGTGTACATTATATCATATGAAGACCTATAATAGTCAACGTTTTTGAATACATAAAGGGAAAAAAATGATATTCCAATCAACAAGTGCCTCAACATTGTGATTGTCAAATGAACTTCGTCATTTCCCACTTATTGTCAAATCTAAAACGGTGTAGTTTAACTGAATTTGGAGGTAATTTTAAGCTTGGAAAAGTTGTGGTGCGCATGTAAAGAATGCACGTGAACAGAAGGCAGTTTGCACGTGAATAGTGCGTGAACAGTTTGCACAATTGAGGGAGTCGAGTCCACGATGGAGATAGTCAACAACATCACATCAATCATAAGTGGCTTCATCTTCATCACCATCTCTCTCTGCTAAGGAGCTGTAAATACGAGCCTGCACCAGCCTCTAATTATATTTCAATATCTATATCTATTTCAGGTGTAGGGTTTAGTTCACGATTCATTAGTCCATACTTTCTTCCTCCAGTATCGAGTCACTCTAACAATATATAATAATTTTAAAATAAAATAAAATAAAATATATATATATATTCCTGTTCTGACAAAGCAACATTAAATTGGAGTCTTATTTCCCAAAAACACAATTTTCACATATATTGAGTAAATCCTCTAAATTCTATTTCTTTAGCATAATTAGAATCACGGTAACCAATTATTTAGTAGCCAATTATAGAAATAGAATCAGTATACTTACCATACACCAAAACCAATGTTCATAATCTGAATTCTATTTCAGGTGTAGGGTTTAGTTCACGATTCATTAGTCCATATTTTCTTCCTCCAGTATCGAGTCACTCTAACAATATATAATAATCTTAAAATAAAATAATATATATATATATATATACTCCTGTTGTGACCAAGCAACACCAAATTGGAGTCTTATTCCCCAAAAACACAATTTTCATATATACTGACTGAATCCTCTAAATTCTATTTCTTTAGCATAATCAGAATCACGGTAGCCAATTACAGAAATAGAATCAGTATACTTATAGAATCAGTATACTTACCATACACCAAAACCAATGTTCATAGTGCGTCTGATGTACCTTAACAACTCTCTCAGTGCTTTCCAATGAATTGTTTTAGCCTTCATCATAAAGCGACTTAGAACACATAAGGAATAGGTTAAATCAGCTCTTGTACAAACTATTGCATATATAACACACCCAACTAGCACTGTCAAAATGAACAGTTCGGTCCGGTCCTCTCCGGTCCGTACGGATTTTTTCAAAAAAAAAAAATGGATCGGAGCAGATATGTCTGTTTTCTAAAACGGATTTATTTTTCAAGTCCGGGTCGGCCCGCGGATCCGTACGAACAGACCCGGACATGTCCGTTAATTCTCAATTTTTCTTTTATTAATGCATCTTGTTGAAGAGTTGTGTAATTTTTATGGCCTTTGTTACTCAATTTATAAGCTATTTTACATCCATCTTATTCAATTACGGTTATATATATATATATATATATATTCCATCACATATTGATTTAACTACCACAATAATAGAGAATCGAACATAATAAAAAAGATTAAAACTAAAACACTAGCAAGAAGTATAGATATCACATGAAATAAATGACATAGTTATGATCTAAAAATTTGTAACTTGCACAATCTCTAAAGACTATCACAAAATATAAAAACAACAGTTATCAAATATTTCGAAAAAAAAAACTCTAAAGCGGACTGGACTAGATTGACACCAGTTTTTTAAGTTCATATTCGTACACTAGTCATCAATGGTGGATGTTTAAGAGAGGTGGGTATCAACATTGTAAAGTTTAGGGTTTATTAATTGTGAATTTTGATGTTTTTTTTATTAAAGTAGAGCAAGTTAGAAAATTTTAATTTTTAAAAATTTATATTGAAAATAGCGGATATCCGCTGATATATCCGCTCCAGTCTGCTAAAGTCTGTTATCCGTACAGAGTAGATAAAAAAGCCCACGATCAAAATTGACACTAGTTTTCTAAGTCCATCTCCGTACAAACTACGGGTGAACCCGGATAGTTCGTGGACTTTGAGTCCGTTTTGACAGTACTACACCCCAACAGCTTCAGCATATGGAACATTATCAATAATATCATTTGAATAATAATTTTTAGTATCTAAACCGTGAATAGCAACTAAAGGCAAATTAAAGGGTTTAGAGTCTAGTCTAACATGTTAAAATTCTTAAAAATCTTTTCAAAGTAATTTTTCTAATCAATACATAGCAGGTGTGAATTTCTATTCCTAACAATGTTCATCCCCAAAATTTTAGAGGAAAATACCAAGACCCTTAATCTCAAATTCACTATTCAAGTGTTGCTTAACAAATTTCACTCTATTAAAATTATGTCCAATCAACAATATATCGGTATTATGTAGAAGCAGAAACAAAGGAAAATTATCATCAAAATTATAATACAAACATGCATCATACATGCTTCTTTTGAAACCAGTTGATATAATGAATTTATGAAATTTGTCATTCCATTATCTTGGTGACTAGGGGTGTGCACGGTACCGGACATCCTGAAATATCGAACCGATCCCGAAATTTTGGTACGGTACGTGCCGAATTTTCGTAATACGGGTCAGTATTCGATACGATGAAATTTAGAATTTCGGTATTCGGTACGGTACGGGATGGCATTCGGTATTTCGGTACCGTCCCGAAATATCGAATTTAACCTAATATATATAATATAATATAATTGAATATTTAAAAATATTTATACACATCAACCCCAAATAATAATCTACATATCAATACAATTAACAATAAATAAAAAATTGATAATTAATTCAAATACAAAACTAATCAACAAGATCAAATAATAAGTTGGAAAATAAAATTATTTTTTAATTTTTAATTTTTTTTCTACTAATTCGGTATTACGGTACTGTCCCATATCGAACAGAAATATTACGTTACGTCCCGAACCGAACTTTTAATTTTTGGTACGGTATTCAGTACTCAAAATCTTTGTACCGAATACCGAATGTCCTGAAATTACGGTACGGTACGGGACGTCCCGAATGGGTGTGTTCATCTCATACAAGAAGCATTTTAATAAACACTTTATTTTCATCATCCTTTTTACAAAATCCTTCTGGATGTGCCATATAGATTTCTTTACCCAAAAAACCATGTAAAAATATAGTTTTCATGTCCATTTGTTCCACTTCCCAAACAAAGAAAGAAGTTAAAGCAAGCATGATCCTAATAGTTATATATCTAATAAAGGGGAAAATTTTTCATTAAAATAAATTCTAGGTTTTTGAGAAAAGCCTTTGACTACCAGCCTGGCTTTATACCTGCTAGGATCAGCTAAGGGGAGATTTTCTTTGATTCTTAAAATCTCACCTACAAGCTACCAATTTCTTACTAATAGGTTTCTCAACCAGTTCCCAAGTCTAGTTTTTCAGAAGAGAATTATACTATTCTTTCATAGCAAACCACCAATTATCAGCATACTTACAATTCAAAACATCAAATAATGAAATAGGCACAAATTCATCAGACATAGCAGTAGTTAGAGTATAAATCACTACATTAGCATCCTAGAAAGCACAGACACTCAATCGAGGGGTGTCGTGGCAGTGTCTGACTCTTTGTAGGACACGACACTCGTGTCTGCAGGTTGGACACGTGTCAGACACTTCTCAGGAGTGTCCTTTATCAATTTTTGAATTAACACCTAATGGACACTTCATGCACACTCAACAGACACTTCATGGACACTTAAGAGATACCTTAATGGACACTTCAATTAAAAAAAGTTATATTTAAATTTATATCATTTTTTTAATTTACAATCATTTATTTATTTTTTATTATTTAATATATTTTTTATTAATAAAAAGGTAGAATATGAAATTTGAAAATAAGTTGCATCTACGTAGTCGGTAGATTTTACACATGCCACACATTTTTCCTTCCTCACATTTCTTCTCCTCAGGTATGTTTATGAGTTATTTACTTTCTCTCGATGAACTAAAACTAGAGAAGATTCTTTTTGTTGATGACGTCGTAGATGATACTGCACAACGTGTTGAGGATCATGCACATTGAAGAATATTGGTTGCATTTTATTACTTATTTTGTCTTACACGTTTGCATTTAAAAACTTTCATTTGATTTTCTTTTATAAACTATTCTTTTTTGTATTGAACAATTTATATTTAATTTTCATGATTTTTTTAATTTATAATTTAATATTTATTTATTTTTATATATGTCGTATCTTAACCGTGTCCGTGTCTTGTAAAAATTAAAATATGTCGTATCCTCGTGTCCGTGTCGTATCGTGTCCGTGTCCCGTGTCGGTGCTTCATAGTTAGCATCTGAGTATCTAGCTGGGGTTCTAATTACTCTTTTAGGCCTATTTTTGATCATTCACATCTATACTTCCAATATTTCAGATCGATCATATTCAGGATCACTAGTGTCAAATTCATCTTCAGGATCATTAAATCATCAAAGATATTAGGTTTAGGTATTTCAGTTTCAGATGATCTAGGAACAGTTTCAGGCATTTCAGACATAGGTTAAACAAGATTGGTGGTATTATCAAAATTACCATTTATAGCATCATTAGAACCAATATTAGATTCACAGTCTATATTGTAATCAAATAAAGTAAAACTATGCATAATATCAACAAAATCAGAAATATCAGAGACAAAACCAGAAAATTCAGACTCATTAAAAATAACATCCCTACTAATTATGAACTTATAAGATGAACCCTCTCTATAAATCAATCTGATACCTTTGGTTGATCTGATGTGCATAAGCCCATAAAGAGACATCTTATTGACCTAAGTTGACTGATGTGCATATGCCCTACAACCAAAAGTTCTAATATGCTTTAAAATTGGTAATTTACAAAAATACATCTCAAAGAGAGTTTCCAATCAATAACAGAAGAGGAAGATCTATTCTGACATATAAAGTAGTATTCAAAGCTTCCCCCTATAATTTTTTAGGTAGCTTAACCTTAAATAGAATGCTCCTCACTTTTTCAAGTAATGTTCTATTAAGATGTTCATCCACTTCATTTTGTTAGGGAGTATGCCTAACAGTTCTATGCCTATTAGTTCCATTTTCAGCATAAAAAGAATCAAACAATTCATTATAGAACTCAAGACTATTATCGGTTCTTAAAGCCTTAACCTTACAATTAGATTTAGTTTCAACATGCATCTTCCGAATTTCAAATTTATCAAGAGTTTCATCTTTACTACTTAACTAATACATCCAAGCAAAATTAAAATAATCATCAATTATATACATAAAGTAACCACTTTTGCTAACATTTTTGGTCTTTGAAAGACCCCACAAGTAAGCATGCATATATTCAAGAGATTTAGTGAAAGACATTCTAATTTGTTTACCAAGATACAATGCTTATAGAAATCAAGTTTACAATTACTATCATTTTTAATCAACCCCCTTTTCATTAATGCCTTAATCCATTTTCACCCAAGTGACCAAGCCTATTATGCCATTTTTGCACTTTAGACTCAACAGATTTATCAATACCTAAAGCCTCAATAGTTTCACCTTTCAGTTTATACAGATTACCACATTTATTTCCTTTCATCATTATCTCTTTAGTGTTAGAATCCATTATGCACACAGTCTGATTTTTAAACATGCATTCAAAGTTAAGACCATTCAAAGCACTAATACAGATAAGACTTCTTCTAAGATTGGGCACATATTTAACATCACTCAATAACCTAATAGTATCGTAAAAATGTTTAATTTTAACAGAACCAATTCCTTTTATCAAACTTCTATAATCAGGTCCTATTAGAACCAAGCCCTTATTACCAAGTTTGAGTTTATTAAACCAATTCTTATTAGGTGTCATATGATGCATGCAACCTAAATCTATGACCCCATCCAAAATAGACCTTTGATTAACAACTAAAGCATCAGACATTTTAACAACAATAGTCAAACCTTCACAGAATTGCAAATGATCATTAAAAATTTCAACATAATTAGAAGAAACGGACTTAAAGATACCCTTAACCTCATCTTTTTTTCTTTTGAAAATAGTCCTTCACAATATGGTTCTGCTTACCACGATAATAACAACTTCTTTCCTTATCAGATTTATTCTTTGCTTTAGTCTTAACCTTAGAGTTACTATTGTTATTGTCATTACTTTTACCTTATTATTTAGAGAATTATACTTCTTTTTCTTATTCCTTGAAGATTTATGGTTTTGAACCATCAACCCTTCAAGTTCAGAATAGACGTTATCTTCATTAGCAATTCTAAAACTCAGAGCATCAATGATCAATTTAGTTGTCAAAGCAACATTATTGAAAGAGATAAATTAGTTTACAACACTATGAGATTAATGCAAAGCTTGTAAAAGAAGCATAACAAGATATTCTTCAGAAAGTATATTTTCTTCCTTAATTCTACTATTAAAGTCTTACACAAGCCTTTTAAAGACAACTAAGTTCTCAGCTACTTTCTCTTTAAGGCCAAATTTAAAGCCAAACAACTAATAACTTAACAGCCTATTTTGAACATCTTTCTCTGAGTAATTTGTTTCTAATACAGTCAATTCAAATGTAGTCTTAGAACTAGCGAGATTTGTCATAACATCATCGGATAAATGCAGTAAAATCATATGATATGTCTTTTTGTTCAATCTTTTCTTTTTAGGCTCAGAGGTATCCTCAAGATACTCAATATCTACTACCCCTTCTACCCCATTATAAACCAGAACCGATAACTTTTTTTCTGCCAAAGGACAAAATCCTGATTCCCATAAAAAAAAACTCTATATTAATATGGCTTGAACCAGGGGTTTTAGCCATATTAAACCTAATAATGAAGATTAGAAAGCCAATGAAGGATGACAAGATACAATGCAAAAGGCAGCAACACAGTTTAGTCAATTAATAACCAATAACAGATTAATACACCAAGATATTTCAGAAAACAGTATTAATCCATCACAAAGTGAGCTTACAATCAATATAATCAGAGATTGAATTCACAAAGATAAGCTCAGAGGATAAATAATACAAATAATCATCAAGAATCACAAATATTTCAACCTAGCAGTTCCCTTGAGGACATAAACCAAACCCTACTCTAACAGCAAAGTTAAAGCACTAAATAGAAGACCTAGTCTAAGAGTTACAAAAAATATACCAAGCGAAAACCAAAAGTCGCAATATCTTCTAGTATTCTTTTTTACCCATTTCTTTATTTGTTTACTTTTCTTGAATTTTTTTTATTAGTATTATTTCTTCTTCTCTAGATTATTAGTACCTGTAAAAAAAATACAAGAATCAGTACAACCACAGAAAATCTTAACAAAAATAAAAGAAGTCAGAGAGAGAGATAAAAAGCTTCAATATATCTTTTTTCGGAGTTGTTCAACAGTTCATCAATAGCCATTGACTTAGGGGTCTTTTCGTTGTCGACAAGGCTTGCATCGGCCACCTGCAAAAGACAACAAAACACAAGTCAGTAATGAAATAAAGAAAAAACTCATAACAGAAAGTTGAGGTTTTAAGAGGAGTAATTAAGCTCTGATACCACTTATTATAATTGATACAACAATTAACCACTCAATCAGAAAGAATCGAAAACAAAAAAAAAATCACAAGAACACAATCAAATTTTACGTGGTTCCACCCGGCACACGAATGTTACCTTTAGCTTAGTGGTCGGTTGCACTATGGTGGTGGTGAATTATAGGAGCTAAGGAACACAAAGCCCTGACAAAAATCCAAAAGAGAAGAAATCGCAAGAACCCTAATTCGTCTAAAACTACATAGACGTATAAGAGAAGAACAATACAAACTTGTTGCTACTCAAAATAAAAGAATGATGTATTCCTAGGATAAGCATTGGCCAGGTATGGTCAAATGGGTAGGTTCAATTAAATTACCCCAAGCCCATAAGCCCAATAACCAAACAAATAACAACCCTACTTTAACCAATACAAGGAGCAGCTAATGATACAGAAATATAACATTTTAAATGTTTCATTTTATCATGAATAAAAGTAAAGATCAATACCATCAAATAAGGCAACTCTAAAAAAAAAAAAAGTCCTATGAAAATTTCAGTGTTAAAGATATTAGGTGTAGCGTCTGTAAATTCAAATTAAAAATTTGGGTTAATATGAATTTTCTTATTTTTACTCTCAAAATTCCATTCGGCATGTGATAAGGCATATTGAAATTAGGTACATTTAAAATTAAAAATGGAATTTTAGACCCGAATATGGAGTTTATTAGCAAAGGGTAAACTTTGAATCAAGAAAATGATTTCGATATAAAAAAGTAAATAAATTTTTTTAAATAAATTTTTTTAAATAGACTTTCAAACTAAAATTAGACTTTTAATTTAAAAATAGAATTTGAATAGTGGAAATAAATATTTGACAATTTAAAAATTGTGAAAAATAAAAATCAAGTTGAGAATTGACAAAACCAGTTAAAAAAATTTAATTAAAAATGGACTTAAAGATTGGAATTGGATCTATGAAAATTTTGGCCCAACACACACATCCAAGTCCATCATGGTGAGAGGTGTATTCCCCACCCCATTACTCTTTCTCTCTTCTCTTGATTTTTTCGTTGACTTTTACTTTCTCTTTTTATGCGACAAAGACAACGACCACCACATTCATTCATTCTTCATTCTTAAATCCTTCAACAACCACCAAAATTATTCATTTAATTACTTCAACCACATTTAAATAAACTATTTAATGTGGTTGTAACCATTCAAAGTTGATCTCTACAAATATCACAAAATAAGAGTTTGAAATTTTTAATTTTTGATAAATTTGAGAACTTTGAATTTATAATCTAATCTCAAAGTATTTCACTATAATCTCATTAGCCTAAAATTGAAATATAGCAAAAGGTTAAAAATCTTACTTCAAATGTAACTCACAATTTATACACATAAGCATGCGAAGATAAACTAAAACTTGATTTCCAACTCATACCTTAAACTCAGTGATTTCAAACCATAGACTTAAATTTTTTCCTTGATCAATTTCAAATTAAAAAATGAGACCTTAACTTTGATAATCAAGAACTCAATAATCACTTCTATTTATGATCCGCCTAAGAAATCATGGAAAGAATAATTTAGGGCTTTAAATAATTTTAAATAGTCTTAAAAAACATAGAAACCTCTAATTTCCACCAATTAGATCGTCCCTGAGATATACTGCAAATCCAGTTTATCGCAAGGACTTATTGTAGAAGGCAACTAAGACCCTCTCTTTTGCCAACCTCTTAAAGATGCCAGCATGTCATATGAATGATTCAAGGATATCTATTTCTTTGTCTTCAACATGCCTTACTATATATATATATCACATGATATACCATAATTATGTCGAGAATAGCTCCATACCACAAACATAACATTTAAAAACAAAATACATGGTTCAACTTGATTACTCACCAAGAGTAGCTTAAAAGATGTACTCCATAGAGGGCGGTCTCATCGAGCTTGGTTGTTATAAGAGATGAAATTTACCGATATAAAGGGAGGCACTAAAAATCCAAGGGAAAGGGAAAAAAAACTAAAATAGAGAATAGTGTATTTCTAAAGGAATAATGATGGGGGAGCCACCATTTTATGTAACTTCCATTGCCTACTATAATATGATAATATATTGGATGAAAGTTAAAACAATTAATTAGTTATTAATTCTCAACCCAATTGTGCATTGACACATATGAATAGGGTGAAAAAGTCGTCAAAATGAGTAGGCTCTCTGGAATTATTCGTTTGTAGAAGAATGAAGAATGTGTCTCTTACATACCTAGGTTAAATAATATGAACTAAGTCAAGTATTTAGTCTAGACTTTTATTAATTAGCTGAGACCCTTATTTTAAACCAACAACAATTTTAGTCTATCCATAACAAAAAAAAATAGAGTTGTAATTTTGTTTTAAAAAATTATTAAATATTAAAATTTGAGCAAATTACCTAAACTGAAACTTTTTATTTTAAATATATGGATTTTGAAAATTCACAAAAGTAGCTTTTATACCCTACTTTCATCACATAGGCTGAGTCTTCACCCTTGAATCATGTTGTCCTTACGTGTGAAGTACTCACACGTTGTTCATACGTGTGAATGCATTTTCAAAGACATTTTTGAAAACTCAACCTATAAGATGAAAAATAAACTTTTAATATGAAAATTAAAATTTATTAAATATTTTTTGTAACTTTTTTGAATTTTAAATATTAAACAAAAAAAAAAACAAATCTTTTGTCAGTAGCAATGAATTGAATTTATATTCTTCTTCTCACATCCAATTTAAGCCTTCTCCAATGCTACTCCAATTCTTCTTCTTTTTTTACACATATATGTATTTTAAACAGCAATCGATAATTACCACGGATATAAAGGTGAAAAGAGTATATGAATAGTGTGGCTTCACTATTGAAGCATTTCGTTCAATCTTCATTTTATTATTTTTTAATCTTTTATTTAACAGAACATCTTAATATCTATGAGCAATTATACATTAATATATGTCCAATTTGAAGATGGAGATCAGCAATGGTGAAGGTCTTAGGTAATGTCTAACTGAAAAGTCAATAAAGAAATTAGTTAGAATAATATTTTATAAATTTTCAACACAATCATTTGTTATTGAGTTCGTGTTGAGCCATGTTAACCCATCACGTCGAGTTCTTGTTAGAATTGTCTTGAATTATTAGGATTTTCTTTTAGGAAGGATTTCATTTTTTGAGTTTGGATCTACTATCAACAGGCATTTTACCCACGTGCAAGTGCATACGGTCCAATCAAGTAGTAAATTAGATATCTATCCCTCGAGAATTGATGGCTTATGTTATTCGCTATGTTAAATTGGTTCAATCACGTAAAAGTGACCAATATATATCAATTCCAAATTTTATCAACTAACCTAACTAAAGCAAGTAGTAAATTTATGAAAATGTCAATTGAGGGTGTAGATGTTCTTATCCTCCTTCCTATGTGACTTTAATATTCATTGATGTTAATGATCACTATCTAATTCTAAGGACAATTACTATATTAATTTTCACTAGTTATACCCTAACTACTCTTAACTATCCGCTTATGTCACCTCAGTGGTAGGAATTGTTCAATTAAGCAGCATATCATGGAAACCCCAATTTAAACACCATATTTCTAATGTTATTTCAATTAAGGCATATGATTCATATTCTAATACAACCTTTTATTTCAAGTTAGATTATGCTAACATAACATATAAATGGTGATCACGTACCTACAAGCATTAATAATCCAGACCAGATGAAATAAATGCTCAAATAATCTATTAATTTCAAGAATAGCCAATATCACTAAGGTTAGAGTTCAATAACTCTTAGGTATGCTTAGCTACACATGTAAATGGAATAACAACAATTGAATAAAAAATATGAGTTTCCCAGTTAGCATAACTAAACCGAGTGTATGAGTAGCTTCGTCTCAACAGTATGGTCCTTCTTGCAAAGGAGTGAACTTGCTACTCTCTAAAGCTCAACTTTTCTTCCTTGGAATTAAACTCTCTCAATTAGCTATCTTCCTTCCTTCTCTCAAGTTCAAAATCCTTTCAAAACCCTACCAAATTTGCTTTTATACTCCTACTATTTTTCTTGCAAAAACGTTCTTCAACTTAGCCAAAAAATTCAAGAATTTTCTATTCGCGTGTCCTAGTTCAAACCCGAATTAAAGTGATTAGGACGTTAGCCAAGGTGCGACTACTCTTGGTTATCCTGGATGGCTTAGTTGGGAGTCTGAACAATTTGACCAGGACACCATGATGCCTTCAGTACCATTTTTGGTAGATCGGTTGCTTGACTAAGATGCAAAGTATATGGTGAAATGGAATTCCATACCGACTTTGGCAGCCTGGTCAAGATCACCAGAGTGGGTTAATAGCTTTAGTAAGTTTTTGGCACCTTGATCAAGTCTCCAATGGCCCGGTCAATCTAAGCAGGGCGCATGGTGCCTCGGGGCTTTTGAATTCTATTTCTTTAATCTGACCGTCATCCCTTCAATCTCTCAAAAACTTTCCTAACTTAATTTAGGACCATCACACTGATTTTTCATCATTTTTCCTTTATGACCAAAGATTCTAAAATAAATACTAAATATATCATTTCACCTCTATTTAAGCTAAAAATGGGAGGGAAACTAAGCTTAAGTACAGATATAATCATCAACGATCAATTTCCTAATTGTTTGATTTTGGGGTGTATTCGAGTCGAGCCAAGTCCAAGCTCGTATAAGCTCGGACTCGGCTTGTTTACCAAAAACTTGGGCTCGAGCTTGACTTGAAACTCGCTAAAATTTTGGTACCCAAGCCCGGACTCAGGCTAGTGAGCTTATATACAAGCTCGGGCTTGACTTGTTAAAATATACAAAATAAATTGTTAATTTAATATATTATTTTAGTATTATTATTTTTAAAAAATATATAAATATATAATATTGCAGACTCGTCAAGGTCAAGAGCTTTTAGTCTTGAGGCTCGAGGCTTGACTCGTTTATTCGGGCTCGGGCTCAGCTTGTCAGAAGCTTGTTTGAACCCGAGCTTCAATCGAGTTTTAAACGAGTCAAGCCCGAACCGCTAGTGATTTTATTTCTAATTTAGTTGAAAAGGAAAATATTTAAAAATTTATGTTTGTTGATCACTGTAAATAAAGTTGTTTCATGAATAAGAAAGAGTCTCGCCCTTTTTGGGTGGTGCTCATTGGACTAGGTGTTGGGTTGGGTTCCCTTTTATGTGCGAGGCCCAACAAGTCTTAAGAGTTCTACTATAAAACCTAAGGAAATTAGAATTTATTGGTATCAAAGAGTAGAGTGATAGCAGTCACCACAAGAAGAGAAAAAGGATTGAGAGGAAATGAAGAAAACTGGTTGTTCTTCTTCCGTGCAATTTGAGGATTTTGAAGACTGCTCCTAAATAAATCGTTGGATCGTCCTCAAATTAAGAACCTACGTGGAAGACACATAGTTCTAAATATTGAATGTTGGGATCGTCGATTGGAGTTCTCAGGAAGAAGTTATACAACCGAAGTGAAGGCTGTCGGATTCCCATCACAGCACTGAGCAGTCAAATTCAAAGGGGCTTATCTCTTTCATTAGCCGTTGGATCGAGCTTAATTTTGGATATGTTTTCAAGAACATATTGAAGTTTATTCTGAAAGGTGGAGATCGGATTTGAAGACTCATTTAGAGAGCGACATTCATTAGAAGAGAGGTGTTGGTTTGGTTTGTGTTCTTTTTCTTGTTGTTAGATCCTAATCTTGGTGTTATTAGAATAGCTGCTATTTTTGGTTCCCTATTTGGTTTTGGAACATTGTGTAATCTCTATCTTTGATCTATCTTCGATCATAGTGGAGTTTTGGAGTGGACTACAGTCCCATGATTTTTACTTCTCACATTGAGGAGGTTTTCCGCATAAAAATCGTTGTGTTATTTCTGTTATTTATATTGCTTTGTGTGAGCATGGTTGATGGTGTGCTTTACTTAGGTTGATTAAATCGTATTCATCTTAAGGAGAAAGGATTTCCGCTGCTTGTTTGATTGTGTGTGCTTCTCCCAACATTAGGGTCATACATAATATGGGTAATGATTTGGATTGAGGTCATACCTACTAGGGGTAGTTATCATTGGGATTGGGGTCTCGCCATTATGAAGATTTTGTATGGGGATTGAGATCTTGAAATTAAAGAGATTTCGTATTGGGGCTATCTCGCCATGGTTCGAGTTGTTCACATAAAAAAAGATTTTGATTTAATTTTTTTTAAAATATGTTTATTTGAGTATGATTAGAAAATAGAGTGATTTTGTATGGAGAGAAAGATAGTTTTCGAAATTATTTCGTAACATTTTTTATAGTAAAATTGTCATTTTTCTATGAATTAAGCGATTTTTCTGACAATGTTAAATATGGCGTTTGTTTATGTTTGATTGTCTTGCTTGAATCAAACTTTCAACAAAGGAGGGATAAATGGAATTCCCTTGACAATTCTAATTTTTCATTCATATATTAAATATATAATGTGAAATAACACTATAATAAATATATAAATGAGTATTTTAAAAGATAAATGATTGTTAGATCATATATATTGGTATTAGTATTAATGTGGTTAAATCTACATTATAAATTTATTAGTTTATCCTTCAATATATCCAAATAATTTTTTGAGTTTGGTTAAACAGGTTGATACGTTAACCTATTAGTAAAACACAACCTAACTCATTTATAATCATGTTAAACGAGTCGTGTCCTAAATAGATTAAAGTTGATTTAACTCCATCCCGTTATTCATTTATTTTAATACGTTATCCATTTATTTTAATAGGTTTGAGTGGTGTCATAAGTCATTTTAACATCTCCCATTTCAAATTTTTTGAAAAAAATGTTTGAAGTATGTTCGCAATTCAAAAACCAGCATTTTTCATAAGGAAGAATCTTCTACCATTTTTTTTCCTACAAATTTACGACTCACTTTTCATGGCAATTTTTTATGTTACAATGATTACAATGTTTTAGACAATAAAATTTAATTTAATTCAATCCAATTGAATTTAAAAGGTAAAATAAAATTTGGTATAATAGGGTAGAAAAACAAAATTGGTGAAGGATATTGATCCTGTTTAAGATCCCAAGGCTATGTTAGAAGTTATGGAATGGATTTTAATCTAATTTTTAATTTTAGAACTCTCTTTTTTTTTTTTTTTTTTTTTTTTTTTTATGCTATGTTTCCAATATCATCTTCCAAAATAAATAATCTGCCAATTATGCCACTCAAGACTGCTCATCGGCAACTTGTTATTTGACAGTTGAAGGTAACAGAATTCAGAGTTTCCGCCTAAATTTTTCAGAGTTTTATTTGTAATATTTTAGAATATCTAACCCAATGACACCACCGGGTTTTCTTTTTCTAAGCAAAAGCAGAAGCTGCTGAGAAAAGAATAGCAAGAGAGGATTATTTGTCAAGAAAATGTTCTTACGTGTCAAGGATTGCTTTGCTTGAACTGCATAGCAAAGCACAGAAGAAAGTAAAGATATGATGGCCAAAGTATAGTACAGTAATTATACATCCAATAGTTCTAGTGATAATTGAAAGATAATGGAAGTGACATTAAACTAGTTCATTCCTGTAAGTAAGCAGAGGGCTTCTAAGGTGGGGATCCGCGAACCGAATGGTCTCCCTGTGAATACGGAAGAAGGACGTTTCAGAGGAACTATTCCACTAAAAGGCAGAGATACTAAAATGTATGTAGTTGTGATCTTGTGCCCCCTCACAGGATTTTCAAACTACTATGTTCATTAAAATCAGAGAACAAATATACACAGACTAAAATGCAATGATACAAACATGCTCTCAGTCTTCATGTTCAATGCCGAATCAAGAGATCTACAGAATTTGTATAATGAAAAGATTAAACAGGTGAGAAACTCTTCAGAAAGCACAAACTTTATTGCTACTGGAGAGGGAATGAGGTTTTTGTGTGACTGTCTGAATATAGCAGTAGCAGATGGAAGAAGGGTATATGACTGACAACAAATGGAACCATCCAAAACTCTAGAGTTTCAACTAGGTCCAGTCTTATACTAGGTATCTATAATCTAGTTTAGTAAAACAATATTTTACAAATATTATTTCCTCAAATTGTTAGACCCCCTTTGTACACACAATGAAAATGGCATAATTATACTTCAATAGAACTTACGCTGCATGAGTAATAGACTCCACTTCATCAGCTTTCAGTTCCTCTCTGAAAGAACGCTGGTGAAGATGTCTGGTGAAACTGGAAGTCGTGTCTAAGAAATACAGAATAAACGTCATCCCGCAACAGCATGCAAACATAGGTATCGGACCAAATGTCCACAGGAAAAGAGGAAATGACAAGTAGAAAGCTCGAAGTCCAAGCGACCAAAATGTACTCCCTCGATTTAAGTTTCTGGCGACGTACTCAACAGTTTCTCTATTGTCTTTCAATGTAGGCACAGTGATCAAAAAGCTAACATGCGCGTAATACCTAATGGACTGCACATTGCAAAGAAAGGCGACAAGGAAACACAGCAGAATAGAAAAATACTTGATTGAAGAAAGCATGGGAGTCTTGTTGCCATATACTAATTGCGACGCTGTGTTGCTGGAGCTTGATGTGCTGCTCACAAAGACACTAATAAGTGAACTGAGAGTAATTGCTGTTGTTGCTAGAAGGGTGGATGCCATGATGTTGTTGCGAATCGTCTGTACTGCTAAAGTACCGTTCTTCAAAGGATCCTGATAGTGTCCACAACAAACAAGTAACTATCAACATTTTACACATCCACTTTCAACCATTAATTGGCGTATAGGTATGGGGATCTTGACCAAAAGTACCCAAAATCTGTAACACTTTTCCAATCTATTATGTAACCAATTTTAAACAAATCAAGAATACGGCATCTCAGTTTAACCCAAACCAGACCAATAGATAAAAGGAGAGTTGCGAGAGAGAAAGGAACGAACAGTCATCATGGAGAAGACCCACTGGATGCGAGACTCAGCATTGAGACCAATGACGGTCCTTCTTGGATGTCGAACGATATTGTAAAGAAGCCAAGCGTTGTAGAGTCCCAGCACCAAGAGACCAGCAGGTATGAGCACGAAATCGAGCTGTTGTTTCTCCATCGTATCTCAACTTGGGTCGGCCTTGGGTTTAGTTATGAGATATACTAGTGGTTTATGCGCAGATAAGGACAGAGACATCGCATAGAGATTCAAAAGTAAAAGCGTTTGCTTTTGGGATCGCACTCTGCTTACACGTTACTGGTTACTGCTTGCTGCTTCTGTCTTGTTAACTGACTTCTTTTTTATTGGAGCCATTGTTTAATGCATTCACATATGTGGTCACGACATGTCATTCATATACAGATCACAGCCTCTCTATTGTTTTTTATTTGCGAAAGGGTAACTACTATGTTTCATAAATGGATTTTCCAAATTTTTGGATCATTTGCCATTTTTAAATTTGTCATACATATCTGAGTCTCGTCATGTAATATTCAAAAATCGTTCAAGTAAATTTTGAAAAATAAGTGATTATTTTAAATTCAAATGATATGAAATATATTTATTGAAAATCGAATCGACGTTTGGAAGTTTTTTTTTATTTATTTAAAATGATATAATTTTAAGTGATTATTTAATTTAATAAAATATCACTTTCAAAATTCTTCAAGGTAGTGATTATTAGATTGTTAAGTTTAAACCATGTCGGAAGTCATTTGTAGGGAGTTCGGAATTTTTTTAGGATATTTTAAAATATTTTTTTCTCTAATTTTAAATTATTCTAAATTTTTATCCAAATAAATGCTATTTGATGTGATTTCGAGGATTATTGAAATTTGAGCCAAAAAATATTTTCTTTATTTAATTCATTATATTCAAACATTTTTAAAGGTTAATTCCGAAAAATTTTGGCATTGGAAATCATTCGGTTCTAGGACTAAATGGGCTTTTTATTGGATTTGGGTCCTAGAGGTCTAAATCCAACACTAGGCTCACGTGAACCCAAGTCCATGTTAATCATTTCCTCTTCTCTTTGGTTTTCCCACGCTTATATTCTCTACCGACCGAAAATAGAACCCCTCTGCTATCACCTGCATTTCCCTTTCCAATCACTAATCTACCTCAATTCTCAGTCTGAACTTACGAACTGGTCATCATCAACTATCCAAAAATCGAGTATTAGGGTTCTAGTGTCATTGGCAGTTTTCAACTTCTCAATTGGTAAGTTCTAACTTTTAACTTTCTCTCTTTTGGCATGTTAAGAGTATAGGCTACTTGGATGAACTCGTTTATTTTCCTTTAGAGTTTCATTTTCCGAAATTCAACCTCTAATTGCTAGGTGAATCACCTCTCCAACTTTTACTCTTGATTGAACTAGGTTATACTAGTAAGTTTTTTATTTTTAAACTTCATGGTCTTAACATGAATTCCATTTTTTTTTTTACCATTATTCCAATTGTACTTTTAAAATCATGTTTCTGAGTATGTAATTTAGTTTCAATTGATTCCTAGTTCTTCCAAGGATGCAATTGATTTATAGAGGTAAGTGTAAGTTCTAGTTTAGTTAATTTTAGACATATTTCAACATTGCTTTTGGGTTAAACTTACTCGTCATGCTGCTATCATATTTTTAAAAAGCCAAAAGTGTGATTTCTAAAAGGTTTTGAGAATTGAATTTGGGTATTTAATGGCTATGATGCACGGGCCAAGTAGCAGCCGCTTCCTGTCCCCGAAACGTTCCCTTCCTAGGAACGCGGTGGAATCGTCATGGAGACGTCTCCGTGGCGATTCCAAATGAGGATGGAAATTGGACTAGAGGGACGTTTCCAATATCAATTGGCACTGTTTCCAAAAGAAAAAATAAAATTTTATATGTTTATTTAAAATCAAATTTGTTAAGAAAATATAAATTGCTAATTTCAAAGTCAAATTGAACGGGGAAATTAATTTTTAGAAAGTTGTCAAAAAGATTCCTATAAATATGAACTACAAATTCAAGTTCTAAAATAAGTTAAGTATTTTTTTACTAATGTTTAAAAATATAAAGTATTTTTTTACTAACCGTCCCCTTACCTGGTGTTTTCAAGTTTTCCATTTTCCGTCCCCGTCTACATCCCCTAATTCGAAAACGTACCCGTATCCGTGCAACTTAATTTACTGGTCTTTAGGCAATCTAATTGCGGGAGGACAACTTAATAGTGAATCTTGATATATTTCAGATTAGCGCTTCAGGTTGGTGAACTCTGCTTTGGCTCTATATATGTTGTGTATTGATTTTTTTTTTTTTTGTGACTTTATTTGTGCATCTTAGGAAGTAGAGTGTTTGATTTGATGACTGAAGTGTATTGGTCGCTCATGTGCATATAAGTAGTAAAAGTTGGTCCGGTATGACAATATGAAGTTGTGTGTGGTCATATTCTCGCATAAATGATGAGTGAAAAGTGACTAGTTAGTTTAGTGAATAATGATGTAATGATTTTGCTACTCTATTGTAAATGTGAAATCAATACGTAGAGTTGTTGATTCTAAAATCCTATTAAATGTAAAGAGAAACCATCATTGTACCGCCCTTTTAGTTTAAGCTTATTAGTGATAAAAAAACGCATTAGGGGAAACAGAAGTACTTCAATTATTTGGTAAAGTAACATAGCAAAGTATGCCAAAAATATAATGTCTAACTATTCAGAAATTCGGTTCATTATTAGTATTCGGGGCTTCGGTACATATTCATATTTGGGACTTTAGTTTGTTTGTCCTGTTTCACTTCGAATCTTAGACTAGTTGGGCGATATTAATTAATACAAGCTAATAAACTATTGATTCATATAGTGTGTCCTTGCATTTGGCAAAATATGCCCTTTTATGTCATTTCAATATATCGTGCAGTTTAGTTCGACGGTTATTGGTTGTATAAAGATGCATCGGTGATATGATCAATTGCATTGTGAACTTTGAAATGTTGCTCAGATTAAGGGACATTTGGTTATGGTTGCTATATATTCGGTTGATTGCTCGTGGTACTTGGTTGCCTTCATCTAGAGGGTTAGCATTGGTCATTAACAGATACTCGCATGAACTTGTTTTGATTTGATTTTGGATTCGAACAATAGTTTGGTCTGGTTCCTTGTTGTGGACTTAGTATTTGTTTGAGTTTTTTTTTTTTTGGCAATTGTATTAATTAAGTATTCCATATGGTAACCTCAAAAGTTGTGCTAAAAATTAAGACTATAATGGTGATGTAGAGCCTCAACGGCTTATTTCTAGTGTTGTCATTGTTATTAAAATCATATGGATATGGTATTGTTATCTTTTACACGGTCATTTATGTACGTGGTTTCAAGTCATGTGTCCTAGCCTTGTTGTTAATCAATTGTGAGGTGTATAACCTGGTGGTTATTGTCATAGCTTTTAAAATAAGTGTGTTAGAAGTTTGGCTTATTATTATATTAGTAAAGTGTGTCAGTTATGGTTAGTTGATATTGTGGCATGTTGAACTAGCTATTAACTAAGTCTGGTATTGTCAAACTAGTTGGTCTTTGGGTTCTTTTGTGCTGTGCTTAAGTCTTGACAAATAAAATTATTTGCAATTGTTTTTAACTTGTTAGTGTGTATATAAATATATATATATATAATTATTAGTGGGTGAATATGTGTTTTAAGAGCTGATAAACATGTATTGAAGGCAAGAATTAGATTGATTTATTGTTATGCTTAAAAACTGGTTTTATATGCAGGTTGTGAAATTTTTAAATATACAATGGTGAAGTTTTGGTTGGATGTTGCTGCTTATAATTATAAATTGATATCTTGTGTTGGTTGAAAAAATATTCTCATCAAGTTATGACTTTGGGATCATTTTTCTTTAACTAAGTAATATTTCTTATTAACATGTTTGAGCTACTGAAACCTATCAAAATAGGTTGATTCTATTGAGTAATTGTGTAGTGTTAAATTCATAATTAATGGAGTGATTATTATTTGTAACTATTTAACATTTTGTGATGATATATATATATATATATATATATATATTTATATTGAATTTTATGTTAGCTGGTTAATTAAATTAAAATACAAAAACTAACTAAAAAGTCATGGTTAATTCTGTTGCAGATGAAAGTTGATTTTGTTGAGTTCTTGTGCAGTGTTAAAATCACATGAATTGAAATGTTTGTCTTATAATTTTTGTTGATAATTAATACTGGACAACTTGAGATGGTCAATGAGTGTTTGTATTGAATTATATGCTTGTAAATGGTATATTTGGAACTTGAGAAGTTAGTTTATTATCAAGTTATGGGTTATTATGTTAAAATCTAAAAAAACCAATATATTATCATGCTTAGGAGAGAATTAGAAGTTCACTTATCATAAACCTTGTCTCTTCATATTAAAATATTTATTTTGAATTTTTTAAAAATTTTGTTATAGTTTCAATGATTGCCTTTACTTAGGAGTTATTGGTATGGTTTGGTCAGATTTAGATTCCAACTCCAACTTTAGTACTGCGTCTTTTATTCTTAAAGGGACATCATTAGTATAGGTTGTATTATGTAGGTGTAATTGATGAACGAGAGAGTGTTTATAACTAAAAATGTTAAGATGTTGCTCCTACTCGTTTTTCTTTTTTTTATTTTGGTTGTTATTTTTGTTGCAACCAAGTTCATTAAATAAACATTTTGGACAATACCTAAATTGAAATTTAATAAGTCATTAGTCTTGTTAAGTTATCAAAATTGATGCTTGTTGTCTCTGTTAGTGTGCAGGTATCTTGAGTGTTTCAAACTGAGCATGTAGCTCAAAAAATACAAGTTTATCACAGACCGGTGATCATATTTACCATTTGTAGCTGTATAAACCATACAATAAGGGGTTAGAAAGTTGATGTGATTATATGATAATGTTGTTAGTCACAAGATGATGTGCATATCTTTTCGTGAGTCCAAAATAAACTCATATTTCATATGTCACTAAGCAGAACAACTCAAAATCAGTAGAGTTTGTTGTCAATAGGTAATAATAGTAGTAGTAATAATAAAATGATCATTATAATAACTCTAAATTCATTAATTAACTTTTTTTTTCTTTTTCTAGGAAATGATTTCTGCTTCTTACCCATTGAGTCTTCTCAAGTCTAGTCGAGTCTATTCGAGTCCGTAACTTAGTATAATGACCATACTAACCCTACATTCAAATCTAGAGTCCTTACCGAGTATTCTTTTATTGTTCTGAATTTCGGAAAAAAATTATTTGTCAGTTACTTGCAGTTCAAGTAATCCATTAATTGCATTCATATTAATGATTTCTAAATAACTTAACCAACCTAATGCATTTGGAAATGAAATTTAGGACTCTATTCTAGGTACTTGTTTGATTTACTACAGGTGCATGTGTCTTCTTTGATTTTTATGATGTGTTCACCATCAAATTATCAAGTTCATCATAACACAATCATTTACATTGCTATCAATTCCCATTATCCATCACAATGACGTGGTCCATACATCATGAATATGTCCAATTCAATAACCAATAGCCAATATTCATCATCAATAACATTCCTAAGGTTCATCCATCTAAATATGTCAAATTTCTTTAATCATTTCATACAATTCAATGTCAATCATCATCAAGTTACTAATTTATATTAATGTCCATCATCAAGAATATCATCAAGTGTATTATAAAAAACATTGTTAATTTGTGTAACAAGATAATCAATGTAACGCCCAATCCCCGGTCACTGGACTTAATAGGGTGCATTGTGTGCCAATCATTGTCATAGTAAAAATTAGTGCATTTTGGTGTATGATTGTTTTGGGATTTGATTCACCGACTAAGTTCGATAGCTTAACCATGTTTTTCTCTTCCTTTTTATTTTTCTTTCTTCTCTTTAAATAAATGTGACAGGTGATCGAGCCGGTCTAGTTGGATTTCAGTATAGTCATCATGAAGTATTCCACTTGCATTTTTGGGCCACTAGTTTTCATGTATATAAATGTTGTACAGGGTTATATAAATGTTATAAATTTTAGTATTTTTTTTTATAAATGTACATAAATATTAATCTTTGAAACATGTATATAAATGTTATTATCATAGTATACCTCTTGCAATATAAAAGAAAACAAATTAAAACAGCACAACATATTACAATGATAATAAATAGAACATACATTTTGAAAATTTTAAATTTTAAATCCGAAATTTCCAATTATTTCAAATAAAAATATATTATGATATACATTTAAATAGAAAATATCAATGCAAATCACATACTAAAAATAATTTGCACACTTTCAAATTAAATTTTTAATATGTTTCATCACTTTCAATGCACATTTTGGAAGTGTGAATAACACTTCATATCGTGTCTGTGAAAATGTGTCAAAACTCTACAATTTCAAACTACCATTTCACATATTCGCCTAAACAATCAAAGGTTGGGTGCGAATATGTGCTACAATTTTCAACCACCAACTATGACCCAAGATTTTGAAACAAACTCACAATTTAAAAATGTAAACACCACTATTCTTTCATTATAACCCGTACTTCATTAGTATCATTCTCCATCTTCATTAGTCAAATTAACAAATGAATCGTCACTATGTGAGTTATGAACAAGGTGAGTTTACTCACTCGTATGAATTATGAATAGGATAAGTATCAGACGAGGTTGGTAAAAATATGGAATGGAGTAAATAACATTACTAAGGACGGAAGAAAGTAAATTTTTAGGGTTGTCAATTAGGTTAATGTAATAGAAAAAGAGAAAGGCAAACTTGCAAAACAAAATGTCTCATTTAATATTAAATGGAATGTTGTATTTAATAAGTTTGTTTAAAAGAAATATATAAATGATGAGGTTAATTTTTTTTAAAAAGATTAAATTATATGATTTTTTTATTTAAGAATAGAAATAAAATGATATAATTTTTACTTAATAATTCTAAAATATTAGAAGTTTATATTCGGTAGTTTTTATTAATATTTTTTAAATATATATTAATATATAAAAAAAATAAAATGAAAGGAGGATAAAGAAGTAATTATATTAATTTAGTAAATTAATGACGTTAGGTTGACTTTTTTTAAATATAAAAACTTATTGTCGGAGACCTGCCAAATATTTGTACGGATGTGATTTCTCTCTCCAAACCTCACCGGATTCAGAGTAATTTGCCCAAATGAAATATGAATGCATCACAATCTCCCTTCTAACAATTGCCTGCTTATCTCTGAACTCTCTATAACAAAACCACAAGGAAGAAGAGAAATTAACGGTTCCTAGGTGAGCTCTAACACCTGAATCATATCAACGAGATTGTAGTATAGGTACTATCTCTGCTCCCTCCATTCTTTCTCAGAGATGATTAGCACAAGTAACCAAACCACCCCTGAACAGAGGACACAGTGAAACAAAAGCCCATAAATTTAAAGGGGGATTTAATTGCACATTCATGTTATTAAAATGTTACAGGCTTATTGACATTGATTTCCTAAGCCGCTGGACTCACCCTAGGACTATAATGCTAAATATTGATCAGATTAACACTAGTACTTTACAAAACTTTTACAAAAGCTGCCACAATCAAATTTCCCACCACATCTACTTGATATAACTTTTACATACACCTACTTTTTCAGGTACCTCTTCTTCCGGTCAGAAATGCTACTGTTCAACTTTGTATCTAAGAGCAATGAGGACTAGAGTTTCACCAAAGTCAATGTTACAACTCAAACAGCTGATGCAGGGGCATCACCTTCACTCTTGAGCAACTCCTGCACATGAACCATCAGAATGAAGCATTTATATAGAATCAAATCAAACTATACCAACATTTATATGGAGAAATGCCAAAAGAATAATGCTACATAATTCAGAAGGTAGCCCAAAAAACTAACCCAACATATTTAGTTTAATTATTTTTGTGTTTTTGGGATTCCTCATGCCAAGGCATCTTAATCCAAGACTAGATTTTAAGCCGTCCTTGAACATTAAATTCTATCTTAAACACTATTGAATTTTCCATAGCACTCAAAATTAGATTATAGGCTATTAAAGATTCATCAATGATTCATCATACCAGTGGTCTTTAGCTAATCAAAATGAGCTAAAGTGTCACATCATGAATTCCTCAATTTATCATCCATACATATGCATTCAAGGACGGACAGTTCTTTACCGATTTGGCAGCTAGAATTGACAGACGCTGCCTTTCTTTCTTCTCCCGTATGCACTCACCACACCAGCTAGAGAAATCTTTTTGATATCTCTTCATCTCCCTGAAGACTGAACTGTAGACAGAATCACAAATGAAATTTTGAGCAAAACCAGTAATGGATCTTCTAATTACATCTCCATGACAAATTCAGAGCAAAATATTACCAATGAGGAACAAGACTTGGTTAGGAAAGACAAAGCTAAAATGCAAAAATAAATAAATAAACAAAACATTTTAAGATCTCTTTTTACTTCCAGTCATATGAAAACTCTGTATATACACGACACATCTCTACAAGTACTGGTTACTGTAAGCTTAATGCTACTTCAGAACATAGAATGCATGTGGTTAACAACTTAGAAAGAAATTTGAAGCTTGAGCCTGATCAATGCTGATATCAAGTTCGCAGCACTTCATAACAACAAAACCGAATTTTGTTTGAAGCTATGTTCCCCAAGGAATAGACAAAGCTTAAATGTTAAGACAACAGTACACTTTGCTCAGTACTGACAAATGCTTACTTTAGGTAATATGACTGAAACAGTGAATTAAGAATGAGCACACATGCTGCTTTCCAAAACAAGCATATATTAGAGTGTGATTGCCAAATATAAATGGGTATAACGGTCAGTCATAAACATTATACTTGCAAAATATACTGGAAATTTTTACTGTTAAAACAGGAAATGAAGGGAAAACCAATAACTACCTTCTGCACCATAAAAGTAGATTAATCCTATGACCAGTTGTTGTGGCTCTAGCACCATGGCGGTGGCGACCTCGATGAAGCACAGCTTGTCCAGGAATGTGAGGATAGTCGAAGATCTCCTACTTTCAGGGAAATATTCCATCAAAGAATGATACAATGAAATCATATAGTGCCTTATCAACTTATCTGTATACATACATATATATAAGCACATAGCTACAGGGAGGCACAGTCAACGTGGAAAAATAAAATAGAATCCAAAATGAAGAATGAAGAAAGAGAATAAATAGGATATTTGGGAATATAGAAATGGCAACAATCTGAATTCTGCATCCTATTGTTCAGAAAAGAAAAGGCTCAATTATTTTAGCAAATTAAAGACAAAATAAAATATATCAATTGAATATTGATGAAAATTATCTAAAACTCCCAATCGAAACATTTTTTAAAGCCAATTAGAGAATTACTGATCACTAAAATCAAAATGGTTGCAATGTTAATAGCATTGATAGAAAACTAGTCTTTCTAATGTAATTGTCATATGTATGTGAACATTCCTTACCCCAGTCAGATGATAGTAGCAAAAATAATCATTCAAAATTAAAAAATCATAGTGGCACACAAGTCATCTGTTGCCCTAAATTTTTTCTACTCATACTGTGTAAGTACAACATGTCACCCAACATTACGTTAGCAACCATGAATTTACAAAATTTTTCTAGGCTAATTTTGATTCTCATTGAAAAGTACAACTGCTAATAAAGAATAATTACATACCTCTGCTTGACTAAGAGTATTTACATGTTTATCACACCGCGTTCCACGGAAAAACAATTCTCCACCAGAAAATTGCTTACCCAAGCATACATTCAAAGTTACTTCTGAGTCATCCACATGAAAGCCTACAAATATAACATTTTTTTTATATATACTAGATGAGATGTTGACTAGATGCAGAGTTAAAAAGCACAGAATTAATGTTTCAAAACATTCTGATCTTTGTGCCCTAATGCTGCAAAATTGTAAATAAAATTTTGACAAGGATGATCTGTTCTACTGAGTTAGTTGGCTAATACTGACCATAAAAATCAGCCAAACATCACACCGCAAAGAAATTATACTAAAATCAAATATAAATTCAAAAATGTTTTCAAAATTAAAACAACAGTTGTAGCCCATTAACAGAACCATTTGGCGTCTATATAAATGTCATACCATTTTATGTACCCATGATTCTCAAATCACATGAGCAAAGAATAAAACAGAGAACCTACCTAAATCGACATCCCTATCTTTACCATACTCGACAATGAAACCATGATGAGAGTCCAGGGTTGACCCACCAACTTCAGGAAAGAAAACTGGAAAAAAATAAAAGAAAAAACAACAAAAAGTTAACCTGTTGATCATAATCTTCATCCACTAAAAAGCACAATTTATTATAAAGCAATGGAATTATGAGATTAGTTACAGTACATGTATTCATCACCTTTAGACAAAGGACGAATAAAACCCTCCATCAGTTTATCAAGCATGGTTTCTAGACCAAAATCATCAAGTACAGCACCATATTTATTCATTGTATTCGGTCGCATAATTCGGAATTTCACTTCATTGACCCAAGTTTCAAAATTCTCGACCTATCAAATCAAAATAATATACAAGAAGAAACAGTGCACAAAGAGTACACAGAAACTGACATTTCTACCACTGAAACTAGAAACAAACGGATAAACTCTTACCTCGGATAATAATAATTCACAGAAGCGTGGCTGAAGCATCTGAAAAGTAAACAAACCAGGAGATGGTTCTGAAATAACACTTCTAAAACTTTCTTCTGAGTTGTCACTAATTGCTTTAAGAAATGAAGGGACAAAGAAGGTAGCAGGGTGCATAGAGTACAACTCTCTGTGTAGAGGCTGCAGAAGGATAGCAAGTGACAAATATTACAATACCATTCCTCTAGCAAATAAAAAAGGGAATGGGAAAAAAGTGAACCAGTAATACCTGATAATTCGATATGATTTTCTGCCTGTAATCTCTTTGTCTCTGTGACTAAGATAAGACATTCAACAACAATTATACCAAATTAAATTGAAATCCACCATAAAATTAGATGTGATTATCTTCATTAAATGAAGAAGTGCACAAATAAATTAAAATTAAATTGCACATGCCCCACGAGTTATGCATGCTAGATTCATAACTTTCTAGCATGTGTTTAAAGAAAGGCTATAATCTATTAGTTTAATCATTATGGAATTGTTGTAACTTTACATGTAACGATCTGTTATTAGATGCACTAGGTAGATAACAAGTAAGAGCAAATATCATTTAAGAAAAGTAAAGGTCTACTAGGACAAGAGAAAGCAGAAATGACTATATAGGTTGTGAGGCAGGACAGTATAGCACTAAAGCATAGGAGGACTCGTGCGAGTACAAAGGGTCAAACACCAGGATTTTAACTTACGAATGATCATCACAACTTGTAAGGTAAATTTTATAATTTCAATCTCTGATGGTGGACCTGGTTCGGTGTCAGAATGTGACACAAAAGACAAACAAACTTAAAACTACCAAACCATCTACATTAATAATTATTCCAAATCCCACACAATTGACATATATCTACAAAGCCACATCAAGATATGGACAACGTTAATTAAATTCCCAATTAAGTGAAACCAAGTCAACTTGTAAAGCACTATCTTCACAATTTGCTTTTTAGGCTGGAAAGCTTCATCGCATGCATAACTTGTATTTATAAGACCTAATGTATCTCGAAGAAAAGTAAACTGTTCAACACAAAGTAGTAAACACACGTTTTCAAAACACTCAAACAACGCAAAAGGGCAGTTTCGTCATTTCAAAACCGCAAAACATGTCCGTTAGAAAATGAAAAATAAACCAACGACAGGAAACCCTAATTCCATGACCGAAATCGCCTAATTATGCAATCCTTTTGATTTCCAGATTAGATAGGATAAAGCTTACAGATATAGCTTAAACAAACTTCGATGATTGATGAGACCGACAGAAAAATTCTTAACAAAATAAAATTTGAAAAACAGAGCAAATAATTTTTTTTTATCAACAAATTTTAGCAAACGAAATAAGCAAATGAGAAATGAAAGACGTACTCTGGTCCTTTCTCCATTGGGCAAGTACTTCAACAGAATTTCTTTCATGAACTTGGCTTTCTCCTCTTTGTTTACCGCGAGCATGCTCGGAGGGAGGTACCTCTCCAACGAGCTGAAGATCGACGGACTGTAGTCCAGTTGCATATCGTCGTAGTTATCCGGCTTGTGGTCCTTGTTAGGGTTCAACCTTAGCCTCTGATTCTGACTCGGCGGCGCCATAACCATCACTGCCGGCTGCTTCTGCGCCAAATCTCCAGATAATATTCCGTTTTTTACCTCTACGGTAGCTGGGGTATCTTCCCGGCGATCGCCGGAAGCCATACGAAGGTGAGGAGGTAATTCTGGGAATCTAGATTTCTATATGAACATTGGTGGAGGAGATACACGATGGTAGTAACAAAATGGGGATTCTGAAGAGAATTAGGGTTTTTTTTTTTTCTTTTGAGGTTGTTTGTAGTAGCAGATAATGAAGAAGAAAATGTTAGTGTGTTTTTTTTTTTTTTTTTAAAGTTAGGGTTTCATTAATAAAAAAAATTAATAAAAAATTAATTCTACTGGTCAGAGTTTTTTTAATTTTTCCTCACTTTCCTAAAGAAGAATTTTAAATTATTAATGTTGGGTCGCAGTTATCTTTACCCCACGCGAATATTTGGAGCGTGGCTTCGACGCAATAATACTACTGGAAGGTTACGTTTAAGGCGCTTCTCAGAATGTAGAGATTATTGCCAGTGTGGACAAGATGCCAATTTATTTTGCTTCTCCAGTTTTGCCCTGAAAATTTACCCTGTTATCAACCGATTTTTGCATGAGAAATTGTGCCGATTCGTTAAATTTGAGGTGAAATTGTGATTATTAATGTATTTTTTATTTTTTAAATATAAATTTGATATAACCACGTTTTTATTTTATTTTTTATTAAAAAAATTTAATAGTTTAAATTAAAAATATTTAATTTTATATTTTTTTATAATTATTAATTAAAATTAATATTCATTGTTAAAAAGAAATTTATAATTTATAAATATTTCGAATTCACGAATTTAATAGAAATATAATAAAGCACTCATATCTTTCAATGGGTGCGGATTTGACCACATCCTCACTCTCATAAATAATTAAAAAATTAAAAAAAAAAAAAAAACACACTCATATCTTTCAAGTGCGGATATGGATTTTAATCCACGAGTGCAAGCACGTAACTATAATGGAAAAATAACCTACGACCTTTAAGGGGTAAAGGTAAGGTTGTAGCAACTCAAAAGTTGAAGGTTTCAGAGTTTCACAAACAAAATGGGCCAGAGCCTAAGACCAAGTTAATTCGGCCAAAAGAGTGTTCGGCCATAGCTATTTCGGCCGAAAAAGCATCTTATCAGGCCCCAAGAGGCTCCATTCAAAACCATCTCGGGACACTCCAGTACATCGAGAGCCAAAGCCTAACGAAACAAAAACAATACATCGAGAATCAAGCCTTCGACCGAAGCAAGCCAGCAGGCCTTCGGCAGAAGCAGGACAGCATACCTTCGGCTGAAGCAGGCCAGCAGGATTTCGGCCGAAACAGGACAGCAGGCCTGCGGTAGAAGCAGAACAGCAGGCCTCCGGCAGAAGCAGGACAGCAGGCCTTCGGCCGAAGCAGACCAGCAGGCCTTTGACAAAATCAGACCAGCAGGGCTTCGGCCGAAGCAAGCCCAAGAGGCCCAACTGCCATTTGCAACCAAAGAAAGATTATACGAACCCAACAGCCTTCTAGACAATATAAAAGGGCCCAAGCCCAATCCGCTTCACATACGGCTTCCTGAATCAATTCTAACTAAGATATCCTTCTTTGAATACAATAAGGAGACTGAGTTCAAGAAAGATGAGGAGACTCAATCCATAAAGAAATAGAACTCAGATACCTCCTATAAATAGGGGGTACGGATGATTGTAAAGGGATCCGATTTTTATTGATGAGAGCTAAAATCTGTGAAATTATATTTGTAAGCCTAAAGCTATTTTCTCAAGCAGTCTTAGCCTTATATTTGGCTGTGGTTTATTTGGCACCACAGTTTGGCGCCCACCGTGGGGCTACGAACCTCACACTCACAAGGTTGAGATTTCTTGAAATCCAGAATCTCATCTCCGATAATTTTTGAAAATTCTCCGCCTGAATCTCATTAAACATCAATCTCGGTTAGTAAGATGAGTCCCGATACAACTAACATAGAAGATCAAGTCCCAAAAAAGCCAGAAGAACAGCTGGCAATCCTGACAGAGATGCTCAAAAAATCTGAAGTGGAGAAGGAACCATGGAGGAAAGAAGCAGAGTTCAAAAAGAAGTGAACTGTCCTCTTCAAGGAGAAACCTCGATAACCAAGCCGGAAATACTCGCCCATTCGGAAGCGCAAACTCAATTTTGGGGAGACCCCCGGCAATGGGACATCAGAAAAAAGCGATGGGTCAACGAAAGTCGTAAAACCACCGAACAATTCAAGCATTTCCGACGACGGATCAATAAGCTCGAACCCAGGACCACAAGCAAGCCAATCCTGATCCACCAAAGCCACATGCGGGCACCGTCCAGCCTCCGCCGCCATAGACAGAGTAAAAGCCGTTAAACTCGATCGAACATCATCCGTGCACGAAGCCACAACATCTTTGTCTTTGACATTATTCTGACCACCACAAGGCGTTTTACAAACAGCAATCTCTGCATCCTCATTAGATAACAACGTGAACCTTCCACAGTCACCTATTTCGACAAATACGTTTCTTATGGAAGAGAACAGATATGGAAGAGGAACTGGACATCAATTCTTCTAGTGGCGCAAGATTCTCCTAGACCAACGGGTGATCCAAGTTAAAAAGTTGAGTGAAGTTTCTTGTACAAAACCCTCAAAGTGTTGTTGGCTCCCAGGCGATTGGATTCTCCCCTAGCAAGCTTAAGGTTTCAGGTTTGTAATAATTTCTAATACCGCTCGATCTTAGCAAGTACGCTTCCATACTCTGCTCTTCTTAGCCTCTGTAGTTTCAATTCTGAAGATAATTTTATGCGTGAATCTCTATTAAACTGAAAATTTATTCGTAAGTTGTACTTATCATCATGACTGATTTACCACATGCTGCTTCTTCTTTCTGTTCACTATCTGTGGATGTATACGATTTTTCTCCTCTTGTAGTCATTAACTTTCAGGGTCATCAAGAGTACGGACAACAAAATTGCCAAAGGGCAATCCAAAAACTGCCCAAAGGGCAACCCGAAAATTGCCAAAGGGCAAACCTCTGGTAAATCCAGAAGGCTTCGGGCGAAGACCAACTGCTTAAGGGCAACCCAAAAACTGCCCAAGGGGCAACCCGAGAATGGCCAAAGGGCTAGCCTCTAATAAATTCAGAAGGATTCGGGCATAGAAAAATTGTCAAAGGGCAACCAACAAAATTGCCAAAGGGCAACCCGAGAATGGCCAAAGTGCTAACCTCTGATAAATTCAGAAGGATTCAGGCAAAGAAAAATTGCCAAATGGCAACCAACAAAATTGCCAAAGGGCAACCCAAGAATGGCCAAAGTGCTAGCCTCTGATAAATTCAGAAGGATTCGGGCAAAGAAAAATTGCCAAAGGGCAACCAACAAAACTGCCCAAAGGGCAACCCGAAAATTGCAAAAGGGCAAACCTCTGGTAAATCTAAAAGGCTTCGGGCGAAAACCAATTGCCAAAGGGCAACCCAAAAACTGCCCAAGGGGCAACCCGAGAATGGCCTAAGGGCTAGCCTCTGATAAATTCAGAAGGATACGGGCAAAGAAAAATTGCAAAAGGGCAACCAACAAAACTGCCCAAAGGGCAATTCGAAAATTGCCAAAGGGCAGACCTCTGGTAAATCCAGAAGGCTTCGGGCGAAGACCAACTGCTAGAGGGCAACCCAAAAACTGCCCAAGGGGCAACCCGAGAATAGCCTAAGGGCTAGCCTCTGATAAATTCAGAAGGATTCGGGCAAAGAAAAATTGCCAAAGGGCAACCAACAAAACTGTGCAAAGGGCAACCCGAAAATTGCCAAAGGGCAAACCTCTGGTAAATCCAGAAGGCTTCGGGCGAAGACCAACTGCCAAAGGGCAACCCAAAAACTGCCCAAGGGGCAATCCGAGAATGGCCAAAGAGGGCTAGCCTCTGATAAATTCAGAAGGATTCGGGCAAAGAAAAATTGCCAAAGGGCAACCAACAAAATTGCCAAAGGGCAAACTCCTGATAAATTCGGGAGGATTCGGGCGAAGACAAATTGCCAAAGGGCAAACCTCTGATAAATTCAGATTGCAGGCAAAATGTGGCAAAAACGCGATCAAAATCTCGGTAAACTCAAGGGAGACGCGACTAAAGTAGTCAAAGAACCCAAAGAGGGCAGACTCGGCCAGAACAAACACAAACTCAAACTCAGAAATCATGCCAAAACCAAGAAAATCCTCTAAGACAATGGGGGATTGAACCAGTCTAAGGCAAAAGCGACCCTTGATTTCGGCCAAAATTTCCAAAAGATGAGCTTTTAATCAACCTAAAATATGCAAATTAGTCAACTCTATAGCTTTTAAGAGCAGGTATCATGATATACTTTTGACCGAAAATATCTCAGTCGAAATCACTTATGCAAATACATGAAAACCACGAAGGAAAAGTGCAACTGGGGATTGGCCCAACTCACAACTGTAATCCCAAAAGCCAACAACATTGGTCCTAAACCCTCGATTGAAACTCCCACTAACTTGCATTGCCACACTTGAAAAATCAAGTAGTGGCAATGGGGGATTACTGTAGTGGAAAAATAACCTACGACCTTTAAGGGTTAAAGGTAAGGTTGTAGCAACTCAAAAGTTGAAGGTTTCAGAGTTTCACAAGCAAAATGGGCCAGAGCCTAAGACCAAGTCAATTCGGCCGAAAGAGTGCTTAGGCCATAGCTATTTCGGCCGAAAAAGCAGCTTATCAGGCCTCAAGAGGCTCCATTCGAAACCATCTCGGGACACTCCAGTACATCGAGAGCCAAAGTCTAACGAGCCAAAAACAATACATCGAGAATTAAGCCTTCGACCGAAGCAGGCCAGCAAGCCTTCGACAGAAGCAGGACAGTAGACCTTCGGCCGAAGTAGGCCAGCAGGACTTCGGCCGAAACAGGACAGCAGGCCTTTGGCAGAAGCAGGACAGCAGGTCTCCAGCAAAAGCAAGACAACAAGCCTTTGGCCGAAGTAGGACAACAGGCCTTTGGCAGAAGCAGACCAGCAGGACAGCAGACCTTCAGCCAAAGCAGGCTAGCAGGACTTCGGCCGAAGTAGGACAGCAGGACAGCAGGCCTTTGGTAGAAGCAGACCAGCAGGACTTCGGCCGAAGTAGGACAGCAGGACAGCAGGCCTTCGGCAGAAGCAGACCAGCAGGCCTTCGGCCGAAGTAGGACAGCAGGACAGCAGGCCTTCGGCAGAAGCAGACCAGCAGGCCTTCGGCCAAAGCAGGACAGCAGACATTCAGCCGAAGCAGGATAGCAAGAATTCGGCCGAAGCAAGACAGCAGGCCTTCGGCAGAAGCAGGCCAGCAGGGCTTCGGCCGAAGCAGGCCTAAGAGGCCCAATTGCCATTTGCAGCCAAAGAAAGATTATACGAACCCAACAGCCTTCTAGACAATATAAAAGGGCCCAAGCCCAATCCGCTTCACATACGGTTTCCTGAATCAATTCTAACTAAGATATCCTTCTTTAAATACAATAAGGAGACCGAGTTCAAGAAAGATGAGGAGACTTAATCCATAAAGAAATAAAACTCAGATACCTCCTATAAATAGGGGGTACGAATGATTGTAAAGGGATCCGATTTTTATTGATGAAAGCTAAACTCTGTGAAATCATATTTGTAAGCTTAAAGCTATTTTCTCAAGCAGTCTTAACCTTATATTTGGCTTTGGTTTATTTGGCACCACAATAACATCCACAAACCCCGTGTTATTCAAGTAAATATATATTCTAAATAAAAATATATAGTTTTCCAAATGCTAAAAAAATAAATATTAATATTAATTAATAAAATACAACTCATTAAATGTGTATTTGGTAAATAGATTTTTAAATAGCGGCTAAATTTTTCATTAACGAATGTTTGAGAGAAATTTTTTAATTAACAATTAGATTTTTAATTAGTAATTTTCAAACTGCTTGAAGTTTTACCCTCATCAAATTATAGTATTACAAAATACCATTAGTAATACTAAAAGCTCATATTTGTAATAAATTATATTAATTTTAATATTAAATTTATTTATTATAGTGAAAAAAACTTAAATAACATTTATTTTTTATTTAATTAGTTTATATTTTATTTTTTGATTAGTTGATACTATTGTACTATGGTCTATTTGCGATTAACGGTTGGCGGATTTAATAACGATTAGAAATTGACGGATTTAATAACGATTAGAAATTGACGGATTGTACTACCGGTTCGACAAAAATTAGTTGTTAGCAGAATGATGATACATTGTTTAGTAATTAACTGTTTAGTAATTACAGTATTAGCGGATTCAATTATAAAATGATATAAAATAACGTTTTAAGAGAATTATTCTTTTATCTTTCATAAGGTATATTTTGCACTATTACCTTCAAACAGATAATGTAATCTTTTAAATATTTTAATATTTATCAATAATTAATAAGTAATAATTTAATAATATTTATTATTTTATATCAATTATTAATTAAACTAATATTAAAAAAATGCTTACTAAAATACTAAAAAAATATTATAAAATTTTTTAATTATAAAATATTATAATAAAAAATATTATTAAAAGTATTAGATATATTAGGTATTTCTGATTGTATCCTACTTTCTTACTAATTGCAATATTGATTCAACTAAAATAATCAGACTAAAAACAAACACGATATTTAACCCGGTTCGACAAATTGGCTAATCGAGGGAAAGATAACAATTTTACTATAAGAAATAAGAATTAAAAGTCCTTCAAAAAACACTATCTCTCCATATAAAATTGCTTCCCAAAATCTCTTTTAGGCAGAACCACCATGGCGAGACAACCCCAATACAAAATCTCCTTACAACGAGACAACCCCCACACAAAACCTCCTTACGGCGAGACAATCCCCAATCAAAATCTCCTTAATGGCGAGACAACCCCAATACGAAATCTCCTTAATAACGAGACCCCAACCCCTAATGACCATCACCCCCACTGGGCATGACCTCAATCCAATGATCACCACCTATAAGGACAAGATACTTTCTTCTTCACGAGACAACTCTATTTATAGTAATCACCAAACATACTTTCCTAATTTGTTTCCATTCCAACTAAGAAATACAATTAGTAAAATTAGGAAAAACCAAATCTTTCGAAAATAAGGAATCAAATAATTAGGAAATATACCCAAACTTAAAATAGGAAAACCTTCCTAAAAGAAATCCTTGTGATTCAAGGAAATCCTAACAAGATATTATAATAATATGTTTAAATTATTTTATTAACATATAATTAATTGCTTTAGCATAAAATGTGCATTATTTCATATTATTTTATTTTGTTATTTAAGGATCTTATATTTTCTATTAATTTTTCCATTTTGTAATTTTGAATAGATTAGAGGCAATTATGCAAATATGAAGGTTTATTTTAGGATTAATAATGTAACGTCCGCAAATTGGGCCTAAAATTTTGGGCCAGTTTGAAATTTTTATATGTTTGATTTTCGAAAATTCCATGACGGAATAAATCGAGAATTATATTAAGGGCAATGGTGAGATTAGGAAAAATTGATTTGAGACAAAAAGCCTAGGATAAAAAATCTTTATTTAATTTGAAAATTAAATATTACTATTGGCTTTGAAATCAAAAATTGATCTTTAAGGGAAAAATATGATTCAATTGGAAGTTAAGAATCTATTTAAATTGAAATTGAGAAAATTATTGATTTTGGGTCAAAAACGTCCATTTTAGTAAAATTACCATTTTACCCCTATTGAGCGGAGATTTTCCATTTTTGAAATTGGTGGTGGAATTTGATTTAAAATATAGAATTGAATTTTTGAAGATGAATGAAAGTGTCGGAAATAGATTTTAGTGGAAAACGGACTCGGAATTGGATTGGGCCCAATTTTGGCCCAGTCCAACCCCAAGCCCAACACTTATCCATGAAACCCCACCAAACCCATTCATGACACTATTCACCTTCTTCCCAAACACCCTCATTCTCTCCTTATATTTTCTCTCTACACTACCATGAAACCCTAGCCACCCAATTTCACCCTCAACCACCAAAACTACCAAAAATAATTCTATTTTCACCTTCATTATGCTTTAAGGAGGTTATTTCACCATATTAGAGTCTTTCCTCTTCAAGGTAAAATCCTCTTCTCGCTACTCATTTTTAATCCGAAAATAGCTTATTGATTTTGGTTATTGAATGCCTTTATAAAGTTTTTGGGTTGATTTTGAATTGTTATTATGTGATTAAACTTCCAATAAGCTAGGTCCACTCTTGCCTTATCGTCTCTACACTTGATGAGTATAAAATTGATGATATGTGTTTTAGTCTTGATACCTAAATATTGATATTGAGATGTTTTTAAGATTAAATAGCTTCCAATTGAAGTAAAATGGTTTTTGACTCTAATGTCTATTTTGTCAAAATCCCTAACTTGAATAAATTGGGTTTTTATGTTCTTAAATATTAAAAATTGTTAATTGATGATCCTAGGTGGTTACTAAGTAATTTTGGGTTAATTCTAACCTATTTTGAAAAGCTCTAATCTCATTAGTATACTAGTGCCCTTAATAGAATTGTTGTGCGGTAATTGAGTTGTGTTGGAACATTAGTGATGATGATTGTATTGGCATTATTGAATGTAGTATGTTTAAAATGTCTTGGTGTTGACCATCACAAGTGGAAACCCTCAAGGGAGCGGCTTTCTAGCTTGTGGATTGACGGATGCGAGGTTCGTATTTCCGTTTTTAGCCCTACACGATTTATTGTTATTGATTGATGCTTAGAATACATGTTTAATAGTAAATATGCCATGAAATTGGATTAATAAGATAATCACCCAAATTGAGTGTATTGATCATTATTGTCATGATTAGGGCGTTAGAGCATGTATTATTGCATGTAGAATCATGCTAGGAGCTGCCCTTGGGAATTGAAGTTTGGGTGGACTAAGTCCACATTGTTTGTGAATTGACGAAGTTAGGGTAGAGACTTAAATTCCATAATGCATTCTTGATTGGATGTCATGATTGTGTTTATTGTGATGAATATTGTCAAATTGATTGTTATTGATGATTGTTGATGCGAATTGGTAATATTGGTAAAATTGATGAATAGTGAATATTATTGTGAACTTCATTGGAGACTAGACGATACAAATTGGTAGAATTGATGTCGTTGAGAAACATGTATTAGTATTGTGGTTTTGATAACTTGATATTGTCAATATTGGTAAAAATGACCTTATTGGTATGTTTAGTCAACATTGAATAACCTATTGAAATTGGTTACTATGGGAAAAATAGTACATTGAAATAAATTGTGGCTTTTGTATTTTGGTTTGATCATTGAACTCATTGGATATTGATAAATTGGGTTATTTCTAAAAACACCCCATTTTTTCAAACATTTCACTTTAAGCATCCGGTTTTGAAAAGTTATGGAAAACCACCCCCAAAATCAAAACCACTAGTGATTTTGGTATTTTTTGAGTGGTTTTGATGTTTTATGAGTGGTTTTGAAATTCTATATGTTTTAATTTAGAGATTCGGAAATTCTCTAAAATCAAAATTACTCATACAACACCAAAACCACACACAAAAATACAAAAACCACTAGTGGTTTTGATTTTGGAGTGGTTTTCTAAAACTTTTCAAAACCGAATACTTAAAGTGAAACGTTTGAAAAAATAGGGTGTTTTTGGAAATAACCCTTGATAAATTAGACTTAATGAATGGTTTATTGAAAACAATGTACCTTGATGAATGAAAACGTGGTATTAAAACCAAATGCCCTTAGACTTGCTCTAGAAGATAGAAGGTAAGGCATGCCTAGGGATTAGAAGTACTTCGGCACGAATATATCGTGTTTCTTGGCGCGGAAGCCATATTGGGACTTCGGTCCATATTGTATTGGGACATTAGTCCACAGAGGACTTCGGTCCATATTGGGACTTCGGTCCATATTGGGACTTCGGTCCACAGAGTACTTCGGTCCATATTGCATTGGAACTTTTGTTCATATTGGGACAATGGTCCATATTGAATCCCGTTTTCTATTCAATGGTTTTTTTGGGCATTGGTTAATAAATCCGAATATTGTCATTGATAAAGTATTGTAAATTATTCTCGAGATGAGAATGGATAATGTTCTTGATGTGGACATTAACATTGACATTGATATTGTTATTATTATTGTTAATGATGTTGAGATTGACATGATTGAACATGGAAAATGATTGATAATCTTAATGAGATACCATAGGTAAATAGTTTCATTTGTGTAGCCTTGGTGTGTGTCTCATTACCCCTAATTGCTCATAATTGGATTCTTACAATTCATGTGAAATTGTGTTAATGTGACCTAATTGTAAAATGACTAATTTATATCTATAGGTCATAATTGAATTGATGTGGCTAATGTGAATAGCTTAATTTAAAGAATAAGTGAATTCATGGAAACTTGGCTAACTAAGAGCCTATATGTGTTATGTGCATGATCATGATCTATTGGATGTGTAATTGAATAGCCAACCCTTAGTCCAACCCCTTTGATCAGTTGCTTTTGTGACATGTTGTTCTCTTATAAAATGGATTGGGTTAAAACCCTTATTGTTGAATAAATGTGTAATTGGAGTGTCCCAAGTTTTGTTATGTCAATTTTTGGTTTCCAAATTGGTTTTACAAACCTTAACTAAAAGTTTTGAAAATAAATTGAGAAAGCTTTAGTGTATTGAAGTTTTATATGAGATGTTTCGGAACTAAAAGAATCATGAAACAAAAGTGTTTTAATGCATTGATCCTAGGGTGTTTCTAGGTGTTTAAGATGCCTATCAAGTCCATAAATTGTTTTTGGAATGATTCATAAACTCAAATAAGTGTTTTGGTGGTGTAAAAATGAAGAAAAACCATGTTTTTGAAGTCCTAGAACAACTGGGCGCCCTGTTAAGCAACCAGGACGCGAACCAGGAGGCGAAAAGTGGTACCGAAGCTGTTCTGTGCACTTGGCGCCCTGGTCGCGCCTTGGTCAGGCTTACCAGGACGCCCAGGTCTGAACAGTGTACTTCTTTGCCTTTGTTCTCCTTCATCCAAACTTTGAATTGAGTGCCGTTTACGGCTATGGATTTGTCATTGAGTCTAGTTTTCAACCGTATCTTTATATTTAAAAAATAATGTCATTTGAGTATTGAGATTTTGAAAATACTCCAACACTATCAGAAATTTAGCTTTTATGTAAAATGCAATTTTCTTCCCTATTGATTTAAAAATGCTTTAGTTTACTTATTTTCGACCATAAATGAATAAGTAAATGTACCATAATATTATTATGGCCTCTTGTAAGGCTCAAATGGATTGAAATTGACTTGTGAACGTTAATTGTGATGTAAGTGATGTTTACAAGACCATGTTAAGTGTATAAATGACATGTTAGCGAATTGTTTTGGGTTGCATTACTTATAAGTGGTTATTTGTTTTGTATGTTCAAAAAGAGGTCATTAGCTTCTTTTGATTTCCAAAGTCCTTATAGTCTACGGACATTTTTAAGTTTCGTTATCTAAGTTTTGTAAGCTTAAAGATTCTTTGTCTAGATGTTGGGGTTTCATCTATGAATTGTATGATTGATAATTGCCTTCATGAATATTAAAAATTGAATAAGATCAATTATCTCTTGCTTAATTGATTGTAAAGATTGATTGATGGATTGACTCGATTGACTAAGGAACTTTAGTAAGTTCACTAGTTGCATTGCTTGCCAATTAATTAAATATATTGGTGTATTGAAAAATATTCTTTCAATTGTATTTAAACCAAAGATGAATTTTGTATTTTTAAACATTCATCCAAATCATCTTCCCTCAAGTTTATTTTGGTTATTCTAAGGTTTTAATTGATATTGAACATTGTCTTGATAAAAGCGTATTGAACGTATTTGAACATACTTGAGTTTTGTAAATTTGAAACCCTTGTAATATTTTTCTATTGATTGAATGTCATTGTAAGAAGATTTTCTTATGTATTTTCTTATGAGCATCGGAAATATTACATTAGTCGAATGTCTTCTTAAACTAGGGTTGTTGGACTAAGCGCGAGGTTTTGGCTATTAATTGATTACTCATTTATTGTTATTCAATTGATATCGATGATATGACCACTTGATTGTTTATTGATTGATTGATTGATGGATTCATTGATCGCTTCTTGATTGATTGATTGATTGATCGCTTGATTATCTCTTGATTGGTTATTTTTTTGTTTGATTAATTCTTGATTGATTGATCGCCTTGATTGACTCGATTGTATTGATTGTCTTGTGATTGCACTATTGATTGATGGATCCATATGGTTTATGATAAAGAGAAATGGTATTAATCTTAATGATTGGTAAACCATATAATGAGCATGAATGTGTGACATAGCATGTCTCGATTGGTACACTAGCATGATTGATTGCTAGGAATTGATTGTGCTTGACTTCTATGTGTTAAGGTGAGCTTAGAGGTGCTCACATTAGAATTGTATTGTGTGATAAAGCATTGCATATCAATGGTAAGGTAAGAGCATTTGTGTGTGCTTGTTTGGGACATGGAATGCAAACCAGGCGTGTGCCTGACCCTTCTTTTCTTCTTTTTCTTTTCCCCTTGAATTGTGTGCAGGTTCGATCGAGTGAGGCATATGTTATTTGAGCTCTCATGGTGAAGTCCATTTATGTGTAACCACTCATACATGTATTTTAGATTTAATCATGTTTGTAAATAAGCTCACAATGTATTTGAATTGTGATTGTAAAAGATGTTTTATTCATTAGGAATTTCTAAACCTAGTATATGTATGACATAAACCAAGTATTTTATGTTTAATAAAGTAACGTCTTTATTAGTCTTCTGCAAAAATATTGTACAAAATGATTGACATTTGAAATTGTCCCTAAATCGTAAATTGCAATTGCATTATCAATGTGGCGGTTCGGACTATTCGTTGCGGTCTCGGTCGGGGCGGGGGTTCGATGCTACAAATAACAAATTTTCAAAGTAAAGTCAAATTCTATAATATTTCATCTGAAGACTTAGTTAAATAAACTGATAAGATTTAGGATTTTTACGTTTTGAATTTAGAATTTTCAAACAAAGATTCTCAGGAGATTTTTAATGATTTTTATTTTTGTAATAGAGTATACATTTACTTTGAAGGATATTTTGTTAGGGGGAGTTTTTTGGTTTTCAACAAAAACACTTTATTTTGTTCATTCTCTATACGATCAATTTAATTGAGATGGTGATATTCATTGTGCCCCTGGGGAGCTAAATTTAAGATTATATGTGTTGTCATAATTGTATTTTGATTGGTATGCTTCTTTAATATTTGTGTGATCTCAGTGGGCATGGTTAAGTGAACATGTTAGTTTTATTTAATTAAGTGCGTAATAAGTTAATTAAGTAGGCAAATAATTCCTAATTAATTTGACCTAGATAGTGTTCAGGTACATAATCATAATTCCAGAACGTACTAATTCAATTGGTTATGGTCATGAATCTTTTCTATTTCTTTATGGTCTACTCTAGATTAGTGATTGATTCAAAGGGTAGTATCCGTTCAGTCTAGGGATGACAATTTTCGCCCTGACCCGCGTACCTACCCTGCCCCAAGGTGATCTGATCTGACCCCGACCTGCCCCGCACGCGAAATGGGTCAGATACAGGTAAACCTGCCCTGCCTCGCATGCAAGGCAGGGCAAGTCCAAATCTGATTGGTGCCCTGCCTTGCCTTGCCCCGCCTTGTCCCGCGCTCGCCCAGTCATGTTAATTAGTTTTTAAATTTTTTATTTAGATCATTTATTTCTATTCCTAATTTTTTAAATTAATTTTAATTTACTATCGGTATTAGACATAATATAAATATTTAAATAAATTTAATTTTTGTAGCATCTAAATAATTTAAAATTTTAATTATTTTTATTAACATGGATAATATTTAAGTAATTTTATTAAATAAAAAATTAGTTGAATATCAGATAATATAATAAATTAATAATAATTATTATATTATTTATTTTTCAAACTCAAAATATTATTGTAAGATAAAAATATAATTTTTGACAAAATAGGGGCAACATAAAAATATATTTTAAATATATTTTTTAGAGTAAAGCAAGTCCCCGTGGGGCGGGGCAGGGTCACGAGTCCATACTTTCTGCCCCGCACCACAGGGTAGGGCAGACCAGTCTACAGGTAGGGCAGGTCCAATATCTCAAAGACCTGCCCGACCTGCCCCATTGTCATCCCTAGTTTAGTCTAATAGGTAAGGAAAAGATTAATTATTAGGCACGTTATCAATAGCTATAACTATGACTATTAAATTCCATATATGTTTAGTTTCGATGATCAACACTTATATTGAATGAGTTGACTAAGCGGGATATTTTAATATCATTGTTTTTTATTCTATTAATTTGATTTTTAGTTTAATTACTCATATATGATGCACCCCCCATTTTAATTTTGATTTGGTCTTTACATTTGCAATCATTGATCTCTGTTCTCTAAAGGATCCATCCTGTTTTATCATGCATTCTATTATTTTATTCCTTTCTACTGTGTTTCTGCAATCTATTGAAATATTCCATGGGAAGCACTAATTTGTTAACCATTTCCCAAGCCTTTTTACCATTGATAGGGTTGATCGGACTTCCGTAAGCCCCAACCAAGTACTCGATGTTGTAGAATAAGTGACATAGTGAACTAACAATGAACTTTAGCAAACTTGAAAGGTTGAGCACAATATCCATTATTCTGAATGATAAACATTAAGCAATTATTTCCCTAAATGATATACTATCACATTATTTCGAATAACATAACCTATTAATTTTTCTGATAAACATTCATTAATATTGAGAAATATTCACATTTCAGTTTCAATTCAGTTAGATTCATATGCGTACCTTGAATAAGCAACAACATGAAAACATGGCAACTAATCAAGCTGCAAAAGGTCATCGCCACATTTCCTTTCTCCAATATTCAGAATATCATCGCCCTTTCCAGTATTCCTCACACGGTAATTTGACACCTCAGTGATAGGAAACACTTCGCATTTCTCAACGTCGTTCATCAATTCCTTAATTTTTCAATGGCTGCTAAAGTTATACAAGTTTGAAGCATATTTCCAGCTTCAAGCTGCAAATAGAACCATCTCTGCGTCATTCACCTCAAGAATTTGTTAGTAACAGTAATCGACAGTCGATGTGCGGGAAGAATATTATCTGATAATCCAGTATTTACCTATATTTTAGTATGTTTTATAAGCTTTATTGTAGAGAAAATGAGTTGTAAAGAAAGATATATGAGTAAATTTCAAGTAATTCTGGACTATTTTATGAGATAGGGACTTAGACGAGAAAATGAAGAAAACTAAGTAAAAAGGAGTAAAATTATACAAGAAAAATGACTCGGCAAGAAATTGTCCGAGTTTGGAAATCTCGCAAAGATCAAAGAATGAAGATGGCAGCGCCAACAACCTCACCAAATAAAAATTCAAGTCTGGCGAATGAAGAATCATCGCCTGGGACTAAACATAGGGTTGGCAAAGTAAGGATGTAGCATCTACAATCCATCGCCTCAACAAACACATTCGGGCGACACGACCTTATGATAGAATGAAGTCTTTCCTGAATCACTTGGTGAGAGGTGTAGGCAAAGGCAAGAGGTTGCGCCTGATGATGAAGATCACACAGGCGATGGACTTGGTGAATATCAAAATTGATAAAAGACATTAGTACATCCGGCACAAACTCAATCGAATAATCCTCCAAATTATCAAAACTAACTTTAGTGCTGATGAAAACAACAATACTGAATTCTTTAAAATAGTTACTAATCAGTGACGATTCTAGATCACCCCAACATCAAATTAATTAAATTCATGATTTAATATGTAACTACAGACAGTGTATTAGGACACAGTCCGTGTGAATCAGAAATTCAGAAGGAGAATGAAAGAGCCATACACGGTCACACCGTGTACATATACACAGACTGTGTAGATTTACCTCAAATTGTTGTTTTCATCTAGAGCCTTACACGGTCTGCTCGTGTACGACTACACAGTCTGTATATAGCATTAGAAACTATAATATTAAGTTTAAAAGCAATTGTAAACGGGACGGTAAGTTTTTTTTAAAAGGGGAAGATCTAGGACTCTAGAGACGAGAGAGAGTTTTTAAAGGAAAAAGAAGAGAAATTGGGCATTCAAGAAGCAAGTAGGAGAGATCCTATTCATCAATTACAGAGTTTTCTTCTTTTTCCTCCTCTCTTTAGTTTGTTTAGTTTCAATGTTTTCTAAGTTTAATTTAGACTTCCATTGTTATGGATTTTAATGACTGTTTTGTAAGGATGGATTATGATTTCCAGTTCTGAATTTTATTTCGTGGATGTTTGAAGGGAAATCATAGTTGTTCTTGCTTGTTTTTCATATAATTAGGGATTCCATCCTTTGTTATTCTATGGCATGAATTGATATTGAGAGGTGGATGTTTATGCTCGTAAATCTCTAATTAGACTAATTGAGGAATGTTTAGAACTAAACAACTTCAATTTAGATTACTTAGTTTGAATGTGTAATTTATGAACAAGATTAAACTTGGGAAACTAGGTTTTGAATTTTGTAGATTTTGATTGTCTTGAAAAGGAAATCAAATGAATTGATTTAATAATTGAATGAAAAATTTGCACGTAATTTAACTTGAAAAGAACTTTAATTGGAGTCTAATCCTTACTTTGTATTATTGTTAATTAAGTTCTATTTTATCATAACAAATGATCAAATCATCTATTTAGCAATTTTAATTAGTGGAATTCGGTAATTTGTCTAGTCCTTGTGGATCGACACTTGAATGTTCCACTTCATATATCCGTATACTTGCAGAAGCTATTAAGTTTTTGGCGCCGTTGCTGGGGACTAGCGTCAAATATCAATTTTCTTTACTTAATGAAATTGACTATGTTTTGTTGTATATAAATAGTTTTTAAACACATGTGTTTGTTTATATTTGTTTTAGTTTATTAAATTCATTTTATATTTCTTCTTTTCTAGTGCAGGAATTTTATGCAATTCAACTTCACATTTGATTGTGATCTGAGATAGAGCGCACTTTTTATAGGAGGAACAAGAGAAGGTGTTTGAACTAAAAGGTGAAAACTACAGCTTATAATTCTAACGCCATGCCTGAAAGACAATGAGCTCGGCTCCGTGATTTTGCTGAACCAGGGATACAAAAAAATACATCAGGAATTCGAAATTCTCATGTAGACGCAAACAACTTCGAGTTGAAGCTTGCTTTGATTTCAATGATCCAGCCATCGCAGTTTGGTGGCCCGCCATTTAAAGATCCAAATATGCACATCTCATTCTTTTTGGAGGTCTACGATACACTAAAGATGAATAGAGTTCAACTTGACACAATAAAGTTGCGACTTTTTCCTCTTTCTTTAAGGGATAAAGCAAGGGCTTGGTTACATTTTATTCCTACTGGTTCAATCACAACTTGGGATCAGCTTTCAAGAGCATTCTTAGTCAAGTATTTTCCTCCAAGCAAGACCGTGAATTTAAGGAATGAAATTCTACTTTTACTCAAAAGGAAGATGAGTCTATCTAGAAGCGTGGGAGCGATTCAAAGACTTTCTTCGACTTTGACCACTTCACGGGTTGCCAAATTGAATGGTGCTTTATAACTTCTACAATGGGCTGCTTCAAGCTACTAAAACTCTTGTAAATGCTGCAGCTGGTGGAGCAATTCTCAACAAGATATACAATGAAGCATATGATTTAATTGAGAAGATGTCTTTGAATAACTATGAATGGTCGAATGAGCGAGGAGCTCCAGCTACAAAACTCTCTCCAGGTAAATTTGAGGTAGATGCTCTAACTTTTCTTTCGGCTAAAGTGTATGCCATGTCTAGTAAGTTAGAAAAATTGAATGTTAATTTCATTGCTGCTAGTAGTTCTAATTCTGCTTGTGAAATTTGTGGAGTTGTTGATCATTTAACTCCTAATTGTCATGTAGGAGTCTCTTTGCTCAAGATACTGCTAGTGAATAGGTCCATACTTTAGGTAACTTTAACTCTAGATACTAGGATGATTCAAATTCCAATAGCTATAAACTAGGATGGAGAAACCATGCCAACTTTTGATGGAGAAACAACCAAAACCCTCAATTCTAGCAAAACCCCAGACAACCACCACCTCTAGGTTTCTAGAGACCATAAAATCTTATGTTTCAACCTAAGTCCAACCTCGAAAGCATGATGAAGTCAATGTTGCTTGCCCAGAGACAACATGATGAAACTATTAAGCAACTCACTTCTAAGGTTGATCTTTTATCAGCTCACAACAAGATTTTAGAAAATCAGATAGCCGGTTAAGCCAGTTCTTCCACCACTCCTATAGGTAAGCTCCCAAGTCAACCCGAAACCAATCCTAAGGAGCATTGCAAGGCTGTCTCCTTTAGAAGTGGTAAGAAATTACTATGTCCTCAACTTAGGAGTAGTGAGAATGAGAAAAGTGATGGTAACTCTAAAGAGAGTGTTGCTCATATCCCTTACAATCCAAGTGAGGAAGTTAAAAAGCACATCGTTAAGCCTTAAGTTCCACCATTACCTTTTCCCCATAGGTTAGCCAAGGCTAAGTTAGATGCACAATTTGGAAAGTTTCTAGAAGTCCTTAAGAAGCTTTACATCAACATTCCATTTACAGATGTCTTGTCCTAGATGTCTTCTTATATTAACTTTCTGAAGGAAATTCTTTCAAATAAAAGGAAATTAGAGGAGTATAAGATGGTAGCATTGACTATTGAATATAGAGCTATAATTCAGAACAAGCTTCCACCGAAACTCAATGATCCTGGTAGTTTTTCTATCCCTTGTCAGATTGGTAAGGCAACTATTTAGTCTGCTTTATATGATTTGGGCTTTAATGTGAGTTTAATGTCTTATTCTTTGTGTACGAAACTTGATCTTGGTGAACTAACTCCTATTAAAATTGCTTTGCAATTAGCTGATCGTTCAATTAAGTACTTAGTTGGATTTTTGGAGGATGTTCCTATAAAGGTAGGTGATTTTTATATTCTAGTTGATTTTGTCATTCTTGAGATGGAGGAGGGTAACCGAACCCAAATATTCTTGGTAGACCATTCTTGGCTATAGATTGTTGTCAAATTGATGTTAAAAATGGTAAGCTCTCATTTGAGATTGGTGATGATAGAGTACAATTTGATTTGTCAAAAGCAACCTAATTCCCTAGTATTTGTGATAGTTATTGTAAGATTGATGTTGTTGATTCCATTGTTCTTAATATTTATCTAACCAGAAATCTAATGATTTTCTTAAGTTGTGTTTGATTTATAATAGATTAACAAAGAATGAGAATGTAGAGGTTGCAATGTGGGCCAAAGCTTTGACCAATCTTCCAGTTCAATGCAAGGCTGCAATTGTGGAGGTGCTCGAAAAAGAGGAGCAGAAGATGGAGAAAGCTCCTGAGGTAGAACTCAAACTCGTTCCTTCTAATCTAAGGTATGAGTTTCTGGGCCCTTATTCTACCTATCTTGTTATTGTGAATGCTCATTTGAGTACAATTGAGGTAGAAAAACTTGTTGAAGTGCTAATAATACGAAAGCCTTGAGATACTCCTTAGATGATCTTAAGGGAATTCATCCTTCTATTTGTATGCATATGATTCTCATGGAAAATGACCATATACCAACCATAGAAAACCAAAGGGGATTGAACCCTAGTATGCAGGATGTGGTTAAGAAAGAAATCTTGAAATTGTTAAAAGTAGGGATTATCTATCCAATTTCGGATAGTAATTGGGTTAGTCCTGCCCATGTAGTGTCTAAGAAAGGAGGTATGACTGTAGTGAAGAATTATAAGAATGAACTGATTCCTATTAGGACTGTTACTAGTTGGAGAATATGTATAGACTACAGGCAGCTCAATATAGCCACTAGGAAGGATCATTTTCCTCTTCCTTTTATTGATTAGATGTTAGAAAGGCTAGCTAGGAATACCCATTTCTGTTATTTGGATGGCTATTCAAGTTTCTTTTAGATTCCCATTCACCCTTAAGCCCTTAAGACCAAGATAAGACCACATTTACTTGTCCATACGGTACATTTGCATATAAATGCATGCCTTTTGGTTTATGTAATACTTCTGCTACTTTTTAATGCTGCACGATGGCCATTTTCTCTGATTTTATTGAAAATATCATAGAAGTTTTTATCGATGATTTTTTAGTGTATGGTTTATCTTTTGATCATTGTTTGGAAATCCTTTCAAAAGTGTTGAAAAAGTGTGAAGAGTCTAATCTTGTGTTGAATTGGGAGAAGTGTCATTTTATGGTACAAGAAGGAATTGTCTTGGTTCATTTAGTTTCAAGTAAAGGTATTGAAGTTTACAAAACGAAAGTGGAGGTATTTGAGAAATTGCCGCCACTAGCTTCAGTAAAGGGTGTGAGGAGTTTTCTTGGACACGTTGGTTTTTACCGACAGTTCATTAAGGATTTTTCAAAGATTCCAAAATCTCTCACTCAATTATTGGTTAAGGATATACCTTTTGAGTTTAATGATGATTGTTTGAGTGTGTATTAGAGCATCCATAGTGGTAGCATCTGTGGTTGATGTTTAATAGTGGGTTCTACACAACATAACACCTCTCCAAGCATTCGTTTGATGCAATAGTAGCATCTAAAAAAAAAACTAGTTCAATAGGTGTCATCTATCTATTGGATAATAATAATAAATATTGAGTCATGTCACTCTTTTATTTATTTTTATTATTTTTTTTTATTTTTTTGGCATCGATGCTAGAAGAAACACCTGATGTTCTCTCTTTTCTTCTTGAACTCTTAAACAATTATTAAAATATCATTCTCTCTCCTCTGAGCATCTACTTACACCACCTCGTTAGAGATACTCTTACAAGTTAAAAAGAGCATTGGTTTAAGCTCCAATTATGCAGCACCGAATTGGAAACAACCCTTTGAAGTCATGTATGATGCAAACGATCATGGGTTGGGAGCAGTTTTGGGCCAAAGGAAGGACAACAAGTCTTATGCCATCTATTACGCAAGCCGTACGTTGGATGATGCTTAGGTCAACTATGCCACAACTGAGAAGAAGTTCCTAGCAATCATTTTTGCTTTAGAGAAATTTAGGCCATATCTGATAAATTCTAAAGTAGTAGTCTTCACTGATCATGCCGCTATCCGGCATTTGCTAAAGAAAAAAGATTCAAAACCTCGGTTAATCTGTTGGGTGCTGATACTTCAAGAATTCGATTTAGAAATCAGGGATAAAGCCGGCTCAGAGAATGTTGTTGCGGATCATCTGTCACGGATACAGCTGCTGGAAGTGAGATACCAATTGATGATTCAATTCTAGGAGAACAACTATTGGCATTGAGTTTTTTTCCTTAGTACTCTGCTTTAGTGAATTACCTGGTTTGTGGCGTGTTTCCTCCCGATTTTTCTTATTAACAGAAGAAGAAACTGATTTTGGATGCCAAGTATTACATTTGGGAAGAGTCGCTCTTATTTAAATAATGTGGTGATGAGATATTCAGAAGATGCATTCTTGAGGATGAAGTTCAAAACATTGTGTTTTAATGTCATTCAACAATTCAATGAGGTCATTTTGGGCCTCATAAATAACTGCAAAGGTAGTAGGTTTCTTTTGGCCAACTTTGTTTAATGACGTGAAAGTACTTGTTGCTTTTTGTGATAGTTCTCAGCGCATTAGAAATGTTTCTAAGAGGGATAAGATTCCGCAAGTGGGTATTCTGGAAGTTGAGTTTTTCGATGTATGGGGTCTAGATTTTATGGGTCATTTCACTATGTCTCATAATAATATGTACATCCTTATGGCGGTCAATTATGTTTCTAAGTGGGTAGAAGCAATACCTACAGCTACTAATGATTCCAAAGTGGTAATTAAATTCCTGAAGAAGAAAATTTTTGCGAGATTTGGAATGCCAAGGGGCTTGATAAGCGACAATGGAACTCTCTTGGGTACTACTCCTTACAGGTTGGTTTTTGGAAAAGCTTGTCACTTACCTGTTGAACTCCAACACAAGGCTTACTGCGCAATCAAAACATTGAACTTTGACACAAAATCAGCTGGTGAGATGCGTGTTATGCAACTTTGCGAGCTAGATATCTTGAGGCTAGAAGCTTATGAAAGTTCAAGGGTTTACAAGGAGAAAACCAAGTACTAGCATGATAAACATATTAATAAGAAGAGTTTTGAAGAAGGAGATTTGATTTTGCTTTTTAACTCGAGGTTAAAATTTTTTCCAGGAAAGCTTAAATCTCGATGGTCCGGTCCATTCACTGTTCGTTGGGTATTTGAAAATGGAGTCATGGAAGTTTTAAGTGACAATTCAGGTACATTTAAGGTTAATGGTCAGAGATTGAAGCCGTATTTTGCTGGCCATCTATTAGGTGTTACTTCTTCAATCTCTTTAATTTCCTTATCTATTTAGTTTTTCTTTTTCTTTTTTGTATTTGTATATATTTTTCTTTTATTTTCTACTAATTAATATTTCTTGTATAATTCTTTTATTTGTTTTTGAATTTGATAAATAAAAAAAAGGTCCGATTGTACAGATACACTATTAATCCGTGTTGGAGCACACTGTCCATGTCTTTTTTCCACGAAACGGAAGGGATTTAGCAGAGGAGTACACGGTCTATCCGTGAGAGAGAACACAAACCGTGTAAACATATCGAAAAAACAGGGCTCATACGTAAAAGGCATACACGGTCACACCATGTATACATACACGAATCGTGTATCACAGTTCCAGATTTTAAAACATCAAATTCTCTCATTGTTCATCTTTCCCTCTTGTACCTGTCTAAACCCTAGCCGCCTCCTACCTCTGTCTTCAACTTCACTTACACCATCATCTCTTGTCCATTCATCCATTGTCGTTCTAATTTCCCCATTATCCCTTTTGCACCATCTATTACGTGTTGACTATTTTCTCTTCATCTATTCTCTTCTTTTGCCTTCATTAACTCAACTCTTAGCTAACAAATTATTGTTTAAACTTACAGGTTATGGGTAATAGTAGGTGACTCTCAATTAAGGGAAGCAACGGTCGGTGTCAGGTTTCGCCTCCACCTCAACCTCATTCGCATCAAGTTCTGCTTCCGACTTATTCAAACACTACCCCGTCAGGTAACTCGAACCCTTTTAATCTTGAAGGAGATGTATTTAATCGATATCGTATGTAGAAAGATAGAAAAATCATTACCACACGGTATTATGATGAGAGAACTTTGTCTAGTTTAGAGCTGTTTGACGATATCTTTGGTTTATTTGGTGCAATAGGGTTTAGAAATTTTTTAGATGTTAGATGCTCTACTTATTCTAATTTGACTCTAGAGTTCTTGAGCACTATATCTGTTGAAGTTATTCAAGGTCAAAATTGTCAAAACGGTAGGATAGCTTTTCAACTTTTAGGACGTCACCGCACACTCAAATTAGATGAGTTCAAGAATGTTTATGAGTTGCCTACAGGATTAGATCTTGTTCATTGTAGAATTCTTCCCTGTTTTGATAAGTTTCACTTCTTGTCTCATATTGCTAGTAGTACTTCTTACAATCTTACTTCTTCTAAAGTAACTGATATCACCAATCCTGTATTCCGCTACGCTCATAGAATTTTAGCTACTGGGATATTTGCGAGAGGGGATAACATAAACGTTGTTAGGAATCAAGAGCTATATTTTTTATATGCTATGTACAATGGTACGACATTAGATGCAGGTTCTTACTTGACTCAACAATTTAGTAGAGTTGCTAATCATTCTAGTGGCGACATCACTATCAGTGGTTTGATAACACCCATTGACACCCATTGCTTTAGCTTTAGGCTTTAGGCTTCAGCCCTAGCGATAATCAACAATACCTTGTTGAACGGTCTGAGTGTCTAGATGATGCCACATTGGAAGCGATGCATATGTGTAAGACTGTTAGGGGTGTGCATTGTTGGGTTTATCCTAATGGCGTTAGATTAGCTTTAACTTGTCAACTCCCTACTAGCCTTCGTTTTCCTAAAAATCTCCGTTGGCAGCTTACTCTTGCTGATACTGCTGACCATGTTGATCATTCTCATTTACCTGCACTACCTCCACCCCAGTCTCGTTCTACGCCGGGTGTTTCCCTCCCGCCGCCAATCCCCTGATTCATTTGATTTCTTGAGTCTCCAATCTACTCTTAATGCCATTCAGACCGAGCAGGCTAGTCAAAGCTCGCAATTGTTATCCATTATTGATTCCCTTTCGACTCTGTCCGCTAATCAAGCAGCCTTGCAATCTTCTTACAATGATTTGTCTTCTTCTTTTGTGTCCTTATACGATTGGTGTCATTCCCATTCCGGTGATAGTACTTTTCCTCCTCCTTTCTAGTGTTCTCTCCATTGAGAATAATGCATTGTTTTAGCATAAGGGAGCATAACATGTAGTTAGCATCATTCATCTATTGCATTATAGCATGTAGTTAGCATTTTTGCATCTTATTGTGTTTTGTGAATATTGTGTTTGTGTTTGCTGTCCATGCATTGCATTCTGCATTATTGGTATTTTCATCACTTTTTACTAATTTTAGAGTAGAGGTAGAAGCCTTATTGGAAACCAGGTTTAGCTTTGGGATAAAATAGTTTACTTCTATGCTTGTTATAGTTTTTTTTTAACTCTTGAGGAACTAGTTATTTTGTTATAGGGGAACCAAAAAGAAAATATTCTAATGCATTTTCTGTTACTAGATTTGTTAAAAAAATAATTAAAAAAATTGAAAAAAAAATTTGAATAAACTAACTGTGACACCAATTCTGGCTAAAGTTGATGGGTCGGTATCTTCTTTCCTTAAGTCATTGTATGTATGGAAAAGCCGGATTTTGGGATGAAAACCCCTTTTGAAGGCTGAAATACCTTGCCAAGTTGCACACTTTAGTCATATACCATTACTGGCCAGCATAGATGACATGACATTTATGCTACTTAAGTCCTTGTATGTATGGAAAAGATGGTGAATAGGAGAGTTAGCACTAGATCTGGGCCGTGAAAAATTCGAAAGATAGCCACATTGTAGATTGGTATAAAAAAACACAAAAGTATGCCCTCCTTTGTGACAGATTGGTTATTTTGGGAAATGAACCTTGTTGATAAGTTGAATTTGTTGTTTGTTCCTTTTTTGTTAAAATAGCTTGTTAACATGTCGGGGAGTTTTGAGCTATTTTATGCCTAGAGTTAAACTTAGTTGAGATAATAGGTGATTTTTGTTTTTGATGTTGCCATTCATTTAGTTTTATGGACTATTTGGTTGCATTTCTTCTCATTTTTACTATCATGCATATTATTTTTACCATTAGCATTTTTCCTCCTTTTCAATTCTTCTAGCATTTTTGTCCATTTATGTCATTCTTCTATCCTTCCATTACTGAGCACGCCTGTCTTCTATCCCATTTTTATATGTCAATTCTGTTTGCTTGCGGACAAGCAATAGTCTTAGCATAGGGTAATTTGATCAGTGTGTTTATGAACACAATTTTGGCTTTAATTGGAAGTGGTTTTATATGATTTCTATTGTATTTAGTATATAAAATTGACTCGACTGTTGGTACTGCTGTTTTGTCGATTTTTCTTGCAGGTATCTTTGAAGTTAGAAACAAATGCGGACAAGCAAGAAATAGGAGCTAAAGCAGATGCAAACACGGTCAAACGGTGTATTAGAACACAGTCCGTGTGAATCAAAAATCCAGAAGAAGAATGAAAGAGCCATCCATACACGGTCACACAGTGTACATTTACACGGACCGTGTAGATTTACCTGAAATTGTTGTTTTCATCCAGAGCCTTACACGATCTGCTCATGTATGACTACACACCCTGTGTATCGTGTTCAAAATTGTAATATTAAGTCTGAAAGCAGTTGTAAACGGGACGGTAAGTTTTTTGAAAAGGGGAAGATCTTGGACTCTAAAGACGAGATAGGGGTTTAAAAGGAAGAAGAAGAGAAATTGGGCATTTAAGAAGCAAGTAGGAGAGATCATCTTCATCAATTATAGGGTTTTCTTCTTTTTCCTCATCTCTTTAGTTTGTTTAGTTTCAATATTTTCGAAGTTTAATTTAGACTACTCGTTGTTATGGATTTTACTGAACTTTTTGTAAGGATGGATTATGATTTCCAGTTCTGAATTTTATTTCGTGGATGTTTGAAGGGAAATCATAGTTGTTATTATTTGCTTTTCATCTAATTAGGGACTCCATTCTTTGTTATTTTAGGGCATGAATTGATATTGAGAGGTGGATGTTTATGCTTATAAATCTCTAATTACACTAATTGAGGAATGTTTAGAACTAAACCACTTCAATTTAAATTACTTAGTTTGAATGTGTAATTTGTGAACTTGATTCAACTTGGGAAACTAGATTTTGAATTTTGTAGATTTTGATTGTCTTGAAAGGGAAATCAAATGAATTGATTTAGTAATTGAATGACAAATTTGCACATGATTTAACATGAAAAGAACTTTGGAGTCTAATCTTTACTTTGTGTTATTGTTAATTAAGTTCTATTTTATTATAACAAATGATCAAATCATCTACTTACCAATTTTAAATAGTGGAATTCAGTAATTTGTCTAGTTCTTATGGATCGACACTTGAATGTTCTACTTTGAATATCTGTATACATGTAGAAGCTATTAGTATAGAAAAAACTATGGAAATCGGGGACAAGGAAATTAGTAGTAAAACAACAAATGACCAGAGATGAATTTGTCCTTATCACTGCAGTTCAACAACTCAAGTCAACTTTTTCAAACGTCGGCGCAGGTGGGAATATAGGTGGAAGGTGATTATCAACGAGGGAAGAAAGTAGAAAAGACATCTAAACGTTGAGAATCAACATATCCACAATGTCTGGAGTAGAACATTGAACAAACATAAGACCATTCTTAAACCGATTTTTTTTTATCTGCGGACTGATTTTAATACATTAGGGTAAATTGAATATTACCATATTTCATACTATAAATTTATCATATTTTTATATAAATTACTAATTCATTTTTAAATTATAATGACAAAAGTCTATAAATTTTTGCAATGTGTTGTGATTCTACCTGGTGGATTCCACCATATATCCACGTGTCACTATACATTTAATTGAGTTTGCATGTACTCCACGTGTCCTATGGATTTGCTATATATATATATATATGTATAATCTTGAGAATGAATGAATAAACCACACAATTGTTTTCTCTCTGCTTCCTTTCTATTTCTGTTTCTGCTGTACTTGAGTTTGGTAATAGATATTATGTCGATAAGTTCAAGATCCAATCCAAGATTACCAGGTTAACTTTCTGATCCCAATTTATTTTTCAATTGATATTGAACTGCTTTCTTCTCTTCTACCCCGACTCTGTTTTTATTTTTACAACACGTTATCATCACGAGTATGCTCTCTGGTTGCCACTTAGATGGATCTTCCAGATCAGAAAGTGTTTGGTAATTGTGATTATGGTTACGAGAAATAGTGAGATCTGAAAATTGGGAAATTACGATTATTCACCTGAAGTTGAATAATTGAATTTTGGATATCTGGAAATTTAAAGAAAGTGTTCTTATTTTGCAGAAAATGAATCAATACGAATTCGAGCCATTGTTGGTTTCTGGAGCAAATTATATGAGATGGTTGAGTGATTGTGGAATAAGGTTGAAATCCAAATACCTGTACGGGACTCAGGATAAAAATAATGAAACAACTGAGCAGCATAAGAATAAAGTTTTGATTATAATCCGAACCCATCTGAATAATGATTTACAAAATCAGTATATGACTGTCACTGATCCAATAGATCTGTGGCAAGCATTGATTTCTAGATACAATCGCCAAAATGAGATCATCCTGCCTGAAGCACGAGATGAGTGGCATAATTTGAGGTTCTAAGATTTTAAAAGCGTGAGTAAATACAACTCAGCCATGTATTTGATTGTGAACAAGCTGAAAATGTATGGGGAAACAAAAAATGACCATGAAATGTTAAATAAGACATTTACCACGTTCTATCCTTCCAAGCAATTTTACAACAGCAGTATCGGGAAATGAAATTCCAAAAATATGATAATTTGATTAAACATTTGGATATTGCTGAAAAACACAACCAGTTGTTGTTGAAAAATAGTGAAAGACGCCCTGTTGGCGCCCAAGCATTCCCATAAGTGAATGCATATTATAATGAAAATCTATGCCGTGGTCGTGGCCATAATTCTGAACGTTGGAATGATTATGGAAATGGATGTGGTAATGGCCGAGGTGGTCGAGGTTCTGGAAATGGTCAGGGACGTGGTCGTAATAGGGATTATGGGCATCCATATCATAATCCAAATGCTCCCCAGAAGTGGAATGTTTATAATGCTAGTTCCAGCAAAGGGAAGGAAATTCAAGAACCGCCAAAGTTCAATCGTGGTCCCTGTTATGATGTGGTTCCCCCACTTGTTATTCGAGAACTTGTCGCGCTCCCAAACATGTAGTTGAAGCCTATCAGAAGCTGATGCGTGAACAACAAAAAGAAAGAATAATGAAGTGAATATGGCTGATATTTTTGGCGATGGTAATACTGGTCATGTCGACATATCAAATCTGGAAACCGCTGATTTCTTTGAAGATCCTAATGGGAAGATAGATCACCTGATTGGTGATGGAACTGTTAATTACAAGTGAATGTTTTTTCTTATTTTTGGAATGTAAATAGAATGGAATGTAATTTTAGTTTTGATTGTAAATATTTGTAAATAGTTATGAATATTACATTTCCATTCAATTAATGTTATGTTTCATTTTATTAAAGGTTATGGGTTCGAATCAAGATTTAGTTATACCTGGAGATATATGTTTAGCCGATAGTGCTACAACTCATACGATTTAGAAAGATACAAAATATTTTCTGGAATTGATTCCAATTCAAGTTAAAGTGAATACCATATCAGGACCAGTAGATCTGATCGAAGGCTTCGGAAGAGCTTCAATTGTGTTACCAAATAACACTAAATTGGAAATCGAAAATGCGTTATACTCTCACAAATCCAGAAGAAATTTGCTCAGTTTCAAAGATATAAGAATGAATGGATATCATATTGAAATAGTTGATGAAAAGGGTATCGAATATTTGTGTATTGTTTCGAACAAATCAGGCCAGAAGCTTGTGATTAAAAATATGCCTATTTCATCATCTGGATTATATTATACAACCATCAGGCATATTGAAACTCATGCTATCGAGAACTAGAAGTTCTCTAATCCTAAAATATTCTAACTTTGGCATGATCGATTTGGGCATCCGAGATCTACAATGATGCGAAGAATAATAGCAAATTCAGATGGGCATCCACTGAGAAATTATAAAATCCTACTGAATGATAGGGACCTGTGTATCCCATGTTCACAAGGGAAATTGATAACGAAACCATCGTTTACGAAAGTGGGTTTTGAATCTCCAACGTTTTTACAGAGAATTCAAGGAGATATATGTGGACTCATTCACCCACCTAATGGACCATTTCGCTACTTTATGGTTTTGATAGACGCATCCGCAAGATGGTCCAATGTATGCTTGTTATCCACTCGTAATGTTGCTTTTACTAAGTTGCTAGTACAGATTACTCGATTACGAGCTCATTTTCCAGATTACCCTATAAAGAGTATAAGACTTGATAATGCTGGGGAAAATTTACATCGAAAGCATTTGATGAATACTGTCAAGTATCTGGAATTGATGTTGAACATCCAGTGCCGCATGTTCATACTCAAAATGGATTAGTTGAATCATTAATTAAGTGCCTTCAATTAATTGCGCGAACTATATTAATACGCTCGTAATTACCGGTAACTGTTTGGGGACATGCTATATTGCATGTTGCTGCATTGATTCGTATTCGCCCAACAGTTTATAACCAATATTCCCCATTACAGTTAGTATTTGGGCATCCTCCTTACGTCTCGCATTTGAGAACATTTGGGTGTGCTGTATATGTACCCATTACCCCAACTCAGAGAACAAAAATGGGACCTCAAAGACGTTTAGGAATGTATGTGAGTTTTGATTCTCCATCAATTATTAGATATTTGGAACCATTGACAGGAGATTTGTTTACAGCTAGATTCGCTGACAGCCAATTTGATGAAAGTAATTTTCCGACATTTGGAAAAGAAAAGATTTCTCCAGAAGAGAAACTTGAATTAGTATGAAAAGTTCTCACATTAGCGCATATGAATCCACGTACTCCACAATGTGAACTAGAAGTTCAAAGGATCCTACATTTACAAATGATAGCTAATCGAATGCCAGATGCATTTAATGATACTTCGAAAATAACCAAGTCTTATATACAAGCTGCTAATGTACCAACAAGGGTAAATGTTCCAGAAGGACAATCTCAAAAGACAATAGCAAATGAAACTCCTATCCCTCGCCAGAAGCGTGGTAGACCCCTTGGTTCAAAAGATATAGTTCCAAGAAAAAGAAAGAAAAATGATCTGGATCCTAAAACCACATCCAGTGAAATCCCAGAAGTTGTTGAGATCTTTGGAAATAATCTCCCTGAAGGATGAAATAATAAAGAAATATCAGAATCCAAAAATGAAGAAATTTATGTAAATTTCAATCACGAATTATGGAATAGAAATGAAATGAAAATTGATGATCTATTTTCCTACACAGTGGCAGTAGATATTTTGTATGATGATCATGAGCCACATAGTATGGAAGAATGCAGGAATAGACATGATTGGAAAAAAATGGGAAGAAGCAATCCAGGCAGAGTTGAACTCTTTGAATAAACGAAAAGTTTTTGGGCCCATAGTTCGAACACCTGAAGATGTTCAACCAGTTGGTTACAAATGAGTTTTCGTTCGGAAACGAAATGAAAGAAATGAAATTGTGAGATACAAAGCACGTTTGGTTGCTCAAGGTTTCTCCCAAATACTTGGAATCGATTATGATGAAACTTATTCCCCTGTAATGGATACTATTACATTCCGATTTCTGATCAGTCTTGCCATTTCTGAAAAATTGGAAATGTGTCTTATGGATGTAGTCACTGCATATCTACATGGATCACTTGATTCTGATATTTACATGAAACTCTCAGAAGAATTGAAACTAGCTGAATCATATCGATTGGGATCTCGAAACTTGTATTCCATAATGTTACAAAAATCCTTATATGGATTGAAACAATCTGGGAGAATGTGGTATAACCGCCTGAGCAAGTATTTGGTTAACAAAGGATACCAGAATAATACGATATGTCTGTGTATCTTCATAAAGAAATCAGGGTCTGGGTTTGCAATTATAGCAGTTTATGTCGATGATATGAATATCATTGGGACTCCAGAAGAGATCCAACAAACTGCTAAATATCTGAAAAAGGAGTTTGAAATGAAAGATTTGGGAAAAACGAAATATTGTCTTGGTCTTGAAATTGAACATAAATAAAATGGTATATTGATTTATCAATCAGCATACATTGAAAAACTTCTAAAAAGATTTAATATGGATAATGCCCATCCGTTGAGTACACCCATGGTTGTAAAAACACTTGATCTCAAAAAGGATCCATTCGGACCGAAGGATGACAACGAACAATTACTTGGTTCTGAAGTACCATATCTGAATGCAATAGGTGCACTATTATATTTGGCACAATGTACGAGACTAGATATCTCGTTTGCTAAAAATTTATTAGCGAGATATAGTTCTGCACCAACCCGTCGTCATTGGAATGGAATCAAACATATTTTGCGTTACCTGAAGGGTACGAAAGATTTGGGATTATTTTATACGAATTCTAATAAATTTCTGGGTTTGACTGGTTATGCCGATGCTGGATACCTTTCGGATCCGCATAAATGACGTTCTCAAACTGGCTATGTTTTCACATATAATGGTACTGCGATCTCCTGGAGACCTACGAAACAAACTTTAGTAGCCACGTCCTCGAATCATGTTGAAATTTTGGCATTACACGAAACCAGTCGAGAGTGTATTTGGTTGAGATCGATGATCCAACATATTCAGAATTAATGTGGTATCTCCGAAACTACAAATGGGCCAACTGTAATTTTTGAAGACAATGCTGCATGCATCGCCCAAGTTCGGGGAGGTTACATCAAAGGAGATCGAACTAAACATATTTCCCCAAAATTCTTCTACACCCACGAGCTTCAGAATACTGGTCAAATTGACGTGAAGCAAATTCGGTCTTCTAATAATCTAGCCGATCTATTAACGAAATCATTACCATCAACGTTCGAGAAACTCGTTTACGAGATCGGAATGCGAAAACTCTCCAGATTAGAAAATTAGGTTTATGGGTGTTGTAAACAAGGGGAGAATTCTGTAAAATTGGATTCACCAACTGTACTCTTTTTCCTTCGTCCAGGTTTTTTATCCCACTAGATTTTTCTGCGAAGGTTTTAACGAGGCAGTCAAATATCTCAAATGGTGAAATCCAATGGGGAGTGTTCTGATTCTATCTGGTGGATTCCACCATATATCCACTTGTCACTATACATGTAATTGAGTTTGCATGTACTCACGTGTCCTATGGATTTGCTATATATATATATATATATATTTATGTATAATCTTGAGAATGAATGAATAGACCACACAATTGTTTTCTCTCTGCTTCCTTTCTATTTCCGTTTCTGTTGTACCCGAGTTTGGTAATAGATATTTAGTCGATAAGTTCAAGATCCAATCCAAAATTACCAAGTTAACTTTCTGATCCCAACTTATTTTCCAGTTGATATTGAACTGCTTTCTTCTCTTATGCCCTAACTCTATTTTTATTTTTACAAGTGATATTGCAAAAATTTTAAAATTGGCCAATTTCAATTTGTAAAACTCATTGCCCATTAAACAGAAGTTCCGTCATCTTTTTCAATCAAATCCAACGATAATAATATGGCATTCCAAGTATTATCCCAAACTGATTTTCAATAATCCTGGTGCCAAACATGGCCTCAGGGTAACTTGGATGGACGTACTGTTTATCTGTTTCTGGCGTTCGAGTTTTTTTTACACTGAGCTGATTCAATATGAGCGACAACGAGAGCGAGTGCCGGAACAGGAAGCGGGAAATCGATTTCGAAGACTCCAACCCAACCAATTCGGCCAAGAAAACGAGAGCCGGAAACGACGATTTCGTTGAAATCGAAGCAGATGTCGCTGAAGACAAGGGCTCCCGACACTCGATGGAGGACGCGTCTGTCATCATGCTCCAAGCACTGAACGACTCGCCTCCCAATTTGAGGTTCTTCTTCCTGTTCTTCAATTGATTCAATTATTATCTCTTGTTTTTGTAACTTCACTCTGCTATTGTCTAGATGTGCGCATTTTGCGATATACGACGGACACGGAGGGCGTTTGGCTGCAGAGTATGCACAGAAGAAGCTACATGCCAACATCCTATCTGCTGGATTACCACGTGAGTTGGTCTGTTTGCTTTCGATTTCGAGTTTATTTTTGAGGATTGCATGCTTTGTTTTTTAACTAATCTAGTGTAGATTTTGGTCACTAATTCGTTGTTGCTTTATGTGATATTAACAGTTGGATGTTAAAGCTGCCAAAAGAGCCATTCTTGAGGGTATGGTACTCTTCCCTTATTATTGTTATTGTTGATTTTTAATTTCTTTTATTAAAGTTCTTTAACAATAGATGTAATATAGGTTTCCGAAGAACGGATGAAGCTCTGCTTCAAGAGAGTGCTTCAGGTATATTCAGCCTTACATTAATCTCTCACGCTTGGCATCTTCTTTCTGTTAAATAGTAGAAAATGAGTTTTTTGTTACGCACCTTCTTCTTAGGGGGATGGACAGATGGTGCCACTGCTGTGTGTGTCTGGGTACTTGGACGGACTGTAAGTTTGCAACTACAAGTTGTCAATTTTTCTTGATTGAATTGTTAATATATCTCAAAATTACGGGGTCTGTGAATGGATGGTTTGACTGGTTGAGGCTCTATTTAGTAAGCTATGTGATTTACTTCCAAAGGTACTATGGTCAAAGACTGATTGAATTGCGTGCTTAATATAAGTGGTTTATAATTGTATATCATTACATTTTTTTTTCCTTTTCTTCTTTATCCTTTAGATTAGTAAGGATAAGGAGTTATACCTACTGCTTCTTGATTCTAGGTTTTTGTTGCTAATATTGGAGATGCAAAAGCAGTGGTTGCAAGATCATCTGTTGCAGATGCATCCCAGAATAATCAAGAAGAATTAAGTTTATTGAAGGCTATTGTAGTAACTAGGGAACACAAAGCCATCTATCCTCAAGAACGAGCTCGCATTCAGAAGGTGAGGATGCATATACACTAAGCAGCATGCATATGATATCCTCTCTGCTTCTTTCTTGATAACTTGCACACTTATTTGAAAATTGATATCTTTCTGAAAGAATTAAATTTGATTTGAAATAATGCACCAATACATGATTGCACATATTTATGTATGTCTATTATTGTAAATGGTATGACTAACAATTGAGGACTTGTTTGCTAGAGCTGGATTCCAAATTCACATAGAGTTTACTGTGTAAGGGCAGTCAAGTGCATGCTCAAGTAGATTCTAGATTGCCAAATCTAAGTCTTTCATTATTCAGTTGTCGTTGCATGTTCACTTTCTTTTATGTTTCTTGGTGTATGACAATTTCACAATGAGTTGAATTAGGGTATCCCCTATTTTGATGATGTGTAAGAATCATGTCAAAAATCTCTTTCTGCATTGAATTATATATTTTACGGTTAGTCGAGTAGTTTATTTAATCCATTTTACTCTTTCAACTTCATTTTTGTTATCTTTGTTATTATATTGCCATCATAAAGTTCTGTAGCTTTTGTTCTGCACTCTGCAGTAGTGCCAAATTATGGAGAATGTTGGAACAGTTAGTTTCTTACAAATAGCTTTGTAATTGTAACTGGATTAATGTTTTTGTCTTTTTTTCCCTCTTTAATGGAAATATAAGATGGCGGCATATGTCAAAGGTAATATCTATAAATTCATGCCCAAACAATTTTATCAATTTAGACTTTTAGATTGAAGTAAATCCCTATCAATTGTCAATCAATATCAGTCAGCCACATAGTATTTTCTAGCTTGAACTGAAATTTCTTACCTGCTATCTTCTTTATCCAGGCTGGGGGTACTGTGAGTTCAAATGGTCGGTTACAAGGACGACTTGAAGTTTCCAGGGCCTTTGGAGATCGCCAATTCAAAAAGGTTTCCGATCATCATCTCTTTGTTTAACTGATGTTGAAGTATCAAGTTATCTTGTTATTACGCAAAGCAGCATTTGTCCAGTTTTTTTAATTACTTCTTAAAATTTGATATTTTAATAGTTTATTTTAGGTTTTGATTCCCAATCATATTAGTTATGAAGGTATAAAGTATGTTCTTAAAGCATGCTTTTCTCCAGTACAGCTTCATATCCTTAAAAATCTTGTTACATGACTTGTTTATATTTTGCTACGTAATATAATGAATTTATTTTGTATATGACGCATCCAAACCTGAGAAGTAGATTGTGTATTGCAGTATGGGGTTGTAGCAACTCCAGACATATATTCCTTTGAGCTTACAGACAGGGAGCACTTCATCATACTTGGCTGTGATGGACTATGGGGGGTAGGTCTTGTTCATTCTTCTGTCGTATTCATGGTTCTGCCGTGTTTTTTTTCTTCTTTCATAAGTTCTGCTATAGTAATGAGTTAATATGGTGTAATTGTTTCAGGTGTTTGGACCAAGTGATGCTGTTGAATTTGTTCAGAAGCTATTGAAGGTAAGAAGTCGTGTCACTTTCATTTGTCAAATCAGAATGAAAAAAGTGTTTCTGATCCTTTTGAACTTTTTTTCCCCTAGAATATGAGGTACGTGTATGGCCGAATGTTTGGCTTTTTCTTTCAAATATACGGGGAAAAATTATTAATTTCAAAAATGCTATTTCGATTTTGAATTTTACAGATTTGCTCCATTTGCAAAACGTATCCATGCGTTTTGTGTTATGGGCACGCTTCGCATGGGTGTGTTTTGTGTGTATGGGCACACTTTTCAGCAAAATATATGAATGCATTTTGTTAAGAAAGTGAGGCTTCATTCATATACACAAAACACTATCGCGTTTGCAAATGGAGTAGATGATAAAATTTAAAATTAAAATAGCATTGTTTTGGGGATATTTGAATTAAAAAGTCGCCGGCTTCATTCATACACACAAAACACTATGGCGTTTTTGCAAATGGAGTAGATTGATAAAATTTAAAATTAAAATAACATTTTTTCTTCCTGGGGATATTTGAATTAAAAAGCCTGCGACTGTTTCACCCTTGTATAAGGCATATTTAACATATTTTTTTTTTCCTTTTTCACATTCCTCCATTATAACTTCCACATGGCAATCAGTCAAATAAAGGGCCCTATATGTACTTTAGGATCCATTTCCAATTTTCGTTTCAATATGCCAAACATGTGAACCATGCGACTGTCAGTTGCACTCACTCTCAAATAGGTTGATGAGAAGCCGATATGAATTCTCTCTATAAGCACTTGGCAAGTTTCAGGATTTTGAAAAGTTAGTATTGACTTTTCTTGCATGGCGTTTCACTAGCCTGACATTTTTATATTGGTTGTATAAACCAATTACAATATATATATATATATATATATATATATATAAACTTCAAATTAAAAGGTCAGTCTTAAATAAAACAAACCTTATGAAATGAAATTATGAACCGAAATACACTCATAGAAATAGTAAACATAAATTTATTTTTCTCAGCCAAGCATATATTTCATGACTAGCTTCTTGGTGTTTACAATCTTATTAATAAACTTTGGTAAATTGTGTTATGAAATTGGAGAAATGAAAAATAGAGTACAGTTGATGTGTTGATCAATAAAAGCACCTACACTGTCAAGTTAATGAATATGAAAACGTAGCAGCTTAATCTGAAATTGAAATCATCCTGATCTGTCTGAATAAAAATAATATTACATCAAAATATGTTCTTGATGCTCATGTTAAGCAATGTAGTTAAGGAGGGTACCATATTTTGCAGGAAGGTATTTCTGTTACAGCTGTGAGCCGCCGACTTGTAAGGGAAGCAGTTCTTGAGCGGCGCTGCAAAGATAACTGCACTGCTATGGTTATTGTTTTCAAACACAAGTGAGTTAAAGACGAACTCTTCTCCTTCACATGAATGTTGTGACTGATTGTCGCGCGCTGAAGAAGCATATCTTTTCTTGAGCATGTCATCCCAAAATGTATGCTTCTTGTTGCTTTTACCTGTTGTAATTTGTATCAATAGTTGCTCAGTTTTGCATAGCGTGTTTATATGAATTAGGCTTAAGGTGTTGTAGTGACTAGCTATGAGTTGATGAAAACTGTATACTCGATGGGTGATTTTAGTAGCCTGGTTGTGAAGATCATGATTTCCTGACTCTTTTAGAACCTTTGAGTCACTGTGTCATTTCCAGATGTAGCGACCAAAACATGAACTTATTGTGGCATGTTATGTTTTTACTCTCTAGAAGAACCTACAGCATTTCATTTGTAAGTTGTCAATTTCCTCTGTAATAGCATGTGGTTTTCAATTATTTTCACTTAGCTTGAATGTTTGCTTACATTAAATTTCCTTCTTTTTGTTTATTTTATTTTAATAACCATGACTTGATATAAATTCAAAGTTTTTGAGGGACACATAATCGGTATTTTTCTGTCAAGGCAAATTATTAGATTGAAACATTGAGACAACTCCCATGTTACTCAAATGATTGAAGAATCCCACTTATAGTTAATCATTTTATATTAGCATGGTGGCTAATATTAAGAGAGAATATTCTCTCTAATTACACATTTTAGCTCTGTTAACAAAATTTATTATGATTTTCATTCAATGTTCACTTCAGACATTCAGTTTGAAGATGAGGTTCATGAATGGTGTGAGGAGATGCCCACTCCATGCTAGTTGTTTCCATGGATTCTCTTCATATTGAATGTCCACCTTAAATATATAATCTTTTTACATGTTTTCTTTGATTGTGGTAATCAAAAGAAATCTGTGCCTCTTAAATAAATCAAATAAAAATAAAACCGTTACTGAAATTGATGATCTGACAAGGTAAGTAATGATAGATGGTTAAGAGACAAGCCTGATACTGAACTCTAATAAAGTACTTGTAATTAGGTATTCCATTATCATCATTTAATCATTTATTTGGTCATCAAGTCAACTTCTTTGTATATCATTTTATAAGATAATATAAATAAAATTGTCTAGCAGTATGTTGTTATGCATAGAAAACAAATAAGCATCTATGATTAGTTGCAATGGTATTGATGTTTACAGGAAATCCCTTTAATCAACATATTAGATTTAGATGTTCCTCCATTGTATGATGTGTATCCAGGTAGGTGGTGTGAACTGATTTGTACCACTGATAACATTAAAATGATACTCTTTATCATCGAATCAAATCTTTATTCACAAGTATTTTGTGAAGGAGATACCCAGATCATAGGGAGGACCACATGTCTATTGATTGATTCCTTTACATAAAACACCACTTGTTATAGAAACCACCATTATCGTTGATCAAACACTAGGCAATATACAATAAAAGACAGACAACCCTTTTTGAGGAACAAGTAAATTCATTGGCTATGATATGATAGGTGAAGGACAATAATCCTACCAAACATGTTAAGCAGCCAGTAAAATGAATTGTCTTATATGTATATTGATTTTGATTGGTAAGTCAACTTAGGTCTCTCTGCTACCTGTGTCTAACATGCTATGTCTCCCCACCTAAAGGAACTTCAAATCCTGATTTAGAAAGAAAAATAAATAAGATTTCAGTGTCAAAATCAACCCCACAAGGATGACTTCATGCAAATTACCATACCTGCAACCAATTTTCATTATTATTTCTTTATGAATTATCATTTGCATGTGCTTCTAGACAGTTTGCCACCCAAAATTCTTCAATCAACATAATATTTTACAAATATGAGTACCAAATGCAGATCCATATAATATGTATGCGTGTATATATATGTGCTTATAAGCAGCAAGGAGAAGGGAAAAACATATAAGATAAACATAAAGAGTATGGCAAGGGAAATTGTGGTTTCTGAGAAAGTGAAATTTCTTTTGGCATTGCTTGGCCTGCAATTCTGCTTTGCAGGATTTCATATTGTCAGCAGAGTGGCACTTAATATTGGTGTCAGTCAAGTGGTGTACCCAGTTTATAGAAACATCATTGCGCTGCTCTTATTAGGACCTTTTGCATATTTCCTAGAGAAGTAAGTCTCAATTTAGACCTGATAATTTTCTCAGTATGGTGTCATTGTAGGTTCTTGAATTTGATTTCAATTGTTTGTTGATCTCAGGAAGGAAAGACCACCACTCACTTTTTCGTTATTGGCTCAGTTCTTTCTTCTTGCATTGTTGGGGTGAGTTTCAATTCAAGTTAATGACATCAAATCAGATTTAGAATATCAATGGTTTTACTGATCAGCTTCTGGTTTTATCAGAATTACAGCTAACCAGGGATTTTATCTTCTGGGGTTGTACTATGCCTCTCCAACATTTGCTTCTGCAATGCAAAACTCAGTTCCTGCCATCACTTTTATAATGGCTTCTGCTCTAAGGTAACGGATTGACATTAATTCTTCTCCTCCAAGTAACTTGGCTTTGGCATATTTTATAAAGTTGTCTTTGTCTGCTCAGGCTGGAGAGTGTTAATTTTAGAAGAAGAGATGGATTGGCCAAAGTTTTAGGAACTGTTGCTAGTATTGGTGGTGCTACTATCATCACTCTTTACAAAGGACCTCCTTTGCTGCACAACAACACACAGGAATCAATAGTAGGTACATTGGAACAGGACTCTTCCAAGAAATTACAGAACTGGACATGGGGTTGTATTTTCTTGCTTGGACACTGCATATCGTGGGCTGCTTGGATGGTTTTTCAGGTCAGCTAATGATCCTTATACACCAAGCTATATCATATTTGGGGTTTGGTATTGGCTTGTGTAACAAGCAAACTCAAGAGCTGATCTTGTCAAATTATTAAACAATGTTGTAGGCTCCTGTATTGAAGAAGTACCCAGCAAAACTAACACTCACATCATTTACATGCTTCTTCGGCCTGATTCAATTCCTAGTCATTGCAGCATTTGTAGATCCTGACATAAGCCGATGGAAAATCCAATCTGGGGAAGAACTTTTCACAATCCTATATGCTGTAATAACCTCAACTGATCATTTCATCAACATAATTTACTCACATAATGACATTCAGCTGATTGTTTTCGTGTAAATTTGGTTCAGGGTATCGTTGCTTCTGGAATCGTGATTTCTTTACAGACATGGTGTATTCACAAGGGCGGCCCTGTCTTTGTCGCTGTTTTTCAACCTCTGCAGACTCTTTTGGTAGCTATTATGGCAGCTTTGATTCTTGGTGATCAATTATATTCTGGAAGGTAAAAGCACTATTAAAATAATGATGTTGGTAGGCATAGAATGTGACTTATAGTTGTTCATTGTGTTTGCAGGATTATTGGAGCAATATTCATAGTGTTGGGGCTTTACATGGTTCTATGGGGCAAATCTGAAGAGAAAAAGGTGGAAAACCAAGTCAAGGAAGAGTCACTAACAAAACAACTTCTTGATGAAGAATCCAGAGACATACCATGAAAAGATTATTTGACACTTAAGTGCAGTATCTCAACATGTAAATCCAAGAGTTTGAGGTTTTTTTAATCTTTTTTTTTTAAAAAATATTTTGGGTTTGCATAATGTCAAACCATTTGCAGTTGTATCAGAATATGGAAAGTTTTTCACTCAGTACAGTCTGTCTTAAAATAATACTAATCAATCACTCAAAAGCTTAGGTTATAGGATTATTATGATGAGGAATTCCACAGCAGGAGATTCTATATGAGTTGGAATTTGTAATTTTTATGTATCTAAGTTGTTTCTGATGGGAAAAAAAATTAAGCACTAGGGTCGGGTTGTGTTGGAGCGAGTCCTGGCTCAAATGCATTTGGCTCTTTTCGCTTGATTTAATGAGAATATATAAATGTGGAAAAAAAACCTTAGACTTTTTAAATGTCAAAATTCAAAATATAATTATATTTTAAAAAATATAAAAGTTAATTTTTTCCAAAACATAATTATATTAAAAAATAATAATAATAAAAATTTAAAAATTTATTTTATAATCGAATTTCTCAAAATATCTGATGAAGATGAAGTGATGAGATGGAAATCAAAAGTGATGAGATGGAAATCAAAATTTAGTTTTGGAAAACTTTTTCAAAATATCCATTATATAATATAAATTTAATATTTTATAATATAATTATAAAATATATATAGAGAATTTTATTTTTATTATTTTGTAATTTTTATTTATTTTATATAATTTTATTTTTTAAAAAAAATTAAAATAATTTTTTAAATTTTTATTTTTATTTTTAAAAACAATCAAGTTGATATTTTTCTACATAAATTTGGTTGGTTGGTTATATATATATTTATAAATTAAATCCAAACAATTTACCGCCCTAATTCCCACATTGATTCATTTCTTTGGCTAGACCTCTCAATTATATCTTCAATTTTATGAATGTTAAAAAAATAATTCTTCACATCTTCAACCTTACTAATTTCAAGGAAGCAGTTCTATTTTTAGAAAAATAAAAAAATTTAAAATTATAATAAATAAAGAGATAAGTGAAACTATTACACCTACATTTATTTTATTTTTTTCAAATTTATTAATTTTCGTACATTTCTTCGATCTTTTCAAAAATTAAAATTTTATTTTTGTAATGCATAATAAATAAAGAGATAAGTTCTCACTATTGCACTTACATTTATTTTATTGTTTTTTTATATTAGTTTTTCATGTATTTCTTTGATTTTTTAAAAAATTAAAATTTTATTTTTGTAATTTATTTTATGGATAGTTTTAATCTTTTATATTAAGTTAATTTATTGTTTTATTTATAAATTAGTAATAACTTCAAAATTTTAAAGAAATAATTATTTTTTAAAAAAAATAAAATATTGGAAAATAAAGCAATATTAGAAAAAAAAATACCACTATAATTTAATTTAGCGTTAAGTAAAAGAGAATATTTTTATTTTATTTTTAAATTAAAATTTTTTTTAATATATTCTTACATTCATTTTATTTTAAAATTTAAATTAATAATTTTAATTAATATATAATAAAAATATTATATTTATATTGAAAAATAAATAATTTTTGTACGTATGAGTTCTATTTTCATTTTTAAATGATAGATTACTAAATTAATTGGAGATGGTTAGAGATGGACCTGCATCAAATTACATGATCAAAACCCAATTGGAGATGACGTAACACATCTATTTGTAGAATGGGTTAGTAAACGTGATTCCAAAAGTGATTCTTCTTTTGGCCATTTCCAAAGAAAATTTTGGAAAAATTTTCCATTTCTCAAATTTTAAAAACATTTTTTAAAGAATTTTTTTATATTTATTTTTTTAATCCTCATGCTTCAAATTGAAGTAATTATTAATCAATAGAAAAAGGCTAAATATAAATTTGCATGAAACAATAAATAAAAATAATTAATTTTTGAAACGGTCATATAAATATGTACAAATATTAAACAAAATAGAGTTGTTACAATTAATTATTAAATAAAATAAGTAAAAAAAATTAAGTTTTATTGTGCTCTCTAACTTTTACTGCGCGACTCTGACTTTTATTGAAATTTATTTTTATTTTCTTGATAATTGTGCAATTGAAGTTTGGTAAAGAAGGCCTTAGGCCATCTCCAAGCCACACCCATACCCTATCTAAGGCATATCCTATCCTCTATCCTGATTTTCATTCCAATCCTACCCATACCCTATATTCATTTTGGGGTCAAATTGTAATTATTTTATTTTTTGTGGTTAAATTTTGAATTTATTATTAATATGAAAGATTAATAATTGTAGATAGTATATTAATAATTATAAATTAAATTAAATTAATAATATTATTAAAATATAATAATTAACAAATTAATTATTAATTAATATTATTAACATAATTAAATAATTTATTTTTTATATTTATTAATAAATAAATTGAAATAAAAATAACATAAAACATAGATATATAATTTTAATAACACGTTAAATAACGATTACATTGTCATAAAAAAATTAAATATTAAAAGTAGATATCTATTTAATTTTCCGACTTACTATATCGATCCCACAAATGATCAATTAATGCATCTCGAAGTGCATAATGAGCATTTCTATCTCTAATTTAAATATTTAATTTAAAAAAATTAATAATTTAAATTTTAATAATTTATTATTTTAAATATCATATAATAAATATTTACTTTATAATTAATACTTTATAACTATCAAATATATGGTGAAAAGGATTCAAATGTAAATTTAATTTTGTAAAATTGCAAATAGGTCCAATAGGGCGTGGAGGAAAGTAGAACACTATTAATAGTGAAGGACTTCTATGCAAACACCCTAAAAAATCTTGAAAATTGTAATAGGGTGGATGAGTTGGATTTGATTTTTCAAGTTTTTCTACTCTATATTTGAGATAGGGTAGTTGGGTTAGAGATGACCTTAATTGGTTTCTTATCACCAAATTCAAAGTTATATAGTCTAAACGGGAAAAATTCCATAATTTTTTTTTTAATTTTTATAAATTTGACATAAGACTTTTTTTTATTGTATGAAATAATTGTAATTTGCTCATACATATACACGTGATTACCTTTTAAATTTTTTTATTATTTTTAGTAATTTGTTATTATTATTATTTATAACTTAATTGAGGTTTTTTAATTAAAAAAATAGAAGATGTCTTCCTATGCAATTAAATATTCAAACAAGGAAAACATAATTGCAAAATTGTTTGTGATTTAAAAAAAAATAAATAAATAAAAATATATCTTGCTTGGTTGGCTTGTGTCCATGACCACCAAATTGGAAAGACATGTTAGTGGGCAGCGCGAAGGGCGGTGAATGTAAATTTGGCGTCAGGTCACGTGTGTGTTTGTGTTTGTGTTTGTCTCGTCAAGTAGTGGTGGTAATTAGTGTTTTTAACAGTTTCATAAAAACCCTAGCAACAACTCACTTCATTGCCTCATTCATTATCTTCATCGATCGGTCACTGGTGATCTGTTTTGGAAGATAATGATGCACTACTGCAAACATTGTGCCAGGAATGTCGTTGGAGTCCGTCCCTACGATTCTCAATTGTAACTCTTCGTCTCTCTCTGTCTCTCTTTCTTTTTCTCTTTTTAAATTTACTCATTCATTCGTGTTTAATCTATTAGATCATGTAATTTATGCGGGAGAGTCTTGGATTTTGATAACTTAACAACTGAGGTTCAATTCACCAAAGATGGCTCCGGACAGGTATCTGAGTTTTATTTTTATTTTTTAAAATTATTTTTAGATTTTGGTTGTTGAATGATCACTGTAATAATTGTTCAACCTTATTTTATAGAGCCAAATGTCTGGATCTTTTAGAAGGACCATTCAGAGTGAATTCGGAGCTTCCCGAGAAAGACTACTCGAGCAAGGTGCTTTTTCTTGACTATGATTTTTATTTTTTTTATTTGTATTGTTCAATTATGTGTGAGATTTTGTTTATTTCTTTCTGTATTTCAGCTTTTGAAGATATGAGAAAGATGAAAGATGATTTGGAGATTGATGAATCCAGTGATGATTCTGTTGTAAAAGCCAAACGCTTTTTTGAAGTATGTTTCTCATACTTATTGCCATTTGTTCTTCTTCTTATTTATGTTTTTCTAATGCTTGTTTTTCTCTTGTTAAAGATTGCTGTTTCTCGTAATTTTACTAGAGGACGTAGAAGGGAGTTGGTACATGCTGCATGTCTTTACTGTGCATGCCGGTATGAAATTATCTACTTCTGTTTATGCCTGCCTTGATTGTTATTCACACTGGTTTTTCTTTTCTATGGTTACAATGCTGAAACAAATTGTTAATCCAGACATGAAGCTTATATATTTCTTAAAATTCGTTCAATATGATTATATTCCTTATTTAGTCATTTGTTCTAGTTAGTATGCTGAAAGTAAATTGACATTTATACCTTTGTTTTGCAGGCAATCAAACTTGCCCTTTCTACTTATTGATTTTTCATTGTATCTAAATGTTAACGTGTAAGAGTGCTGTTTCCTCTGTGCTCCCGTCTTTCTTTTTTTAATTGCTTATTAAGTTTAATGTCTTATCAATATTGAAATATCTCTAGCACATGTTGATCTTCTGCCATTTTGTTTAAATTGTTTTTAGCTATGAGCTAGGTGCTGTTTATTTGCAACTATGCAATGTGTTATACCTTGCGGATGAAACTAATTTTCAAAGGCTACTCGACCCATCCATCTTTTTGCCCAGATTTACAAATAGTAAGTTTCTACCACTTGTTTAGCATTATACTTAGTTTATGAAAATTAGCTTCAAATGGTAGTGCATGAAATTTGTCATTGCCTGAAGGGAATTCTTAAGATACAATGGGACATTGATTTCTATGCCACCAATGTCTTCAAAAACTTTGTCAGTGTGTTGTTTATGATATGCCCCTCTAGTTCCATATCGATGTTTTGAAGTTGGGCTTCTTTTCTTTTCTTCTCCTATTTTTTATTGTGTTTAGTTTTTAAATGATTATTCATCTATGCTGTGTGACATTAAGCGGGGAAGCAGGGAAATAAGTTGTTTATGCTGCCACATTGCAGAGCACACGATCAGAAAGAAAAAATTATAGACCATGCATTCCAAGGACTGACCAAGCTAAATATTTAAGTCAACTTCAATTAACCTGATAAATTTATTATTCTACTGTGTCTTGCTTTCACTTGCAGTCTCACCATTTTCTTTGATTTATTTTGCTTTTGTTCCATTCACTATTTTAAAACATTCTGCTTACACTCTAATATTTATGTTCCTCCTACTCACACTCATATTTAGATTCGAATATTAATTCTTTGACTTACATTGAGCTATGTTGTTACTCACTTTTTATTTGACAAGTTATGGTGGTTTATATGTTTCCAGGTTTAGAAGCAAGTAGGAAGGTTTGTGAAACTGCTCGGGACATTTTAGCCAGCATGAAGCGAGATTGGATGACGGTGTGATATAATTTTCCCAGATTACATTATACTAAGCGATAGCTATGAATTGGTGATGAGTATTCAAATTGAAGTTTGATTTATGCTGATTTTACAGACAGGGAGAAAACCTAGTGGATTATGTGGTGCTGCACTATACATATCTGCACTTACACATGGTTGCAATTTTTCCAAGACAAAAATTGTAAGTCAGACTTTCTCTTTGCAACCAGAATAGCAATTTTCTATATTTGTTATGTGTTAAAATATTATCTAAGAGCTGTATTTCTATTTTGTTTTATTTTCTTAATAGGTAAGTATTGTGCATGTGTGCGAAGCAACATTGACAAAGCGTTTAATCGAATTCGAGAATACAAATTCTGGAAGCTTGACGGTATGTTCTTGTTACATAGATATTCATACAAGCATAGATTAATATAATGTGGCGATATAATATTTGGATCTTTCTATATCTATTTACTGCTCTCATAAGGTTTAATTACAGAACTTTTGTTAATAGTTTTCTGCATAATTGATGAGTAATTGGGTAAATTTTTCTGCTTAATAAATATCAGATGGTTTGGTTTTACTAAAATTGCATTGTTGCAATTTTCTGTTACATAGTGGGGACTCATCATTGTTGGAATGTCCGCTTAAATTTTGTCATGTGTTTGACGACATGGTAGTGGTTCAGTAGTAGCTTCTGAAGATCAAACACATGCTTTCTTTGACTTAGGAAATGACACATCAATTATGGCCAATGTATTCCATAAAACCTATGGATTACTTGTCCTGTCTTTGAAAGCACTGAATATATATCCAATTCTAACCAAGAGCGAAACACCGGGAAGTAAAAAATGTTTTTCTCGTCTCAAATGCTAAAGGTCATCGTTTGGCATTTTCTCAGTAGTGTGATCTTGTTGTTTGTTATGTGTATGATCATGTTTATCTTCTTTGATTAACAATCCTAGAATTACCACAGAAAGTGGATTTAGAAGTTACCTTCATGTTGGCCTTTTTATTTATTTCTTGATCAGTTTCTATAAGTTAGGTTATCTAGAAGATCTGACTTTGCCTCATCAAATTTTAATGCAAGTAGATAGAAGACTTCATTGCCAACAAGAAAGAGCCACGGGAAAGCACATCCCAAAGTAATGGGTTGAAATCTTCAGGCACTAATGAGGTTCTTTGCAAGCACAAGGACAGTGAGAAGGCTTTTGCATATGGACTTTGTAAAGAATGTTATGATGAAGTAAGCTTTCATGCCTTTTTCCTGCCTTTTCTTTACTAGTTAAGGAACTTATATTATTGATTTACAAAAATTTGTATCATTAACGAATATGTTCCATCTGCATTGGTGGTTCAGTTCATGAAAATTTCTGAAGGACTTGAGGGAGGATCGGATCCCCCTGCTTTCCAGGCTGCAGAGAGAGAACGACTGGCTAAAGAATCTGCTGAAAAGAATGTAAGTGAATTATGGATTTCTTGATATAACAGTTTAATCCTTGCTTTCTGTAATTTTAGTACAAAAATCTATTTTCTATGTAACTCTTGCTAGTTACAGTTTCTAGGAATGAATTATTTTTTTCCCTTGATTATGGCTTTCCTGGTTGAAAATTCAGAAAAATATTTTGATTAATTTATTTGCTTAACAATTGATAGCTTGGAGGAGCAATGGACAACTCATTTGTGGGATTCGCGGAAGGAAATGAAGGAGTCAAATTAAAAGAACCAGAGAGTACTGGCAAGTTACCAAGTTCTATTATTTGGAAGTTCAATTTCTTCATACTTCTGACTTTTAGTTGTCTGATATATACACACAAATATAACTCAAATATGTGACCTTTCTTTTGGGTGGTTTTTGGGTTTGTAAGCAATCAATAACTAATGAGTACGACTATGATTAATTCTCAGGTGATGATGCTAATACTGAAGCTTCAGATGGATCAGACAACTTTTCTGATATTGATGATTTAGAGGTGCACATGAAACTCCTGATATCTCTATCACTTAGAAATGTTGATTTTGTACAATTATAAAAGATACTCTTGCATCCCAAAACCTGGGATTTTAAGTCTTGCTTAGCCTCCTGTCCATGGCCAAGTAGCTCTATGGCTAGCATGAGTAGTAGAAACTTGCTTTGTGTTAGACCTCTAAGGTGTATCAAAGCAGCAATAGAGAGGTAGTTATGTCAATATCTAGTGAGGACAAAGAAGGGTAAAGGCTGTTGGTTGTTATGCCAGTTGGAGGTAAGAGCAATGGCCTGAGAGTTGGCAGGCTTTATATGTATGAGTGAGGTCTTTATCTAGGATTCTACACTATTTCATTATTATATTTTTAGGCGTTCCTTCATACTGGGGACACAAATAAATTGTAATTTGAAGCTTTTGCTTCATAATAACTCTTTACATTGTGTTTGGTTCAAGGGTCTCCATCCGTCCTTTTGCTATTGCTGTAATCCATTGTGTGAATTTGTTGCATATGTTGCATTTGGACTTCGAGGCTGATAAGTGATCCAATGTTAGTGTATAATCATGATCTTCGATGATATTTTATTCAAATGTTTGTCATGTCACACTACCCAGCATAAGTTTGTCATGGTTTCTCTTTGTAGTATAACTCTTTTATTGATTTTCTCACAGGTTGATGGTTATCTGCATAATGAGGAAGAACAACGTTACAAAAAGATAATTTGGGAAGAAATGAACAAGGAGTATCTTGAGGTGATGTCTTGTACTCAAGTGTCCTTCAAAAAATGTTACTTTCTGCATGTAGTTTAATAGAATCATTTACTGATTCACCAAGATTATATGGTTCCAATGTTTGAAGAAAAATGTGGGTTTATTTGATTCATCATTATTTGTTAGTATGATCAATAAACCTCACCCCGATATTTTTAGGGGTGGCTGGATGCACACGGACACGCATGCCCATTTGTTACTTTGTGACTGTTTACTATGTTTAGTTTATTTCGATTTGACATTAAAAAGTCAATCTCTTTGAAATGTTTTAGGAACAAGCTGCTAAGGAAGCAGCCGCAGCAGCAGCCAAAGATGCATTTGAAGCTAACTACAGGGATGATCCAGAGGGATTGAAATCTGCCCAAGAGCTTGCAGATCTTGTAGCAAAAGCTAAAAAGGTTATTACCCATAATCTGCAAGGTTTATATTATAATGTTTTTAACCTTTTGTTATTTAATCTTATTTCCAGGAAAAGCAGCAGAAGCGAGCTGCAGAATCGAAAAATTCAGGTCCTGCTAAGACTGCTTTAGAAGCCACTCAGAATATGCTGACCAAAAAGGTTGCTCATTCATGAAAGCTTTCTTTGAAACTATAATGCCTCCATTTGCTTGGCATATGTTTACTTATTTGTCTTTTGTTGCAGAGACTCAGCTCCAAAATCAACTATGATTTACTGAAGGATCTTTTTGATGACTCTGTATGTTCCTCTTCTTCCTCTTTGTTTTGCTGGCATTCTATTTTCCGTGTTAATATGCTTTGCTCTGTAATTATAGGCGGATGCAAAGAAGCAACGGATTGATTCACAAGGTGAGGATGATAATAAATTATCAAAAAGTGAGCTTGAATCGGAGAAGATGAATGACGATTTAGAGGCTGATGAAGATTACCAAGATTATGAAGATGATGATGGAATTGAAGAGGATCAAACTTACTATCATGATGATTACGATGACGAAGATTATGGTTATGATGCATTGTGATAATAGAGTTCTATATGAGCTTCTTTTTTTAATAGAAAAATTCTTATCAATTAGTCATCAAAAAGTTTATTTAATTGATCTATATGAGTTCAGGGCTAATCAATTCTTCCGGCTGACATTTTCAGTAGGACATACATGCATGTAACTATAACAACTGTTAATAGCTTATGCCCATTTAAATTGCAGGTAAGAAACTACACAGCATATAATTACCCAGAAATCTCAAACAAAAGTGTAACATTACTCAAACATAATAACAAAATAGAGTACTCAAAAACACCACCATAACATAAACCGAAGCAAAACCATTAATGGTGTGACTAAACAAAATAAACAACTTCAAAACTCTTCACCAAAATGAATCCTGAAACAACACAGAACATGAACTCGAAATATAATGTTTAGGAAAAACAGCAGTTCATCCTACCTCACGGTAACAATATCATCAATCTTCAATATCATCCTCACACACTCTGTTGCCAATGTGATTGCACTAGTGCTCACAAGCAATGGCTGAACGACGTTCTCCTCCAAAATATTAGTTATTTGCCCCTTCCTCACATTGATGCCAGCATTAATCTCCCCCTGTGCATGCCTGTTCCTCAGTTCTGTCACAATAGCAATTGGATTCAACCCTGCATTTTCAGCCAATGTATATGGAATAACCTCCAACGCCTCAGCAAACGACCTCACACAATAGCCTTCCATTCCATGTAAAACCTTGGCCCACGCACCCAGCTGCCTCGACAGCTCGATCTCTGGTGCACCTCCACCTGCAATCAGAAACCGCTTGTTCACCAAGCATCTAACCACACACAAAGCATCGTGCAAGCTCCTTTCAGCCTCATCAATCACCAGCTGATTCGACCCACGAACAAGCACAGTTGTAGTCCTTCCCATATCCTTGATACCTGTAACCTTAACAATCTTTCCATCCCCAAGTGAAACCTCCTCAACCAAATCAGCATATCCCAATTTCTCAACACGGAAATGATCAATATTGGCAATGGGCAAGCAGTTCAAAGTTTTAGTTATGAACTCAATCTCATCTCTCTCAACATCCTTGACCACTAAAATTTTAGCTTTAGCCAAATAATGCAATGATAAATCAGTCACAGCATCCCTAAGAATACTCTTTTGTATCAAGAGCACATTGCACCCAGTTACTTTGATCTTCTTAATCATACCTAATATGTAATTTCTCTCTTCCTTCAAAATCCTATCCATCTGGGTATAGTCAGAAACCACTATACTCTGCTCGATGTCAGTTTTGGGAGGCGAAATCTGAAACTGGATCACTGCAATTTTTGCGTTTTCAACCCTAGTAGGGCCACCGGCAGCGTGACTCACTTTCTTATCGAACACCAAACCCTTCACCATCTCCGTATCATCCACTGTGCCTCCTAGCTTCTTCACTATCTTGATATCTCTCAAGTCGACCATATCGGGTTTAGCCGGATCCACAACTGACAAAACAGCATCAACAGCCAAAGGAGCCAACAAAGTGGAGTACTGACTCACCACTTTACTATTCAGCGAAGTAGATGCAGATTTGATCAAGCTTTCGCGGTCAGAAAGCTCAACGGGGACGGCCATTGCAGTCAAGACGTCGACGGCCTTGTTGGAGGCTTTATGGAGCGAATCAGAGATGACAGTGGGGTGGATTCCGTTGGAGAGGAGAGTGAGACACTGCTTCAGCAAGGCGCCAGCGATGACAACAACAGTGGTGGTGCCATCGCCCGCAGCAGAGTCCTGAGATTTAGAGAGCTCGACGAGCATCTTGGCGGCAGGCTGGAGGACCTCCATCTTGTTGAGAATGGTAGCGCCGTCGTTGGTTATGATGACTTCGCCAGTACCAGTGGAGATCATCTTGTCCATGCCTTTGGGGCCGAGACTTGTCCTGACGGCATCGGCAACCGCGCGCGCGGCGACGATGTTGGCATGGCGGATATCCTCCTTCCGTTTGTTGTCGACGTAGGACTCGGTCTTCGACGAGGAAGCGGAGCGAGGCTGAGACACTGCCGGCGCCGCCATTGTTTAATAATAAAACCCTAACCCTAAAGATGGAGAGTTAAAAAATGGAAAGAAAACGAGCGAAGAAGAAGATAGAGTGTCTGTTAGAGTGGGTATGCGAATAGTTGCGGCAAAATCCTTACAGAAATAGTTTCTGATTCAGGAACAACACTGCAAGTGCGAGGAGAGACGACGAGTCGAGAGAGTTCAGAGAAAATGTAGTCACCCAAGAGTTTATGGGGTTTAGGTCGAGGTGTTTGGCTACAAGAATCCAATTTTCCTTTACATTCAGGGATAAGATCACCCCCCCAATTATACCAATTTCCCCAATTATCCCAATCTTTACAAAAATATTTTAAAGAGAAATTTTAAAAAATAAAAATGAAACTCATAAAAAGGCGTGGAAATATAAGTAAAAAAATCATATTTATTTAAAAATATTAAAAAAAATTATTTAATTTAAAAAAATTTCATTTACTTGTACCATTACTAAACTTAATAAAGAATAATTATGTAGTTATGCAAACTAATTAAAATCATTGGGATTTTCTGCGGGACTTTTAAATTTCAAGTTAGCACTAAAAAAAAGCTTAATTAATTCATTTGAAAATTAAGATGCTAAATTTACTCTTCATGAAGTTGGACGACTGATGTCGGTTAATTATCGATAGAACAAAAACCCTTTTAAGATTAGAGTATTCCTCCTTGCAAGTCTCTTGGATTGATTTGATTTATTTCTAGTTTATGATTGGGTGATTTCTGTAGTGAGTCCCACTTTCTTTCAATCTCTCTCTTTTTACAGGGGTCATGTTCCAATTCATTAGGAAACTCTTTTTTTTTCCTGGAAAACCTGATTTTTTTTTAGGAATCCTAACAAAATCTAGCCTGTCCCTAGAAAATCTAGAGAAATCTAGGTCGGGCCCCACTTGCTGAGGCAGTTAATTCGTTCACAGAGCAACCAGACCTTCTAAAAAACCTGAAACTCCTACTTTGACCGTGTAATAAAATACAAAAGATAACGCCACAAATTTCAGCTGCAATAATGAGATATCATAACATGCGACCGTAAACATATACAAACATGCAACCGCAATTTATAAGGATGAATAGGACAAACGACGGGTCATAACATATTAAGGCCCAATTTGACCCACAATCGGGTCGGTTCCAAATGGGTATCCAATCATGCGACCGTAAAAAATGAACTCATGAAAGACACCAAGGTGCATGGTATCCTCCGAGCGATCACAACTATGGGTCATTCTAAAGATTGGACCCTCCAAATGGTACTTAGATCCATTAGATAGCCCCCAGCACTACATTAAAAGTGGGTTTAGATAACTGTTATTTCACCTATTAGATAACAGTTTCAATAGTTATCTATGCTAGTGATATCTAAGGGGGGGTGACCTTAGATAATATTTATTAAATTAGTATCTAAAATTAGACCTTAGATAGTTGTTCCAAAAACATTATTTTAATCTTTAGAACAGTTTTAAATAATTGTTATCTATATAGATAATTATAGATAACTGTTATTAAAAGTAGGTATCTAAGGTTTCTCTCTAATAATGATTAAAAAAAAAGAAGAAACAACTATCTTTAAATATATATATATATAATTTATATATCCTATTATAATCAACATTCATGAATATTGATAAATCGATACATGAAAATAGCCATGAAAACCGTTATTAAATAATAATTGTAAATAATAAATAAAGATCAATCTAAAAATCAACTCATGTAAAATTTATATATATATATATATATATATATATATATATAAAAGAGAATTGTTTAAATGACTTTGTTGAAGTGTTGATAATAACCATTACTAATACATTAAAGTATAATAATAATGAAATCATATAACTAATGTAAGAAATAGCTACATAAAACATCTGTGTGTTATGTCATATAAAGTTTAAACAAAGAAAAAAATGACAAACTGAGCCCAATCAGAACATTATCATTTGGTAAACCCTTCTTTAATTACTGAAGTAACTTCCTAAAACTCTTATCACTCCATCTGTTACTTTCTTTTAGTGTATATAACCTTAAAAAAGAATAATAAAAAAAAACAATCTCGTTAACCTTTTGCATCCTTCATATAATGGTTGTTCTGAATCACATTTCAATATTTCAAACATTTAAGGGCTATCATTAAGATCTTTTTCAATTGCATTCACCATTTCATCAAAATAATCAGCCATCATCTCGTTTGAATTCACATTTCGATAAGTTCTTTTATTATTCCCTAAACCACTTTCTCATCTCACCATGCTTGGTCCATATAGTACAACTACGATCAATCCCCTTACATATAAGATGATATTTCACTGCGTGAGATTGAAGGAGCTTAGTAAAACTACAAGTTAAACATGGACAAAGGATATCACGATGAATTTTTATATGCATTAAAGCAAATTTTATGAATTCATCTACCCCATCTTCATATTCTTTAGACAATCAACTAGCTTGCATCCAACTTCGATTCATAAGCGTCTAATCAACCTAAATAATCAATTTCATTATTAATGTCCTATTAATACTAAAGAAATAGTTTATTGAGATAAGAAATCAATAATCTAACTTATACACCTTCATTTATCAGGTAAATAATATAAGTATACATAGTTATAATTATATATATATAAAAAAACACCTATATGAGATAAAATGATTATGTGGAAATCCTATCTTGACTTATTTGTACTTCTAACGACATATATTGTCTCACTTACTGATATAAAATACTCCTCTACACCTATTTGCAATCACCTGACTAATGTATCTACACCTAGAAAAATATATCTATTTTTTTAAAAAAAAAAATTAAAGGATATAAGGAAAAATAATTGGTATATAAAACTCATTGATTCATAACTTAATTTTGAATAATTTTGACTAGAACTGGAAAACAACTAGTTAACAAATCCACTTCTATTTGCTTATGATATTGAGAAACTTGATTGAGAAAAATAGATCCTACATTTAGAAAAAGAATTACATTACTTTTTGTGAGAATAAATCATATCAATGTATAAACAATTAAGGAAAGAAAACACTTGTCATCTTAATTGAACTCAATTGAACATAATTTGTCTCTTCTGTATATTGATATAAATAATTACCAGTAAATAATAATGAAAATACATCATATATGTACTTAGATTTACTATATATTATTAAAAATCTAACTTCACATGGATATCTACCTTGCCTCATCTTTCACGGTGCATGCCTCATATTTACTAATAATGATGATTTTCAATTCCAATTATTTATTATGCATGCCTCATCTTTCACGGTGCATGTCTCACCTTTGATGGTTAATTTAACATTTAAATGAGTAAAATATGAATAACGAATAATATTACAGATTCCAAAGAGCCTTGCATGAATAAAATCATTCAATTTTAATACGAACAATTAAGTCATTACCTTGCCATGCTCATTTCTAAGTATTTTATGGTTTATAATCTGATGCATCAAAATCAAATCCTAACCTTATGACCCTTAATTTTAAATGGTCAAATTTCAAATGGAAATCAAACAACTATTTAGCACAAAGGCAGTACATGAGGGTTGATACATTTGAAATGCAATTTGTCTTAAGATATTAACCTTTTTTACTAGACCATGTGAGAATGCTTATTGGAGAGCTAATTCATATCACAATAAAGAAATAGGAAAAGATAGTTGAATAACTGCTACAAACTCCATTAACTAGAGCTTTCATTGTAAGTTATATCCATACTGTTCACAAACACATCAGCCACAAAGATGCTACCAGAATCAAATCAACCACCCAATACGTCTCTATCTGCACCATGAAAGTACACCTAAACTTGTTAGATTGCAAGCATTTTGCATATCACAACATCTAATCACATCAATTGAAATTCCAATTCAATGAAAGTGTCAAACTAGCTAAGTTAAACTTTGGTCGTATTCAGGATAAATACCTCAAGAGTGTTAAGACATTTAGCTTAGTTTTCGGTCACACCTAACAACACTAACCCAATACCTAGATCTATTTGATTGCAATAATGATCAATAGAAAAGAAATACATTGATCGAAAAGAGCTCCATAACAATCTCTTTTGGGTTCAAGTGCCGAATGGAGGACCCGAACCAAGCAAGCTCTAGCCGAGAAATATTGCGATTGGATAAAGTCGTACTAGGGTTAGCTACGCAAATACGGAGTGATGGTGAATGCAGTACCAGCAATCTATGTGAAGAAACTATCTTCGTGTAGCCATAAGGCCAGGGCATACCAATAATAGACCTGGAAAATCCTTGGCCACAAGTGTAACACCCCAACTCATTCGCTTGACCCGGTCCGGCTGTGTTAGCTCTACTACTAGCTAGCTAATTAGCTAGACTATCCTAGTCAATGGTCACGATTGGTTTCTTTCACCTCCCTTAGCACTCGAATCCTTGACTTACCACCTTAAAGATCAAGTGGAAGCATGCTGAGTACCAATTGAATTGATACCCGACATACTTTTGCTTGATCCTTAAGAGCATCCCCGATTTAAGTCCCATTTTGAGTCCCATCTCCGGGCCCACCATTTGACATGTCAAAAAATTTGGGACTCTTATCTGCAATGCAATGTCCCGTTTTGAGTCCCAAGTAATTATTATTATTATTATTATTATTATTAGTATTATTTAATATTAAATATTACCAATTATACTATATACATTACATATATATTTTATATAATATAAGTTTAATTATTGTTACTTTGAAATTATAAAAATATATTTAAAAAAATAAATTTATATTTTTATATTGAAAAATATATAATTTTTATTTTTATTTAATCAAATATATATTTTAATAAAATTAACCTTTAATCAATCGTTGGAAGAAAAAACAAAGTAATTATTTAAAAACAAATAAAAAAAACTAAAATCTAATTGTGGAAGAAGTGTATATGTGTAACGTCCTGGGCCGGGGCCCAATTGGTTACTGTGTACACCCGGTTAAACTCAAATCGTACACCAATCAATACCGATACAATCGTTACACAATCGGATATCGTGGATCCCACCCACTTTCTTTCGCCTCCACCAGCACTCGAATTCACAACCTCAGGGATATATGGATTGTGAAAGCATGCTGATTACCAATCGAGCATGTGCAACCCAACATTTATTTGGGTGGTTTATTTATGTTACACATCACCAAATAAATTGTTAACAAAATATATGATAGTACAATGGTAAATTTATTTGTATTATATTTGAGGGCCCACTTATTATTTTAATGATTGCTTTTCCTTTATTTAATTTTTTATTATTATTTTAGTTTGAATATAGTTAAATTAATTTATAATATTTAAATTTAAGTAGTAGTAATAATATTAAATATAAAAGAAAATATGAAGTTTATTTTAAAAATAAAATAGTTGGATATGTATAATTATGAAAATAATAAATTAAGGTTCAATTAAATAACATTCAAACATAACACAACACGCTTACAATAATTAAAAATAACAATTTGAAATTTAAAAATAAATCACACATTTGTTGAGCTCGGGGGAAAATGTTGTCATAGATGTTCAATCAAATCTGCTTTTAATCGGCGATGTATGGCACGATCGTGAATTCGATTGTTATTCTCAAGGTACTGCTGGAAAGGAAGAGCTGATTGTTGAGAGTGTGGTGGTGTCAAGTGTCTTGTGCTCGCCTGGTGGTAATATTCTGGTTCAAAACTACTTGAATAATTTTGTCTTTCCTCCTCCACAATCATATTATGTAGTATAATACAATATTTCATTATTTCGCCAATAGTTGTTTTGCTCCATAAACGTGCTGGTTGCTTAATGATTTCAAAACATGCTTGAAGAATTCCAAATACTCGCTCGACATCTTTCCTTGCAGACTCCTGACGTTTAGCAAAATTGGTAGACTTTGGATCTTGTGGTAGTGTGATAGATTTGACAAAAGTAGCCGATTCAGGATAAATACCATCAGTAAAATAATAACCCATATTGTATGTGTTTTCACCTATAGTAAAATTCACTTGTGGAGCCCTTCCTTCCAAAATGTCATTAAAGATAGGAGAGCGTTCTAACACGTTAATATCATTATTTGTTCCAGAAACACCAAAAAACATATGACATATCCATGTAACATACGAAGCTACAGCTTCTAATATAATTGTAGGATATTTATTTCTCCCATTTAGAAATTGACCTTTCCATGCTGTTGGACAATTCTTCCAATCCCAGTGCATGCAATCAATACTTCCTAACATGCCTGGAAAACCTCGTTGTTGTGCTACATATAAAAGATGTGGGATATCATGTTCGTTCGGCCTTATTAGGTATACATCACCAAATATGTTGTTTACGCCTCGAACAAATTTCTTTAGACATTCCCTTGTTGTTGATCCGCCTATACGAACATACTCATCAACATAATCATAAGCTTTTCCATATGCTAAAAGTCTAATAGCTGCAGTGCATTTCTGTAAAGGTGATAAACCACGCTTACCTACTGCATCTATTCTCTGAGTGAAATATGGATATTGACTTTCTAAAGCTCCAACAATTCGAAGAAATAAGTCTTTCTGCATCCGGAGCCTTCGTCGAAAGAAATCAGGGGGAAATACCGGCTCTGGTGCAAAATAGTCATTGTAAAGTCTGATGTGTCCTTGTTCATGATTTCTGTTGATGGTAGTTCGTTGCTTGGAGGCACGAGAAGATGACCCAATATCTTCATCAAGATTAATAGAATACTCTCACTTGCTGAGCATCCCTAACATATTATCATCTGTGTCATCACATAACTCTTCAACTACTATGGCAGTTACAATTTCATTATATGAGTCACTTGAAGAAGAAGTAGAGGATGAAGAATAATTTAAACTTGAATACATGATTTCTCAATATTTTGCATAAAGATACATAGTTTCTCTATGTGCAAAACCTTATTTATAGAAAAGTTTTTGAATTGTGTGGTTGAAAGAGTTCACGGGTTGTATAGTAACTATAATTATTATAAGCCATATTCACATGCCTATAATTCAATTTTGATGGCAGGAACAGGTCACGGGTTGAATAGTAATTTTAATTATTGTACGATAGAATCACATGTCTATGCTTTTAACTTTAATGGTTCAAATAGTTCACGGGTTGAATAGCAACTACAATTATTACATGTCAGATTGACATGCCTCTGCACATGGTCTTTTCAGTGGTTAGAATAAATTCACGGGTTGAATAGTAGTTGTAAATCAATTTATGCTAGAATAACATGCTCTTGGATAACATTTCATTGGATAGAATATATTCACAGGTTGAGTAGTAAATTTAATTATTTCAACACAAAATCTTATATTATGAAAGATATTTATTATTGTTTGTTTTGTTGCCATTAATTCAATGAAATTATATTATGAAAATTCATTACAACCATTAAATTCAGTTACAATAATAGAACAATCGTTAAAGTACTAAGGATAAATGCTAGAGATCAAGAATTCTAGTCCATCATCATTTTTCGTATTATTGCAAGTTTCTTCTGATTAGCCACTTCTTGTTCTTTTGGAGGCAGTAAAGATATGTCTAATTTGAGGAACTTCTCATCAAGCTCGGTAGCAGCTTTTTTGTTCTCAATTTCCAGCAAGCGGTCCATTTTCTCTTTTTGAATTTTTAATTTCTCTCTCTTCATTTGAATCTTATACTCTTCTGCTGCATCTAGTTTTTGAAGCACCTTTTCTAGAATTTCAACCTTCTTATCTTCTGAATATGACAATTTCTTCTTCCCCTTTCGCTTAGCAGCCTTAATACCAGTGGGACGTTCAGGTTCTTGCAGCTCCTCTAAGTCAATAGGACGTGTTTCTGAGGTTTCAGAAGAGATATAACTGCCAGTTTCACTAATCCTTACTCGTTTTGCACATCCTTCAGTGTCATTCTTAGGACCCCATACGCTCAGCCATTTAGGTTCATTCCTAAGAATTCTCCACACATTAAGAAATTGAAATGCAGTACCATTATTTGACGATTCATAAAGCATGTGAGCCTCTCTAATTACATCATCTTCATTAGTCCCACTTTGTTGACGTTGCTTCACTCGATTATAATTAGCACTAAAATGTTGTATTTTGGCGGACATTCTATTCCAATGTGATTTTGCTTTGCTTCCTGGCCTATACTTGCCACTTTTATCATTTTGATTGAACAGTGCTGCAATTCGATCCCATAATTTTGTGTTAGTTTGATCTGTTCCAATAATAGCATCTTTACTAACCTCTAACCAGCATGAGATGAGATTTATGTTGTCTTGTGTGCTCCATTTGACATATGATTTACCACCATCAAGATTAGCGATGTTGTTAGCGTCATCTTCATTTGCCACATTTATGTGATGTCTTTTCACATTTGTTGGAGTGTTGGGAGACTGATCTGCAGAATTCTGAGAGTTACTACTAGCTAGTCCAGGTGCTAAAATGTAGTTTTAATAGTTTGGAAATGCATGACCTGCACCCTCTGAACCAATCTGTGGAGGATAAGGATAACATGGAGACACCATATACGGAGCATTTGGGTGAAAATAACCTTGATACTGATGCGGAAGATGTTGTGAGCTTTGAGAATGTAAATTCAGAGCTTCTTGAGATTTTGAGTTTAATGATCCTTGAGCAAATTTGACATTCGGTGCAAAATTAGAGAATTGATTAGAGTTGGGAGAGTTTGGATTCATTTTCAGAATCTAACTAATAGGAGATAAAACTATTTCAGTAGAATATAATTGAAAAAATTGTTAACACAATTTTGGTTGGAAATGTAGAAATATGAAGAAGAATGAGGAATTGGAATTGTGTAAAAATTAGTAGTATAGATATGGGTATTTATAGGTTAAAATAAAAATTTAAATAACATATGAATATTATTAAAAATTTAACATTAAAAAATCAACGGTAATTAAAACGGTCATATACAATGGTAATATAAACGAATTTATTGTAAAATATTAATATAAATTATTTTTATTAATTAAAAAATAAAAAATAAATAAAAATAAAGAAGATAGACAAACAAGTACAAGTTACATCAGTCATGGACCCACCAAGTCCAACAAACATGAGTGTCTTCCTCGCGTGAAACCAACATTTCCATTTAATTCGTGCGTGACTATTATGCGCTTGACTCAGTTTTGCAAATAAATAAAAAAAACACGGTTCCTTTCTGAAGGAACTTTGCATCTTTCTCTTTCTAATTTATCTATCCACCTCGTCAATGTCTCTTCCACCTCATCCAAATAAACCGATAATAAATTGTCATTGCACATGCTCTTAGATACAAAGAGAAAAAGTACAAAAACAATTAATTCACAAATATAGTTAATGCATATATTTTATTTATTATTTTAAATAGTCAACAAAAATAGCTCATTTTTCCATAAAAAATAATAACGAAATTTACTTGGGACGTCCCTCTGAACTTGGACGGTTCCATCTTTTTTGCTTTAATACAGTGCTAATCCCACTTTCCAAAGTCCCAAGTCAGTGTCACCTAGGAGAGAAGGTGGAACTTGGGACCTACATTTAAGATACTCTAAGGTGACAGATCAAGGGTTTGAGTGCTGGGGGAGGCGAAAGAAACCAGCAGATCAATTGGTACTCAACATGCTTCCGTTGATCATTAAGGTGACAAATCAAGGGTTGTAGTATTAGGGGAGGCAAAAGAAACCCGTCATGATCCCCGACTAAGATAGTCTAACTAGCTAGTAATAGAACTAACACAGCCAGACCGGGCAAGCCGAACTAGCCGGGGTATTACAAGATTCGCCCCGATATTACGGTCTCGAGGTACCTTTTCAATAACGAAGGGGGTAAACTTAGATTTCAGCTAGTCCACAATGATCAGGTAGGCGACAATCTTGGCATCCTTGGCTTGGTACTGGTTGCTTACTTAGTTCAGCACCAACTAATTGTCGCTATATACTTTCACAATCCTCGTCCTTAGTGAGATTGCAAACTATAAGTCAAGTATCAGCGCCTCGTATTCACCCTCGTTATTAGTCATCCTCAAGTCACATTTTACTGCTCTCTCCAGAACTTCTCCTAAAGGCGATAGGACTATCCTCAATATGCTGCCATTGTGATTGGAAGCACCGTCTACCGGTAAGATCCAAGACTGGGTGTTATCCTTCAAGACAGTCGATATTTCTACCGTAAAAGGTTTGTCACCTGCGGGGGTAAAGTTGGCCAATGCTTGTGCTTTGATTAATGATCTCAGCTTGAAAGTGATGTCGTGTTTACTTAACTTAACGACCCATTTTACCATTAGGCTAGATAGCTTTTGTCTTTGCAATACTTCTTTTATAGGGTGCATGTCATGAGCGCGATAGGATGAGTCTAGAAATATGGTTCGAGCTTTCTGATGGCTGTCACAAGGGCCAGAACTAGCTTCTCTATTGGTGTATATCTTTCCTCTGTTGGTACAGGCCTACACGGATGTAGTATACCGGGGCGTGCTTGGATCCTAGTAAGGACATTGCTAACGTCGGTTTCCAAGACTGAGAGTTATAACAATAACTCTTCATGGTCAAGCACTTTAAACAAGATGAAATTGTTGGCCAGGTGTTGTTTTGATGGGTTTTAAGGCTTACTAGCATGAGTGTTCTCACTTCAACAGGACATTCTTCTTCAGAATCCAGAAGAACGGGCGGTATATTTCGGATGAGATCGGGATAAACCTATTTAACGCTGCAAGGTGATCTGTTGGTCTTTGGATGTCCCGCTTTCTTTCGGTTTGACCGATATTGTTAATCGATCGAATTTGGTTCGGGTCGACTTCGGCCCCTATTTCAGTGACTAGATAGCCTAAGAATTTCCCTACCACAACTCCGAATGAAAATTTTGATGGATTGGGTTTCATGTTGTACTCTTCGAGTACTTGGAAAGCTTGCCTTAAGTAGTCGAGATGTTGATCAGCCCTCATTGACATCACTAGCATGTCATCGATGTAGACCTCTATTATTTTGCCGATGAGATTCACAAACATTAGGTTCACCAGTCGCTGATATGTTACGCCCATGTTCTTGAGGCCAAATGGCATGACCTTGTAGCAATAAGTTCCACACTCCGTGATAAAATGGTCTTTCAGGCGTTCACCGGATGCATCTAGATTTGGCTGTAGCTACTGAATGCATCCATGAACCTCAAGAGTTCGTAGTATCGACAACAATGTCTACTTGTGGTAAAGGAAATGAGTCCTTGGGGCATGCTTTGTTGAGGTCTATGAAATCGATATAAACTGTCCACTTCCCATTCTTTTTGTGGATGATAACTATGTTGGCTAGCTAGTCGGGGTACTGGACCTCCAAGACGGAACTAATACTGAGAAGTTTTTTGACCTCCTCGTTGATTATCCTATTGGTCTGGCAGTAACTTTCGTCTTTTCTGTTCAATGGACTTGAATTTTAAGTCAACTTTGAGATGTGTGATCACGCTGGGGTTGATGCCTGTCATGTCCTCGTGACTCCATGAGAAGCATTGGTTCTTCATTAATAGGAACTAGATGAGATCAGATCTGATTGTCGGGTCTAGACGTGATCCCACGAGCACATTTCTATTATTTTCAAACGAATGGATGGGTACTTCATCTAATGTCTGCTTCACCTCTTCTACGAGCAAATCGCACTGTAGTTATCATGCGGTTGCGGAGTGGGGCTTCAGCCCATTTGCGTTACACGGTATGGATGCAGCTTGGTCTCGTTTGATCTATTTAACTCCAGATTTCGTGGGAAATTTGATTACTTGGTGGTAGGTTAATGAGACTGCTCTCATTTCATTTCATGCAACCAAAGTTGATCAAGGATAAAGTTAAAGAATATAATTGGGGTTGCTTTAAAGAACCTAACTCAGGCTTCTAACTGGTGAACTGAGATACGTTTTTGAGAGAGACGAATCTGACAAATTGACAGTAATGTTTTGTTCTCGTTTTCTGCTTTCGCTGTTTTATTATATGTTATCTTATACTAGGATGTATCTAAATTAGAAATATTAAATTATAACTTCTAATAATCTGATTTGATTCTATTCATTTTGATTGTTTTTTAATTCTCAATTTTTAAAATCATACCAATCATTTTCATTTTTAAAATCCGTGGAACAAACCTAATTTAGCTATAAATCTAATGGGCTTTCATATCAACTAAAGTGAACCAATTTGACTTAAAATTTAACTAGATTTTTTTTAATGTTTATAAAATAGTAATTTTTTCTTATGTATTTTTTCAAACTTTTATAGAGCTTTTTGAATTTAGTTTTAGGAATGTATAATTTTTTATTATTAAAAATATACTTAAAATGTCTGGAGTTGGATTTTTTTTAATTATTAAAATAAATGTGATTATATATATATATATATATTTTGTGGTTAATTAATTTGATCTTATTTTAAAATAATTTTGAGCAATACATACTCACCCCTACCAAGTTTATAATATTTATGTTTGTAGTAGGTAAATATATATTTTGCCCGTTTGGTTGAGTTTATCTACTGACTAAAAGTGCTTTTTTATAATGCAAACTGTTTGGTCGAGTTTATCCACGGACTGAAAATGCTTTTTTAAACTCAAAAGCACTTCTTTTTCTATTTTTGGTTATTTAGCAGGAATTGTAGTAGATCTTTTGAAGGTTTAAAAAAAAAAGAAAATCATCTACGGAGAGAAGTAAAAATTTGAAGCTTCTCCTAATATATCTTTTTGATTTTTTAAAAAAATATATTAAAAAAAATATCTTTTATACCCCAATAACATATGTATATAACTCATGAATTCACACATTTTTTTTTACTTATTTTACATATAAATACTATTATTTTCAGATATATAAATTGTTATAACTTAAAATTTTTAAATCAACAATCAAATTTGTCATATAAATTTGTAAAATCTCTGTATTTTCATTCAAATAGTAATCAAGAATTCAAATCATATGATGAAAATAATGATCTACGTCTTGCCTTCAAGAACTTGAAATGGATGATATATGTGATTTAATTTTATATATTTTCTTGTTTTAAAAGTTGCACTTTTTATCCAAACAATTATATCTAGTACCCTTTAAGTAATTATAATGTCTTAAAGTGCTTTTAAAAGTGATATTTCCAAATGCTTTGAAATTGTAAGTACTTTTTTTAATTGATAACCAAATGAAAAAACTTTTATTTTCCAAAGATTTATTTCCAAAAGATCTACTGATAAAGACCTATTTAAAGAAGCTATACCAAACAGGCACTAAATAGGTCTGTCTAGGAAAGCGGACTAGGCTGGCTGCCTAGATGCATAAAAAATTTGAACGCCTGAATTTTGTGAAAATCATAGTAAAAAGCGGAATTCTGTCCAAGTGAGTTAGGGGCCTAAGTGCTCTAGATAGCGAGTTATTAGACCATCTCCAATAGGATGCCCAAGGCAGATGCTCAGAGGAGAGAGAATGAGGTGCTCATGAGTGCTACCATTGCTAATGGGTGCCTTGAGCAGATGCCTATCCTAGAAAGAGAATAGGAGATGCTGGGAGGAGCATCGGTGCTTAACATGTGCCGTATATATATATATATATATATATATTATATATATATATATATATATATATAATATTCAGGTACCAAATAAATTTGTCACTTGTTACTTTTTTTGTTTTTATCTCTCTTCTCAGTTATTGTATTTGTGTAATGTTTGTGTTACAAAGGGATTTATTATTATTATTTTGCAACGTTTATATTTTTAGAAAGGTTGTATTTTTATTGTAAATTTTAAATTAAAAGAAAATAAAATAAAAAATATTAACAATTGTTTGTTTATAATAGGTGCAAATATTCACCTAATACAAATAAGTATAAACAAGTTGCATCCAAATAATTTTTTTTTTTTCAGATTCTTTTGATGATGGAGTGGAAAATACTAAATTTCCAAATTTTTTTCAATTGTCCCAGAGATCACACCAACCTCATTCTCTTAGAGTTTTATTCCAAATACAAAATCCACAGTTTTTTGAAAATTTTCAAAATTCTCCATATACTCAATATTCCAATTTTCATCATCAAACTCTAGTTTATTGATCTGTATTTGCTCAAACAACTTTTCATGAACAACCTTTTTCAAATCAAAGTCATGTTTCTGATCATGTCAGGAACATGTTCTGCTTCGATAGAGAGAGCACGTTCTGCTTCAATTGAAAGAGGAGAGCTGGAGAATATCGATTTGAATGATAAAGTAGAAGACGACATTCAAATAATTGATAAAGGCAAAGTAAAAGATAAGCCGAAGTTTTGAAACGAAGTCCAAAATAAGCTTCTCTTTAGTTGTTGGTTGGGCACATCAAAGGATCCTATAACACCCAACCCCCGCCCATGGCGGAGCCGCGAAACGATGGTCGGAGCGCTACATTAACAATACGCATTGACTACAATCCAATACAATATCGATTGAAATAAATGAAACCAATTTATCAAAGGTACTTCAGTAGTTCATTGATGAAATAAATTTTCAATACGTAATTCAAACACTATGCGACTATATGTATGCAGAAGCGTAAACAACTTTTTGTAAATTAATAATACAGTGAAAGTATAAAATCAATTGAAGGCCCATCAATAAACAATTACAAATCAATATAAAAATTTTACATGATTTCAAAATTCAATAGAAACACAATTAAAAATTAAAGATGCCATGATCATAAGATGTGTCAACACTACGAGGAAACCTTCGTGCTCTGCTCAATCGTACTTGTCAATGTACATTTGCATTCACACATGCAGGGAAAGGAAAAATAAAAATAAAGAAAGGTCAAACTTACGTCAGGTTCGCACCCATGTCCCAAAATAATCACACACGTATACTTTTCCCTAACATATAATTTCTATAGTGCAATGTGATCACACAATGCAATTCTATAATGGATATATCTAAATCCACTTCCTTTTATTCAAGGCATAGACACACATATCCTATCAATCATGGATTCACCATCAAGCAATATGATTTTATATTACTTTGTAACACAATAACAATCATCTCAAACGTTCATACATCAAGTACAATACATAAAACATACACAAGTATAAGTCACCAAGGTTTATTTAATCATTAATTGTTTTAAACTAAGGGTTTCAATTTGTGTCAGCGAATCAGGTTTAACTTAACTCGACATGACTCGATTATGTTTATATTTAACTCGACTCGACACGTTTAATAAATGAGTTGTGATTTTTCAATCACGAATTCGTTTAATACGCGTGTTAATGTGTCGACACAATTAATTTGGTTAAATAACTCAAAATTTGTAATCGTGCAACTCGATTACCCATTTAACATGTTTATCTGTTAACTTATTGAACTTGTTTGTGTATTAACTCATTTGACTTGTTTATGCATTAACTCATTTAACTTGTTTTTGCGTTAACCCATTTTACACGTGTATGCATTAACATATTTAACATGTTTATCCATTAACCCATTTATACCCATTCAATCAAAACCTATACATCTTCATATGCAAATTTGATTAAAAAACTAATAAAAGTCAAGAATAATATATCAAATTAAGGAGAGACACTAAATTTTAAGCCAAAGATAAAAGAATTGGGGTTGAGACCATTAATGTTAAAAAAATCACGCGAGAAATTGATGAGAGGGTTATTGACAACTGTAATAACAGATAGCCATCAAGAAGAGTTTTGTCTGAGGCAAATTAGGATGAGGGGCAGCAGAGATGATGTTTGATTAATGCTTGGTTGATGATGAGATAAGAGGTAGAGAAGAGGAAGCTGTGCAAGGCAATTGAAGGCGAGAGATGAGTAAGAGAGATGAAATAACTTCTAAATTTCTAAAAAGTAAGGGTTTTGTTAGATTGATAATATGTCTATATACATATTAAAAATAATTATTTAATTCTTCAAAATCATATAAATTTTATTTTGACCCCAATTATGCGGGTCGACATGTTAACCTATTAGTCAAACCCGACTCGACTCATTTATAAATAGGTTACATGTCGTGTCATAAATAGGTCAAAATCCATTTATCTTAAACACAACCCACTTATTTTTCGCGGATTCGTGTCAACCCATCGAGTCATGACCCATTTTGACACCCCTATTTTAAACGTTCTAGGCTCATCAAATTTACAATTCGGTAACTAATAGTATAATTAGCTAAAAAAGTTTATATAAGACAATAACCTATCACCCAAAAGCACAATAATTTACCATTTTATTAAGTTGACTACCCTAAATCTAGACGTTATATCGAAACGGGAAACAATAAGGCTGAGGCCTGACAATAGGCCCGAAGATCGAAATCCGTAGTGTCGTTTAATCCCCCTCGGGACAGTCATCTATAGGGGTGAGCATTTAGGTAATTCGGTTAAATTTAGGTAGAACCTTAACCGAATTATAAAATTAAGAACTTTTTTTCTTTATCCGAATTACCCGATTTTTTTCTTTACCCGATTAACCGATTTAACCGAATTATATAATGGTTTCCGAATTAACCAATTACCCAATTTATAAAAATTTTGGCCGAATTTAACCGAAATATATAATGGGTAATGGTTAGATAATGAGGAACAATGGTTAGAGGTTGAGAGAGAACAAATAAGAGAAAAAAAGAGAAGACATTATGTTTAAGGATTTTTTATGAGAAGTGGAAATAAAAGAAAGAATTAGAAATATAAAATGACAATGTTTTTATATTTCGGGTAATTAGGATAATTCGGTCAAAATTCATCTTATCCTAATTTATCTGAATTACCCAAATTTTTAATAATTCTTAACCGAATCACCCGTTAATATTTTTTGACCGAACCGAATTACCCAACATACCCAAATTACCCGTATAACCCAATTACCCAAATAATTTTGCTCACCCCTAGTCATCTACATGTGGATTCAATCACTAGATCCGAAGATTGACAATACAATAGCCTGTGTAACAGACTGTTTTTAGGCCTAGTATCTGGTGTTGTAAATTTAGGGGTTTTATTGGAATTTGTCAAGAGTCTTGATTTAAATGGTAATTTCCTGAGTCTGGGGGCTTTTGCTATTTGTCACCCTATAAATTTTTTAGTTAACCTTATTTTTTCACTCGTGCCTCTTTTCACGAATTAGAATTGAGAGAAATCGTTGAGAGTCAGAGTGATCGTTCGATCAAGTCCCCGCCGCAGTCTCGTTTCGGCAAGTCTAGTCAACTTCTGTCCCACTAGTGTTTTCCCTATTCGTATTCTAACGTCAACTCCCTGAAATTTACGTGTAGGTGTTCCTTTTTGCGATTATGAATTTCCGTTAAGGTTGTGTTCGGGTTTCTTTTGAGATCTCGAATTTCGGTAAGTCTTTTCTACCCCACTCTTGAATTTGGGGTTTATATTGTTAGTCAGGTTACTAATCTCGCAATTTTGTCAATCATGTGTTGTTTCATCAGGGTTCTGTTTGGTATGCGTTGCGGATTGTAGTGACGCTATAGTCTGAGTCATTTGGTAAGCCTCGTCGTTTCGTAGAGTTAGATTCGTAGATTTTAAGGGGTTGTCTGGTTCGGTTAGGGCTGTATTCTGTCGGGTTTGGGTTTGATTGGAATTTCGTATTCTACGATTAATGTATATGTTTTCGTTCTGCAGAGTGTTAGGAGGGTGGAACTGTTCCGGCTGAGGAGTAGTCGTTTGCCATTCGTTTTTGTTGGTTTTGTCGTCGTTGGTTAGTAGTTCATTTTGGTCCTATACATTGCCTGATGTACTGCTTTATGGTTCTTGCATGAGTTTGATTGTATGTTTGTTTACTTACCTGAAAGCTAGCCTACTGATATATACCCAAATGTGAGTTCTGTGTGTAGTATAATTATTGAACTGTCGAAATAATGAAATAACCACTGAACTTGATGTAATGGCTTGTTAAACACTGTAATTAACCGAAATAATTGCCATAAGACAGCTTTAGGTGGAATCCAGGCATGCCTAGGAATCTTAGCATGCCTACACTAAAATATACGTTCAAAAAGAGAACATAGTAGAAACAAAACTCAGAATAAAACCTAAAAATGAATGCCCCTCATCTTCTTCAAAGGTAACCATTTTCAAAGATAACCATTTTAACTAAATTAAGACTTTTGGTTTTCACTCAAACAATTTTCCAAATACTCTAAAATGATGTTTTTAGTTCCAAAATCATATTAGGTCAAATACAAATAATTTGATAAGTAATTTCAAAACGGTTTAACTTCTAGGCTAGGTTTGCGGACGTTACAGATCCAATTATGGGTTGTGATCAATCAGGTGATAGTTATTGGAAAAAAATTACAAATAAGTTTAATGAGAACGTTGAAGCAATTGGTAAACAGAAAAGGATAACTAAGCAATACTAAGAGCATTGGAACAAGGTGGCACCGGTCGTTGCATATTTTGATGGTGCTATTAAAGAGCAACAAAATTAAAGTTCGGCGGTAAGAATGATGATGATTACATGAAGCAAGCACGAGAACTTTTCATATAAGAGAAAAGGTAAACCTTTCAATTTTGAATATTTTTTTGTAAGATATTAGAGGAGAGCCTTAATGGAGTGAGGCATACATAGAAAATAACAAATCCAAAAGAACAAAAGTTAATGGATCATTAGCATATACATAATTTTAGTATTATGTTTTTTTTTTTTTAAAATTTTTATTATCGTCGGTCTTGTTTTCAACATTTTTCATATTCATTTAAATTTCATCTACCATTAGTAATCCTTGTTAATTTTAGTATTATGTTATTAAGTATTATTAATATTTGTTAATTTATTTTTATTTTTTCTTTAAATATAAAAATTAACTGTTAATGTTTCTTTTTTAAAAAGTTTGTTTTTAGTAATCGCGATAAAAATATATTATTTAAATTTATTATCAAATTTCTTAACAATAAAATAATAATTAATAATTATTTTTTTATTATTTAATAATAATTATTAAAAATATTAATTATAATTAATAATTTATTAAATAACATTTCAAATAATAGATGAATTAACACAAATAAAAAGTATTGTATTTATATAAGATGTATAACCCATGGTAATAATTGAATTTTTTTTAAAGTATCTCTTAGAGATGCCACCATCCGTGTGTATATATATATATATATATTAAAAGAGAGATGTTACAACTAATGTTTTTAAAATCGAAGCGGACATCGAACCAGTCTCAAAGGGTTCGGGATTTTTAGGGTTCGACTGCGGTTGAACCAGATTAAACCGGATTTTTTTAATTTTAAAAAAAATAATTATTTTATATATATTACAAAATTAAAATGTGAAATTAACTTATTTTTATCCAAAAATATATATCTTTAATTAAAGTTATAATTTAACATACTTAAAAATAAACCTATCAACTAGAATTAATTATCAATAATAAAAAAAATGATACAATATTCATATAATATACTTAAAATGAAATCAACATTCATACTATTATTCTCACATTTTTAAATTCATTCAAAAAAAATAAAATAATTATTCCAAACAAACCAAATACAACTAAAATAAATTAAAATTTTAATTTTTAAAAAAATAAATATCATTAAAAAAAAACAGTTTTGGCCGGTTTTGACCAAGTTTGACAGATTTTTTGAAAATCCGATTTTAAACTAAAATCGAACCGGATGGACGGTCAATTCCCAATTTAACCACTGACCAGTTATTTTTAAAAACATTGGTTATAACAGAATTTTTAATGTGGGATATACACTTGAACATCTATAATAGATGTTATGGTTCAGATGCGACTGATGGATTTAGGCCGGATCAAAGAGCATATCCAATGTAGTAAAATTTGAGTCCCGACTGATCATCTCTCTTCTACATGGCATCAAGGTGGGACTCAACTTGCATTCGAGTGAATTGAAAAAGTTGGGACCGTCCCATTGGTAAGGGACGACCCAAGTTGATTATTTTAATATTTCTCTCATCTCCTATTTTTCTCAAATAAATTATAGCTGCTATTTTTTACTTTTCAAAGCTTATTAATCTTTTATTTTTTATTATAAAAATATAAATAAAAAACCAATTTTATTACTGTTAATTAAAAAAGACATTTGAATTTATTTATTATTTCAGTGTTTTTACTTTTTATGTTGGAGTATTTATTATAAGCATTTCTATTTTCATGTTTAACTATTTATTACATGTAATTTTTTATTTGATTTTTCAATGTAACGGTAGTATTTTTTTTTTATGACGGTTGATCAATGGTAAAATAAAAAGTATATTTAATTTAATAAAAAGATAAATAAAAAAATACTATAAATACTAATTCACCCTTTTACTCATCTATCATTTATTTATCCAAATTTTCCTTAAAATCTCTATCAAATACCCATTTTCTTTAATCTACCACATACACAAATTCTCAATCTTTATTCAAGAGATATGGATCCAAACCAATATAACCATAATCAATATTTCAACTATCAACCAAATTCAAATTATCCTCCCCATCCAAATCCACCAAGTCCAAATTCACAAAATCAAATCCCCACTTTTCAAATGTCAAACAATTTTTCATATCCAAATTCCCCTAACATTCAAAACTCAGATTTTCAGAGGTCTTTTTACCACCACAATCAAAATCGACAAGCAAATTTATGCCCATTCTCAAGTGTCATGAACCAACCTCCCAACATTATGGTTATACCAATTTACTAGTTTGAGAATTAATTAGGATTAAGAAGATATGTAGTTGTTGGAGGCTCATCTCAATTATCTCCAAAAACACCTATCAATTTAGATCCGACTTCACCTTCTCAATTCTTCAATCATGAAAGTTTAGAATCTATCGATCTAAACAATGAAGCCGATGCAGTAGATGAATATGATAATAGCCAGTGGCGTTGGGAGGAGAATAAACTCTTAATAAGTGCTTGGTTAAATATTTCAAAAGATCCTTTGGTCGGAACTTATCAAAAGGCTGCTACTTTCTGGAGCCGAATTCAAGAATATTGCGAGGAAAGTAATCCTGGATTGATCAAAAGCGGAGTAATTGCAATGAAGAAACGATGGCACAAAATTAACATGAGGGTTCAGAAATTTGGTGCTGCTTTTGATGAAGCAACAAAAAATGCAAAAAGTGGTTGGAACAATGATGATATAATGCAAATGACAATTGAGATTTACAAAGTTAAAGCAAAATTTACTAAATGTCTTTTTGTCCAACATTGGCATGAGCTTCGTAGGGAACAAAAATGGAAAAGTCAAGTGGATCAAAGTGGAGGTAGTAAAAGAACTAAGTTAAGTGCTTCTGGATCATATTCATCATCTGCAAATACAGAAAGGTCTGCTGCTGAAGATACTGAAACTCAATATCCAGATCGTCCCCAAGGTATAAAAGCAGTAAAGAGAAAAGGGAAAGGAAAATCTAAAAAAATGAGGATGGAGGCTCATTGAGAGTGCAATTAGAAACTCTGAAATTAGATAATAAATCTAAAATTGCAGCATTGGAGCGATGGAATGAAATTAAGGAAAAAGAAATAGAGTCGAAAGAAAAAGAAATGAGCATGAAGCAACCAGAAATGAACATGCAAATTCTTTACAAAGACATGTCAAACATGAGCGAGGAACAAAAAAAAAATTCATCTCCACTCTTAGCAAAAGTTAAAGCCAAGTACTCCTTATAATTAGGACATTTTATATTGTGAAAATTTTAAGAAATGGGCTTTTTAAAGTTTAAAATACAATTATAGGCCTATTTTGAAAAACATACAAAAACAGACTTTTAAAAGTTTAGTTTTCACTCCATAGGTCAAGTTTCCCAAAATACCCCTGAAACTTTACAATTCACAGATGCTGTGAATTATGCTCACAGTCTGTGAATTACGCTCACAGCTGTGATTGGTCTATGGAGTGAAAATCAAAGTTTAGTTTTGCAAACATTTCAAAAGTGGCCTATAATTGTATAGTAAACTTTTTATGGTCTAGAAATCCAATCGACTCTTTTATATTTCTATATTATTATTGTATTTTTTTATATTTCCATGTAATTTTTATTTTTTATTTTTAATATTTTTATGTAATCTGTTTTAATATTTGATGTTATTGAATTTTCTAATTTATAAGTTTAATGAAAAAATAATTAACTTTGAATTATTTTAGTTTTATTATTTAAATTGATTTTATTAATATTATTTTAATATTAATTTGTAGAGTTATATAACAAATAGATACATTTGGTGTCACATAGTA